>OY720460.1:20043518-20406018 GCA_963082715.1 Harpalus rubripes
TTATATGATTATATGATTATATGATTATATGATTATATGATTATATGATTATATGATTATATGATTATATGATTATATGATTATATGATTATAGGATTATATGATTATATGATTATATGATTATATGATTATATGATTATATGATTATATGATTATATGATTATATGATTATATGATTATATGATTATATGATTATATGATTATATGATTATATGATTATATGATTATATGATTATATGATTATATGATTATATGATTATATGATTATATGATTATATGATTATATGATTATATGATTATATGATTATATGATTATATGATTATATGATTATATGATTATATGATTATATGATTATATGATTATATGATTATATGATTATATGATTATATGATTATATGATTATATGATTATATGATTATATGATTATATGATTATATGATTATATGATTATATGATTATATGATTATATGATTATATGATTATATGATTATATGATTATATGATTATATGATTATATGATTATATGATTATATGATTATATGATTATATGATTATATGATTATATGATTATATGATTATATGATTATATGATTATATGATTATATGATTATATGATTATATGATTATATGATTATATGATTATATGATTATATGATTATATGATTATATGATTATATGATTATATGATTATATGATTATATGATTATATGATTATATGATTATATGATTATATGATTATATAATTATATGATTATATGATTATATAATTATGATTATGATTATGATTATGATTATTATTTTAATTATTATTATTATTATTATTATTATTATTCGTGGGCACGTAATAAATGATATATTACAATAATGATAATTTATTAACATAAAAACGAGTGCAAGTCTTGCAAAAGAAGAAGTACAACAAATTAATTCAATAAAAAAGAAAACATAATATTTACAATAATTAATTAATAACACTTGGTAGATTTTATTATCAGACCGATCGTTTCGATCTTTTGAACATCATCTGGTGAACTAATGTGCATAGTAAAAATTGCGTCCTTAAATACTAAACGCGACTACAGCTAATAGGAAGATTAACTAAATGTGACAGTTATTTTTCTGATTATACCTCTAAACGAAATATTATTGCACAATGCCATTCTTACGTGAATAAATACTATAAGTGATCCCTTTAAAATAGTCATGATTTTTGCTTTAAGTACTTTAGCTTCGTTGGATATCTTTAAAAATAAATTGTCTAAAGCCAGAAGTGATGTATTCCGCAAAGAACGGATAATATCAAGTATCAAATCTTATCTCTGTTGCTAAAGAAATCCCTTCCTTTGCACCGGAAATCCCAGCTTTACAAAGAACATTTTAGGTTATTTTATTAGGTTGAAATGCGAATGCTATTGAATTCTAAATCGTGTGCTATGAATAGTAGCATACTTTTCAGTACTTTCACACACATTTCACGAAATATTCAAGGGTTGATAATAATGAAAGTATTTTTAGAATCTTGTATAAAATTCTGCGTTTTAATGTTATTGTGTTGTTTCTTTATTTGTGGGTAACGTTTTTCTGATAACCTGCACGGAATAAAGGAATTAAGATATTTTTGGGTCTTGAAATTAAGACGGAATTATTATTCTGCGGAAAAACATTTTCCAATGATATAAAAACAGGAATTAATATTTATAAAAAGTTAATGTCATATTTTTCAACCAAATTAGTAAAGAAAATATATTTACAAAAGCAACTGTAAAAATAGATTTTATTTGTCTTTTTTATTGTAATTTTGATAATCTATTGCTCTTAAACTAAGGGCCGGTATTTTTATTTCCTGATAAAATTTGAGTAAGTCGTTAATTGTAAGTTTACTTACAATGGGACCATTAAAAAAATCTGATGTAGCCACCACATAACTTCTCGCCAGATTACCTGGTTGTACGCATAAAACGAAAAATATTTTTAAATACAAATACATATATTCATGTCGCACTACAAAATAATTCTCACATATATTTGCAAAATCTATGGGATATTTTAATATAAATTATGTACAATACATACATTTTCTTTACATTCAATATCCTGAAATTTTCTTTTTCTACTTTCCTTTTCTTTATATTCGTCATTTTTTCGCAAATTCCTTTTATGTTCTTTTTTACGTATATTCTTTTGCGCTGTTGACTTTTTTTTATTTTCATAATCTTCATAATAATGTACAAATATTTTTGGTATTGGCATACAAATATTTTTGACAGTGACATTTATGTGTCAGTTACAAACATTTGAATTTCTTGCCTTCAAGTAGTTTGATTTGAGAATTTTTACATCAAATTATTTTATATGCATTTCTTTATCTCTAAATCTATAGAAGATATAATAATGAATTTATATTTATCGAATAAAGAATTTAACGTACTTTAATATAAGTATTTACATAAATTTTCGATAAATAATATTTAGATGATTTTTTTCTTGTAACTACTACTTCCGGTTGTCCAATTGTTACCAAAACTTAATCAACTCTTCCCATTATTGTTAGATTCAGGAATCCGTAGCTAAAAATTTCTTAGGTCTTATAGTATTTGAGAAATCGTGAATCCAACATCGATTTTTTTATAAAATCGTGAAATACATCTTATTTAATAAATATAGTAGTATAAAATAATTTTAATATCCAAATTTTCATTCATAAATTTGCTAATAAACTTTCACGGCTGTAAACACGGACTAAATATGTGACGTCACAGCTTCATACTCACACAAATGAATTATGTCACGCACACATTTACGAAACATAAACCAGCAATCTTCTTAAAATTGTGAGAAAATTATTATTATTATTATTATTGTGTATTTCTTTAAAAGTACTAGTGCAGTAGAAGGAACTAAATAAAACGATTATTAAAATAAACTAAGTCGGTAGAGCTCGACTGCCGTATCTGTGAAGCTGTGACGTCAGCGTTTTGAAATTAAAGGCAACCATAAAAAAATATTATCTCTGATTCTAAAGATTTGTAAAACGTAAGAAAATAATAAATTGACATGACAATAAATTTACCTCATGTTTGACGAAAATTTATTAATGGATTTGTATAATTATATTAATGATAACAACATATTTAATGTTGTGGAAGATATTCAACGAAATTATATACATTAAGATTATGTGATGTGAGAAGTTATTAACAGTAAAAATAATTGGTACCTAGTTGTTACTAATTTCATGTCATGTTCACTTCGGACTTCGTACACAGTCTTAGCACCAAAACTATTGTTTATATTTTCGATTCTTTCAGTGTTTCAATCGTTCAATGTAGTTTTCTTTTTATATATGCGAAACATATACTTAACAATGTTTATTTGTCGTTCCAAAAAGAATAAAAAACCATTTCAATCTCCACCAAAAAGTTCATAAACTCACGTTATCAAACTCTTGATGTCGACAAATAAATCTTTTGAACATAACCTCACAAACACAACTCCCAGTGTTGCCATTTGTATCCAAGCGGGAAGCGATATATTGCATCGTTTAAACAGATGGTACTAGTGCAGCGTTGCGATGACGTCAGCACTACGGAGATATAAATGAATTTTTTCTCCTTTCGTTGATGCTGATAGATATCGGATTGCGCGCTTTTGCCGCTTTTGTTCTGCGGCGTTGAAGTAATTTTAATTTTCTCACAGGGAGAATTATTTAAGCTTTTACTAAATTGAAAACATTAAAGTTACTTCAGCGCCATTTTGATAACATCGTCTTTTGAAGCTCACTTTAAGGCATTAATAATGTATCAACACAAAAAGATTTAGAAGTGATGTTCAAGAATCAAATTTTGTATACCATAATTATAATAATACATCCTTTGTAACACCTGTATATTGCTTTGATATTATTTACACTCTGTTCTTAACATTTAAAACTTTACCCATTTCTGAGTTATAATCAATTCTCTCACACAGAAAAATAATTACTTCTACTGAAGTCTAAATACAAACAGCAAAACACGTCATTGTTTTTAAGTCATAAGTCTCATTATTAATGAGCTAAATCCACAGTTACACATTTTGTTTTTAACCACTGCATTATTTCTATACTTTTGCCATTGTCAAAACTTTGTTACGAACATGTACAATGAAAGATTACAAAAGATAGAAAACTGTGAAATGAATTCTCCACCGCCAAACAACGTATCTGTTAGAATCAAAAGTTTCCAACTTGGAAACTTCTGACGTTTCATTAAATAAATCCTGACGTTGACATAAAATTTTAATGCAGGGAATGTTTCCTGAGATTATATGCACTTTGTACCTCTAATTATGTAATTTGTATAAATTCAAGATCGTTTGTAGAAATTTATCGCTATAGTTTGACTTTATTTAAAAAGAAAAAAATTCTTTTTAACAGTATAAATCATGATAATATATGAGGCAATATTTTTTCGCCAAGAACGGAACATTCTTTTAATATTATCTTTTCTGACATATGCAGAAAATTGAAATGGAAGACCTTAAAATGAACAAATATGACTGAACATTACTTTTATGCGTTGTCATCCTACATTCACATGCATATTCTCGGGCCGCATACCTACTTCCTGTAACCTATTTACTTCATATATTTTTTATAATTTATTCAGTACTCCCTAGCATTTATCTTTAATTTTGTGCCTGATTTGTACGTTGAAAAGAAAAATGGATACTGATGAAGCAACAAGGGTTACTGCATTAAATTTATTACCTAATATTACTTTTTACCTTCCGTCACCTTTAGGTAAGGAAGGTATTGTCTTTGGTCAAAAAATTCGGTGGTGAGTTTTTGATGAATAAGCACGTTTTAGGGTCCCTGGAATACGATTTTACTATTTTTACGATGATGTCTGTATGTGTGTGTGTGTGTGTGTGTGTGTGTGTGTGTGTGTGTGTATGTATGTATGTATGTATGTATGTATGTGTGTCCGTGTGTGTGTGTGTGTGTGTGTGCAACAAAATTTTCGTCTACGATAACTTCCATACTACAATTCTAAAAATTATAATTCTTTCGTATTTCTCTTCGTTACATCCATGCGAAGAGCTGATTAGATTTTGGTTAGAATTGGACAACCGGAAGTACCCTCATTTGAAGATTTTAACAGTTTTTCTTGAAAATACTATGTTAAATATCATTTTTTCACATTAAATGTTATTATAAATATTAAAGAATATTTTATTTTCTATACGATTTGATTGCATTTTATACCTAATATTAAATGGATATAGAGTTAAAAAATTATAAAGAAATTAAATTTCATAAAGTAGCCATAGCTGTGGAAACAGCTACTATATTAAGAAAATTTTGATTGAAAGATGTCAGAGTCAAGTGAAATTGACATAGTGTGTTTGTCTTATAATTTTACTGGAAATAGGTATAGGATCTTTTGCTGTCTGTATGGAATTTGTATAAAATACATACAACTGCTTTAAGGTAATGTACAAGAAATAATAATAATAAATCTTTTATTTCTGCAGATACATTACACTGTATATAGAAAACGTCACAAAATAATAATTTTCTGTATGAAATTTGCGTAAAATACATGCAACTGCCGGAAGGTAATGTACAAGAAATAGAATATTTAATTTAGCAAGGAACTTTCCGTATGAAATTTGTACAAAATACATAGAACTGACGGAAGGTAATGTGCTGGCCACATCAGATTTTTTTCTGAAAGTACTACTTTCGCGACAAAATGCAACACTAAAGTTGCATTTCCCTGACTAGTCACGAAAACATTTAAAATTTTCTTGAATATTTATATTTTTCATAGTTGTTTTTTTTTGTACATTTGTATGTATAGCATATTGTGATTTTTTGTCAAGAAGTGTATTTGACCTGGATAGAAGAATTAAATTGTTATTCTGCTTAAGAATTTTACGTTGTGACAATTTTATTAAATAGTAAAAAGTAAATTAAATTTTATGACAGATACACACACGTTTGTTTGTTAAGCTTTTTGTTAATTCCATGGCTATCACTACTTTTGAGTATATTTTCGACATTTTCTACAACTTATATTTGAAGATTTTTTTCTAAAATAATTTGGAGCGCAACGCGCTAGGAAAAATGGTATTCCCATGTTAAATACCTATGTAACAAGTTTATCACCATGGCATATTATCCATTGCCGGTTGTGCCAATATATATATATATATATATATATATATATATATATATATATATATATATATATATATATATATATATATTCCGGTTTTTGTATTAGATTATTATTATACTTTATTATTTAATGTACATTTCATCTATTTAATCACACTTAGGGCTGGTAAAAAAAATGGATATATCGACATCCCTCAAAAAAAGTCGATCGACTAAATTTGCGGTGAATGTAATGTTTTAATATTTCGTGCACCACACTATAGTTGTTAATAAAAATTAGTATAGAAGATAAAAACTGTACCTAGAATACATTTTTGAAGTCGTAAATGATATATTTTAACCGTGTCCGAGGTAATTTACAATAAAACACAAATTTTATGACTATTTCTTTATTATTATATTCTCTGCTGTAAACAATAAAAGTTAATAAAATAGAGTATACAATAGATGTAGATTTTAGTTTTTAAGTTAAAATATCTGTAAATTTACCCATGAGTGAGTGTTATATACTGATTTAAATCAGCCACGTGCCAGGTAACTTACACACTACGCCGTGGCCTGATGACGGCAGTTTGAAAAAGCCGAAATCGATCGCCTCTAAGGATTTTTAAATAAATAAAAAATATCAGATTTCTCACATATTTCTTACCTATTTATTCAACAATGCATTCTGTATTGGAGAATTTCATTCATAAAGTTAATTACTAAATTCATAATTAATTTTTATTACAAATGTTTTAGAAAAAAAATTAATACATGACTCGTCAGTAAAATGTCTGTTCTTGCCTCGGAGCCGCAAAATATTTGTTGAGACGACACGAAGTGCCACGTATTATAAGTAAAGTTCTGTCGTCAAGGAAAACTAGTAAACAAAATGACCATTTAGTAATAGTAATATGTTTTATATAGTTTATCTCTAAAATCGAAACTTTGTAAAAATTTCAACGTCATAATTTGGCATTCGTGCGTTCCGCGTTAATTTAAACAGTCGCACCATTGGCATTAATAACCAATGAAAGCTAACCTGTATCACTCGTTTCATCAAATGATCATCAAGCGATAATTACATCATTTCCGGGTCCCTGGAGAGCTGTTCGACTAAAATTAACCGATTCCATTGACATGTAACCCTTCTCATAGTTCCAGTTTCGTTCCTAAAACCCCCACAAGAATTCTAATAAAAACTCGACGATACACGGCACGAAAATAAAAACAGAAATGTCCCTAACTGCTCGTGTTCGTGTTCAAGCTGAGGTCAACTACTCAATCGTTCGAATTTCGTGTTCTTCTTTCCACCAAGACGCAAGGGAAAGAATTTTTGATGGAAGGTTTATTAATACTGTAAATATTCCAGGCAGGAACCGTTTTTTAGCTGATATTGAGGTTAGGTACGTGGACAATTTTGAAATGGGGTATTGATTAATCAAAGGCATGCAAAATATTCAAAAGAAAGAATGTATTTAGGGTTTAAAATACATTCTATAAAAATATTGATCAACTAGAAATAACTCACAACCACGAATATGGTACTGGTATTCAAAAATCATTCTAATATAATTTACTGGTATTTTAGATTTTGTAAAAGCACACTACGGCCTTACATTTAGTACAAAATATTTTAACCAATCTAATAGGGGAGTATCGTATGACTAGCGAATGAAACTTGACGTTATATTGTTGGTTGTGTTATTATTATTGGCATTAAGGCCCACTTTTACAATTGATGGATAAACTATGGTATAGGGCGCGAGCAGACACGTGACTCGAGCGTCCTTGACGTGCTAGGAATCAGCTGATTTGTGTGCGCTTGTCATTTTGACAAGAACAATGTCACTTTGACAAGACCAATGTGTTGACTTATTTTGATTTTGAACTGCTAAAGTGTTAGTAATGTACAATTTTCAGGCAGTAAAACACATGAAATTAAAAATAACTTCTCAACAGTCCAAAATCAAAATAAGTCAACACATTGGTCTTGTCAAAGTGACACTGTTCTTGTCAAAACGACATGCGCACACAAATCAGCTGATTCCAAGTACGTCAAGGACGCCTGAGTCACGTGTCTGCTCGCGCCCTATAGCTATCGGAGGTATAACTTTATCCTAGCAATTATACCTTCTATAAACAAGACTGTCTTTTACAATGCATTTTTATCTGTCAGATAGTTGTACCAGGAATTACGTTAAAACACTTTAGGTTGGTATTGGCACAATAAAATTATTTTCTTGTTAGACTATTTTTATTCAATAAATGTTATTTTTTATTCGAACAGTGATGTTGAAATACTTGATTGGCATATGTCAAACGTATAAATAACAAAACATCGTTTGTGTTTACGTGGTATCCATAAGAACCAGGGATAAAGTTATCCGACGTTTATACGACCAATTTCCAAGGGATAAGAAATACTGGTGTTTATTCTATCTGAGGTTTATCCGAGGTTTATAAAATACAATTTCCAATTTTATACCTGGTATAGCGTTATACGAGGTTTATCTAATGATTGTAAAAGTGGCCCTAAATGTAATAAAAGGTTCAATTTCGTTGTCATATTCAACGTTATAATTCATTTGGTTAATTTTAATTTTTGTTAAGTTGTGTCAATTTTAAATGTCATATAATGCAATGTCAATCTGTCCCGAAATATCACACTAGAAGTAGTATCTCTGACTTGTCACGCATTATCCATTACTTCGGTTCATATCGCTGACTTACTCCAAATAGATCCTGTTGTCAGATGAAATGGAATCGGTTTCATTTCTGACTATTTATCGCTGACTTCTCTACTGCGCATGCGCACCATCTCTGAAGTACAGTAATGTAACTTTACGGAGTAAAATATAACTGCAGAAACGTCAGAAGTTGACATTTTTTATTTAATGCGCATAAAATTATTATGCTTGCCCACAATTGCATTATTTTTCCATCGTTTTCAATCATTTTACT
Source organism: Harpalus rubripes (assembly GCA_963082715.1). NCBI lineage: Eukaryota > Metazoa > Arthropoda > Insecta > Coleoptera > Carabidae > Harpalus > Harpalus rubripes. The sequence goes on from OY720460.1 coordinate 20,052,629, forward strand.
TAAAATAATTTGATGTCAAACAAATTTTTGACAGATTGCAGTTATTTTCTTTGCATTAATTTTCCCATAATTTATTTTTCAGTGATGTATCAGTTTCGAAGTTAATCTTAAAGTTACGTTAATTTGTTTCATGCATTTCATTTTAGAGCTTTTCGAGAACACTAAAGGAATTCTAATTAATTTAGACTCATGTTAAAGCGAATTAAATGATCTTTCACACAGCCTCTGATGGCTAGTATCTAAAAAAATTAAATTATAAATTTAAAACTGCAAAATGGTCGATTCCTATGCACGTCAGTGTATATAAATTTTTAAAAAATTGATATTCCCCTATTGTGGACAGTCTTGATGTAACTTTCTTTTAAAATATTTAAAACTTTTGCAAAGTTGACATCTTTCCGATCACGATAGCAATAAAAATAAAAATTTCAATTAAAGTAAAACGTATTAGAACCCACGGCTGACTAATCCTTTTCTGAGTCCATCCCTGTATTCTTGTGGGAAATCTGGGCGTGCAGGGTCGGCTCTAATCCCCAAACCGTGGACGCCCATCAAGGAAGATTTTCCTCAGACGTGATTACCAATTTCCCAGACAGTTTCCCGTGCAATTTATAAAGACCCACTTCACTTCGGTTCATCGGCAGCCGGCAGCGTAAGAAATATCAAATATGGTTCAGTTTACTTCACTTCAAGACTTCTTTTCACAAACTACAAACTCTTTTTCCTATAATATAAGCTGGTTGAGTAGATACACTCAGTTTGAAAACGATACAGAAGAAAATATCGAATAGAATTTGTGAAAGAATGCATTTTATAAAGTTTGATATTATTGGAAACGATCCGTTTTATTTATGGAAGTGTCTAGGGACACCAGGCGCGAATACAAGGAGGGTAATCCTCCCATAAGCCATAACTTAATAATAAAGAAATCGGGTGTGGCCAACACAATACCTCCCGCCATTTACAGCCCGAGTCCCAAAAAAGATTAAGTTAATCCTTATTTTTGGATTAGCGAATTTTGACAGTTTTTTTCTTAAAATATAGTCTAATCTAATCCAAGTAACTACCTTTTTTAAAACCCCTCAACAGGATTAAATCCCAATTCCAGAGTGAGTTCAGCTTCACACACATCCATGCCTTAGTGGGATTCGAACCCAGAGTCCCGAGGGCACTCATGACATGAGGCGTTGCTCTAACCATTGAGCCACCGGAGCTATAATAAAATGAAAATTAAATTTTAAATACCGGGATTAGCACTAATCCAAAAATGAGGAGTAGCTTAAACATTTTTGTGAATCGTTAATTTTTATTAATCTAAATACATACCTACATATTTACTTAAGCTGGAAACTGTATTGAATTCCTTTTCTATTGTTCTATTTACTTTTTTCTGTTTAAAACGTTACTAATATTTAAATAATTAGTTCTTGGATAGTGACATTTATGTCAGGTACATACATTTGAATAACTACGTTTTGTTTATTTAAAGCATAGGCTCTGGGATTTAAATTATAGATAATTATATAAATTTATCCATAAAATATATAGAAAAAGTATTAATGCAAATCTATAGATAATTTTTAATTTTTATAATAACATTAATCTCGAAAAAATAACATTTAAAGGTATATTTCGAAGAAGAACTATTTTGAGCTTCTAGTAAAGTGCCATTTTCGATTATCCGATTTTCACCAAAATCTAATGGGCTCTTTCCATTACAGAAAAAGTTCGAAATAAAAGTTTTCAAAATTTTCTGAATGATAGTATTTGAGTTAGAGTGGAGGATCCACGCATACATACACACAGACATGATCGTGAAAATGTTAAAATTGGATTCTAGGGACCTTAAAACGTGATCATTTACCAAAATCTCGATATGCGATTTTTAGCACGATCCCTATACCTCCCTTACCAAGGATAGCGGGAGGTAAATATTTAGCATTCAAAATTTCTGAATTTTATTTTATAAATCTTGATCTATAAAGCACTACGTAATGTTTTTCGCGGCAAATAATATTTAAAATTAAATTAGTAGTTAAACGCCGATGTCAGGGTTTCTAGTATTCACTGTGTTTATTTAGAAAAATATACCATTCGTCAATTGCTCGCTAATTACTTTTACGGTCACTATTTTTATCTTTCTGCGTACGTGTTATGCCTTCTTATCACTTCTAGGGAATTGTTTATTCCGATGTTGGCTGTCTGCGTTCTACGTATCCGTCTCGCATTTCATATCAATCAACTGAACGCAAACGCATCCACATTCGTATGCAATAGTCGAGTGGTGACAATCATAAGGCAATCGATGCTCTTATATCGTCTATGCCACACAATGACCTGAATCCTAATGCCTGAGGCGCATTACTCAATGTCACCCTGCAACGTGTGATCCCATACCCACTGAAATATAAGCACGGGGAATGTGTGTTTATGATTCAACGGTTTTGGTTTTTGCGATGCGTTTACATGTCTCTCTTTTATGGACAATGATTTAATGCCTGCGATAAACGAGCATTCGAGCTGTATTGAACTATAAATTTGAAAATAAAAGGTAGTAATGTTTTCACAGCGGTGTGCACTTACCAGAGAATATAAAGTATTAGGTTATAGTTTAAATACGCCATTTTCAAGTACTACACGTGGAGGTATACAACCGATAATCCAAAGTAAGCAGCGTGTACAATGTACAATGAAATTTGAATATTACTAAGACTGTTAGTAGGATTCAGGCCCGATCCTACCTCCTCTAGTTAAAGTGACGATCTTGTTTAATAAGGACTTTTTATGTAGATATTTTATTAATCGTCAAAATTTAAAAAAAAAGAAAAATGGTTTATAGATCCAACAGTAAAGACAAATTTTTTTCATGTTCACGTTTCATTAAAAGTTAATGCCAAATATTAAATAAAAAAATCTGAGGTGGACTTCCTTGTACGCAAGACCAATATGAAGTATAGACCCAATTATAAAATTGCACATGTTTGACGTAATTTGACATTAACATCTTTTTTTTTATTTCTTTGCAAGCTTCATTATAAAAACCAAAAAAAGTATATAAGCTTTAGATTTATATGTCTCGCTTATACAACGAGCTAATTTAATAATACTTGATGTGCTAGACGCAATTTAATTTTCTAAAACTTAGCCTGTTTTAACCAAAATCTACTAGGTTATTCCAATTGTCATAAAAGTCTTATATACCAAATTTGAAAAGTTTTGGATTATTTTTTTAAATAGTTTTTCATTGAAATCTACTATAGGCTTCAAATAAAGTACCTTTTCTGGAAACTATGTAATGACCAAAAAGGGAGGTGCACAACTAAATGTTAATGCAGTCCTAAATACAAAATTTCAACTTGCTCCGGCTTACCGTTTTTGAGTTATGCGAGATACGTACGTACGTACGTACAGACGTCACGACGAAATTAGTCAAAATGTATTAAGGGACATTTGTGTTTAATATATATATATATATATATATATATATATATATATATATATATATATATATATATATATATATATATATATATATATATATATATATATATATATATATATCAATAATGTGACGTCAAAATCAGGCGGAAATTACAATTCTTGAAAATGGGCTATCGATTTCATAAGTGCATTTTGAAGGAGTTTATTGTGAACCATGAACGTAGTCAAATTTAAATAACTATCATCTGCCGTCAAGTATAAATACAAAACTTCTTTTATAATTAAAAAATGTTTCTTATAAAGCTTATTTTATTATAGCGATTGACCGCTTCGCTCGCTTACAAGTTTTATGCTTTAACTATATAAAATATGAATATGTGACAAAAGCACATTATTAAACTTTCAACTTTTCAAATTAGGCCAGATAGCAACTATTTAAATTTGGCGGTATATACGGTTCACTATATACTCTTTCAAAATGCAGTTAAAAAACTGGACGCCTACTTTCAAGATTTGTAATTCCCGCTTGATTTTGACGTCGTACTTTCACAGTCTACTAGTATTATGTATGTGACGTTTGCCGGTATAAATTCCCACAAAATAGTGTAAAGCTGTGATCTACAATAGTTTTGTCTATAACGTTATTATTTTTGTTATTATTAGTTTTATTTACAAACTGAAGCCTTTTTTGTTATTTTATTTAAGGTATTATTACTCGTATAATTAACCATGTGATATATATATTTTTTATACTTTTCTTGTGCCTACCTAATGTTCTGAATAAAAGACTACATACAAAATGGAAATAAGATAAAAATTATCAGAAATATGAGTACAATATTAAACTGACCAATTGTTTGCACATTTTTATTAAAATATGCATATTTACAGTTTGGTTTGCACATATGGTGCATATTTTGATGATTTTTTATGCGTATTGCATGCATATTTTGATACTTTTTTACTGCATATAACCCGCTCTTTATCCATTAGAGTCACAGGCAGGAGTCAAAGTCAAAATTAAAAAATATCTGGAGTTTGAGTCGGAGCCGCAATTTTTTTCCCCGACTCCACACCCCTGGATGGTAGGATCGGGGCATAATCATTTGTTCATACTACCAACCCTTGTCCTAATTCCTTGGTGAAGATATCAATATTACGAAGTAAATAATAACATTTAGGTGGAACGCGTTACATACTTTCCTATTCTGTATTAAAGATTCTTTCTTTAAATTTTTGTCGTTAAAAAATGTCCCCCTTAATTATAAGACGACTCAATTTCCCCTTGAAGTACTTATAAGTTACAACTTATTACAAAGTAATTTGCCTAAAATTTATGTAACTCTATCACGAAGTTGAAGTAATCTTTTGAGAATTACTCATCACATTTTTCTTTTATCGCATCGAGATGCCTCTGGAACATATTTTCCGGTTGGCAGGCATTTGTTATTCAATGCACAGACTAGACTGCAAGCTCGACTCGGCGACCCGTAAAATGAGCTGTACGGATTTTATTAATGTTAATCTAGTCACCGTCGGAAAAGTCTACCAACTGTCTTCTTAACGCGATTATTAAAACACAAGAATAGAGATAAAATGCATTTTTTCTTTCTGACATATTTGGTTATTAAATTAATTTTAATCTCATTAAAGAATTTTTTGCAATCGGATTTTGTAGGATAATAATGAGAGTAAATTGGTTTTTTAAAATAACAACCTCTGTGGCTATCTCATGAATTTCAAATCATTAAATCTGATAATAAAAAACAAATTGATTGTTCACGTGACACTTTTCAATTTGAGGTTAAGCCAAAAGCCGGTTTTACATATTAGCATAATAACCAGGCCAGCTATTTTTAGGGGAACTATTTTTCCACTCTTTGCTGTGTTACTAACTTAATATGTATTTCAGTCTGATAGCAAATTGTCATATTTGTTGCGTTTTTTTTTATTATTTGCTTCATCTCACCTCAACTCAAAGTGAGATGAGTTTGATATGAGCTGAGTTGAGATGTTTGTAGTAGAAGTAAAAACAACGAAACAAATTCCATTGAACTATCTATTAGAAAATCCGAAATACTATCCGCTGAACTTGAGGAAAATAACAAATTGTCCATATCACTCATGTCATCATTTAATAATTGCTCCTAAAAATAGATTTAAAACATTATAAATTTTAAATAATCATTTCTTAAACTCCAGCACAATATCTTTAATATTATCGGTCATATTCTTCAAATAACCAATAAAATAATAATAATAATAATAATAATAAGGAATAAACAAATAACCTTTTCAATAACCAAACTGATTGTATGTGACAGTCAGTGAAGCAAAACATTTATCCCCACCGTTCATCTCAGATTAAAAACTCAACAAGCACAACCCGTTAAGATGACTAAGAATCGGGAAGAGGGGAGGAACTCTTCTGACTTAAGTCTAATTTTATCTCATTTCAGTTACGACAAAAAGAACGGTCATTTTTAACTTTAATCGATAGAATAATGAAAAATAATAGACCGTATTTTTATTTATCCTCAAATCGATGTTGAATACTGAAAAAATTGCAATTAAAATGACATTGTTCTAAACGCGGCTGATTTTCGCCGCCTCCTCTCTTGCACAGTGACGTCAGCGTTTCATCAACGCGGCCATTTTGATTGTCACATTAGACTAAACGTCAAAGTAACATTTAAAGATAACCCGAAATTTACGAAAGTAAACCTATCGGTGAAACGCTGTTTTGTGCCATCGTGTCAAAATACTAGCGAAAATAGTGAGAAAATATTTTTAATAGTACCGCGTTATACAAAAAAAACAACTCGAAAAACAGTTACTGTTTGTATTGAAAAATACAGATTTGATACGCAACAAAGCAACAGTAATAAAATTCTAAGAATACACAACGAAAAACGTACACAAATGTTAATCAGACGAAAAAGTAAAAACGAATGACTAATGACCAGCAGCTGAGTGATACGTGGATAACTTCTGGTCAAATGAAAATTATATTTATAAAAATGAATAGAATGATGTTATATTAATATATTATAGCATTTCTATCAAAAATTTAGATATGTAATTCTCAATTTATAGTCTATATATTTTTTTCTTTTAGAAATTCTGTGTCGATATAATAAGGCTGTATGAAATGAGTCTGAACTTGCAGTGTGAAACGCTGACGTCACAACTTGATTGTTTTCAATTTTTTAAAGATGTCATAATTTAAAACGATTTTATACAACAAAAAATGTAAATAAAGAATAATTTATTCATACAGATCGATAAATTAGACTATGCTTGTTTGATTTAAACAAAAAAAAACGAACATTTTTTGCAAGACAACATGAATATAGTACATGATGTCTACAAAGTGTAGTAAATAATTACAAAAGTGTGTACAGATACATTATTCTAAGAAGACAATATCAAACTGAAACTTCGCCACAAAACTAAAGTCATATTATTTGCTGAAATCTAAGTCTGCATAATTTAAAATATATTACATGGAAAGAATATGTAGAAAGCTTTCCAATGTAGAAGTCATGTCATAAACGACAAAATTACTGCTGTAACGTCTTCCATATAAATGCTTTTACGATTGTCGTGAAGTTAGTCAATAATCATCACATCTTACCAACTTATGCTTTTCCCCAGAAAGAAATAAAACTCGGGATATTCATTAAGGGAAGAATCTCCCTAATTAAACCCAAAATTACAAATAATGAAATTAAGTTCTGTAAGGAATGAAATTCTTAATTGTCTAATACCTCTAGCGCGAATATCTCCCATAATCTCATTATCTGCCAAGCGATCATTCTTTCTAAGGCAGTGCTGCAAAATTGGATTTAGAGGAAAGTGAACCACCATGCTTAACTGTGATATACTGCCTGCAAATTTTATTTTTATTGGAGTGGTTCGCCTGGGAACAACAGGGGAGCAGATTGGCTCACAGAATGGGGAATATAATTTTAACAAGCTAATTTACGTTAAAATTATAGACTGTACCCTACTATAATAAGTTATTAAATACCATTTTATAAATAATTTTTCAATTGGTACTATAATATATCCGTAGCTTAATGCAAGACCAATCAGTATTAATTTTTTTGTCTTTCTTAATTCTGCTCATCTTCGTTCCCATGTTTCCATCGATCTTTCGTTTCCCATTTTTTGTCCCTACTTTTGTTTCTAATATTTTTCTTACTACACTGTTATGTTCCATCCTCATTATGTATCCATACCAGCCCAGCTGTCTGGTGTATCCTGGATTTTAAATCTAGTTTTTAATTTGTCATTATGATCATCCTTGAGGTATTTCATTTCCGTTGCGATTATTTTCCCTCGTTTCTTCTGCATATTCCAGAATTTGATAGCTATTTCTTTTTTACTTACTATCGGAGAACAGTAATGCCCGGTTGCAAAAACGTTCATCAAAGTTTTGTTTAATCAACGGATTATCAAAACCAACAAATACAACGCGGTTTTTTTGACAGAAATGATTAAAAAATGTCATAAGAACAAGGAAACTAATCCAATTTTGTTCATTTTGATAGTTCATTAAACAAAGCATTGATGAACGTTTTTACAACCGAACATAAATGTTATTTATCTTCTTTAGTCTGTTGGTTATTTTTAGATATATTTATACATATGTTGGTAGAATGTAATTCGATCAGTCGTTTAAAGCATTTAAGTAAATAGAAGCCTAAAATCATATTACTTGGGCCGGTTTACATTTTCAAAAATTCATAAAATCTAGACAGCTAGAAAATTGTACAAAATTCTTTCGGCTACTTTAATTGTATATTCCGTAACAACCGCGGTGACCAAAGGTTCTGGTTATGCGTTCCGTAATGTAACGAAAACATAATTTCAGGATCACGGTTTAATTTTGGAATGTGGTTCCTGAAAGTTTTGGTTACTTTTTCGTGACCACGACGACCACAAATTTTTTTATTTAATATTTTTGAAGAGACGGTAAAAACTTGCTACTCATATTTTTTTCTTTTGGCAAAATTTTCATTAATTGGGCAGAAAAAAATTAATATTTTAATATTTAAATTACCGCCATGTATGACGTAGAATTACGCCGAATCAATGAATGGCTGTAAAGCCACAGCATCGGTATGCCCCATAGCAACGGCATGTGCGAGTAATTTAAACATGACAGATCACCTGTTTAACATTTGAATAACAGTTTGGAGGTTAATATTTTAGTTTGTCATTTTATCTTGTACTAGTATAAGCTAAGTTAAAATCCTGCTTAACAAATCGAAATACATAATAAAAGTAACAGAAACCACGCAAATTGCAAATAAGAAAGAAGAAAGACAGTGACAGATAAATTAACTAATCTGAAAATCATATTAAAACACGCACTCGCTCGCCATCTACAGGTTACATTCTTAAATATGCTTCCCTTTCTCCAGTTCAAAATAATGACGTCAAAGAAAATTTTCTTTCTTAATGTAAAAAAAAAACATAATTTTTTAAAAATAAAATATATATTTTTACAGACGTTTACATTACTTTAGGTATATAGTGATAGATACCAGATTTTCAGTATCACGCAAGTAGCCTATTGAGGAAGAGTTTCGAGGATAATTTTATAATAATTTACGTATGTTACTTAGAATTTTACTTTTGACGAAATTTTCAAGATCTTTATTCATTAAACTATATATTGTTGTTCTGTAAGTACTATGTATTTATATCTATGTAACATTGCTTAGCTAGGTTTATTTTTTTCATAGTTTGTTTTTCAAAGCTCCAAATGAGGCCGAAATGTTAACCTTACAATAAAATATATATGTATGACTGCAGTCCTGAGTAGTTTTTACAAATATTCAATAGTCCACAATTTACCAAAAGGATTTTCCTTACAAAATCTTCTTCTTTCTAGGTGCGCAGCCGCTCTCTGAACCACCTAGACACCCTCGAGCATACAGTGCGTCCAGTGGAGCCCTCAACAGAACCAATCGAAGCCAGCGCCGTAGCCGTGGCTGGGGGCAGCGACTGCCCTGCTGGTTCGCACGGCTACTCGCGCTCCGAGTCCGACTGCAGCATGGCTCGGGCTCCAGAGAGACTCCTCACCGTACCCGCGGACCAGGAGAAACGCACCTCCCAGAGGAGGCAAATGCTCTCTAGGAGTCAGGTACGGGGATTATGACAATGGGAATTGGAGTCGTGACACAGAGTAGATCTATACTCTATTTCTAGTTAAGAAAAGACTTACTGGTGCTTCGTAGCTAGCCATTTTTACACACATAAAACTACTGAATTTGTTTTGTTTTGTGCTAAAAGCTCGAAACGTTGAAATTTGATAATTTTTAATTCTTATACAGGTGTAAATAAAATAAGTGCATTAAATTTAACCAGTAATGTAACTCGACGAGAGCAACAATATTTCTTAATAACTTTTTTTTCTAACTCTTTTAGATTTTGTGTTAAAATTCTTTAAAGATTTGCTGCATATTTCGTTACCCGCCTATGGAGGGAGAACAAATGGCTGCTGCCGTATTCAAGTGGTTATCGGTTTCACTTACAGTCACAGTAATTAATAAAAGAATCAAGGGAAATAACATTATTATTAATTAATAGGTAATAATACAATTTTTAAAATAAATAAATTTAAATTTTGGATAACAAAATTATAAAGTTGTGTATTAAAACAGGCTTTTAATCACCTGTGAATAGTGGAAGACAAGGAGAAACTAGGTAACGAGAGGAAGAGCAAAATCATAGTTATTAGGTTATGAGATGATTATTTATCGTCGATAAATCATAATAGTTTAAATACGTTATTCAAAAAATGTAAATAAAAACTTTTGTCCATTTAAAAGAGGTACATGAGTACCAATAATTAGTCGTCTATTTATTGTTCCCTAAACATTTTTTAATGAAAATTTTTACAGCATTTTCGTCTGTCGAGATGTATAGGGTGCATAATAAATACACCTTCTCAAGTAAATTCAGTGTCATTAATGAACATTATGAGCCATTCCCAAAATTGAAGTCTGTTATGTGCTGAAAACAGAACTTTTTGCACATGTTATGGATATAACAGTTGCTTTTTTTTAAAATTGTCATATGTGACACTCCGTATTGTGATGTGATAAAGATGTACAAGATTAACAAATGTGCGAATATTAAGAACGGAATGATTTGGTGATGAGTTGGAAACGCTCCGTGTAAATGCGTTGGCAACTCCATGACACTGTCTTTATGTCAACCGTGAAGTCAAGTAAAATGTAGTACAGATACGAGTAAAAAAATAAATACTGGTTAAATTTAATGCACTTATTTCATTTACACCCTGTATATTGAATAGCTTAAATGAAACAAGGTATATGTTATAACTTTATTAATTTAATTTTTGCCACGCATTTTCTAATCTGTATTCTTGCAAAAAACCTATTCTGACAGATAAAATGTTAAACATTTGTTTATATTTGTGTTCAAAAATGGCATGGCTAGTGCTATTAATACAAAATTGAATACATTTGATAATTAGTTTGTGGGACCAAAATATTACATAATTTGCATGTATTTGGTGTCATTTCATGCAGAAAATTTCTCTTTCTATTGATACCACAACCATAGTTGTAGTAAGTTAAAACGGGAGGCAACAGTCTCCAAAAACTGATTTCCCAAGTTAATCACCTATGTATGTACAATACTGTCTAAAAATTTACGCAATTTCATTCGAACATTAATTTTCATTTTACACACATCATTTATCATGCAAATTTGTAACTAATTACTCCATTACGTTCGTTCGTAAGTAAAATTTTCATTTTGTTTGATCCACACAATTGCAAATAAAACTTTAATCTATTGTGAATCGAGAATCTGCCGAAAAATCCTTGTTAACACAATGGCATCGTCCCTGCGAAAATCAGGTCCTCGCTTCGGAACAGGGTTTTTCCATTAATGCATGTTGGTAGCAAGCTTATATCGTCAGTTGATTGCTGGTTAATCGGGCGGTCACGTACCCCGACGGAAGTGGTGGGCGATGGACCTGTTTCCGGTGGATCCCGAACGATTCAGTTAATTGATTTTGGATGAAACGGTGATTTACTTTACCATATTAAACTGGCAATAATTAACTTTACGGAGAACATTATTTGAGGTTGGAATTTTTGGCGCGAAAGAATAATGCTAATTTCAATTCAGTCGTTATCAGGCTGTCTGAAGTTACTGCCCGTTCATAAAATAGACCACAATAATAATTTTACTATTTTAACTTGTCAAGTGTTGTAAACGAATGTTTAATTTCTTCTACAATTTTTTTCGTCACTCTTTACATAAGAAACCTATTGGCTAGAATAATAACAGAACAGAACAGAAGCTAATTAAATTAATGTACATAAAGATGAAAAATAATGTACTACTCTTGCCCTACGGCTTGTCACCCCAATTTTTTTTACTGGATATAAAAGTATATGGCCTCCTTAATATTCAGTTAAAATTTGAAACAGAAACTATTTAAATTAATGTACATAAAGAAGAAAAATAACAGAACAGAAACTAATTAAATTAATGTACATAAAGATGAAAAATAATGTACTACTCTTGCCTTACGGCTTGTCACCCCAATTTTTACCTCTCGCTAAGAGAGGTATTGTATTCATGCTAAAAATCGCATATCCAGATTTTAATGAATAAGCATGTTTTAAGGTCCCTAGAATCCGATTATAACATTTTTACGATGATGTCCGTATGTGTGTGTGTGTGTGTGTGTGTGTGTGTGTGTGTGTGTGTGTGTGTGTGTGTGTGTGTGTGTGTGTGTGTGTGTGTGTGTGGATGTGTGTGTGTGTGTGGATGTGTGTGTGTGTATGTGTGGATGTGTGTGTGTGTGTGTGGATGTTGGATTCACTATATCTCAAATACTATAAGACTTAAGACATTTATAACTACGGATTCCTCAATCTAACAATAATGGGAAGAGTCCAGTCAGTTTTGGTAACAATTGGATAACCGGAAGTAGTAGTTACAAGAAAAAAATTATCTAAATATTATTTATCGAAAATTTATGTAAATACTTATATTAAAGAACGTTAAATTAACGATAAATATAGGTAAATTAATTATTATATCTTCTATAGATTTAGAGATAAAGAAAGGCATATAAAATAATTTGTTGTAAAAAATCTCAGATCAAACTACTGCAAGGCAAGAAATTCAAATGTTTGTAATTGACACATAGATGTCACTGTCAAAAATATTTGTATGCCTGTCAAAAATATTTGTACATTATTATGAAGATTATGAAAATAAAAAAAAGTCAACAACGCAAATGAATATACGTAAAAAAGAATATAAAAGGAATTTGCGAAAAAATATAAAGAATTTATTTTAAAATAACCCATAGATTTTGCAAATATATGTGAGAATTATTTTGTAGTGAGACATGAATATATGTATTTGTATTTAAAAATATTTTTCGTTTTATGCGTACAACCAGGTAAAATATCTGGCGAGAGGTTATGTGTTGGCCACATCAGATTTTTTTACTGGCAATCTGGTAATATCGAATCGAAACGAAACGTCAAATGAGTAATTGGTTGTCAAAATTACGATTTGTATTTTTTTTTTTTTTTTTGTTTAGGCCTAGTATAAAATTTAAGTGCCAGTGGTGCAACTGGGCATTAGACTATTTCTGAAAAAACAATGAAATAATGTTCATTATATGCAAATTTGATCAAAATACCATTTTTTAAAATACCTGTTACAAAAACGACTCGCGGCAACAACATGCTTGCATTATTGGGTAGACCCAGTTTTGCACGAACGTTTCATGTTTAAAATAATGATATTCTTGCCATCTGTGATATCCAGTGTTACATTAATTTTATGAAACATTATTTTCAATTAATATTAACTATATTATTAATATTACTTTGCTCCTTAAAGACTGCAGCATATGAGAATTGAATAGATAATTCGGTGCGGGAAACGAAACATCTACCTTATATTGCTACGCCACGCGTTAAGCCCCGCCTGTGCTTCACTTGCGAATACTGCGGAATTCAAACTATGAACTCGCGCGAAAAGCAAATTCTAGCTTCACTTTTCTGGTCTATAGGGCGCGAGCAGACACGTGACTCGAGCAACCTTGAAGTGCCTGGAATCAGCTGACTCAAGTTACTCGCGTACACATATCAGCTGATTTCAAGCTCTTTAAAGTCGCTCGAGTCACGTGTCTTCTCCTATAGAAGACAACGAATCAAATAACTAAAAAACACAGTAATTCTCTATTTTCTACGTAACACTCTATCACTTTTAGAATCATTTCGGTTTTGACAACGGCTGTGAAACTCTACCGTAGCAACTTCTTTATATAGAAAAAAGTTATTATCTCCGTATCAAATTCTCCATTAAATGTGTTTACTACCTAATGAATCGAGTTACAAAAATAGAAAACTATTGTTTTCCGTCTAGCAAATCTATAGACACCGGAAATATTCCTTGATGGAAATATTTTTAGGTTATTAATTTCCTTTCTAGTGCTATCACCTTTTCCCAGGCACTCGTGAGAATTTATTGAAGCAATTATACGCTGGACATGTAAGTCACGTATTAAATTTTCGGATAACGGCCTAGGTTGTTTCGATCTGGCAAAAATAATTTATTTGCCTTAGAGGATAAATCAGGCAGAGAATTTATGACGAAATATTTTTGTTTTGTAATTTGGGCTTTGGGTTTATAGAAGAGGCATTTGACAAGGGACAGTTAAAAAGCCGACATGATATTAAGTGTAGATTCACAATGGACATAACGTAAAAATGAAGATTTTAGTTATTTTAGGAGTATGTTGGTAATTACCATAGAGTATTTTAGTTCAAAGTTTTTAATTATTTATCATTTACAGCTGCTTTTGTACAAGTCTAAGGGCCACTTTTACAATCATTAGATAAACCTCGTATAACGATATACCAGGTATAAAATTGGAAATTGTATTTTATAAACCTCGGATAAATCTCAGATAGAATAAACACCAGTATTTCTTATCCCATGGAAATCGGTCGTATAAACCTTTGATAACTTTATCCCTGGTTCTTATGGATACCACGTAAACACAAACGATGTTTTGTTATTCATACGTTTGACAGATGTCAATCAAGTATTTCATCACCACTGTCAGAATCAAAAATAACATTTATATCATCTAACATCGTAAAACATACAAATTAGAAGGCAGAAATAATAACAATATTGAAGAAAAATAGTCTAACAAGAAGATAATTTTATTATGCCAATACCAACCTAAAATAATTCCTGGTATAACTATCTGACAGATAAAAATGCATTGTAAAAGACAGTCTTGTTTATCGGAGGTATAATTGCTAGGATAAAGTTATACCTCCGATAGCTATACCATAGTTTATCCATCAATTGTAAAAGTGGGCCTTAGACTAGTAAATCCGAACGGCAATTAAAGAAAAAAATAATTGCAGTTCAGCTGAACTGGTATACGGAACCAACCTCAAACTACCAGAATTCATCCCTAAAACCAATACAGACATTTTACAACATACAAATATGCAACAATACTTAAGCACGCTTAAATCCGCAATCCAAAAACTACAACCTATCACCTCACGTAACCAAACGACAATACCTACCCACATTCCACCCGATTTATTTAGAACTTCCCATATTTTTGTCAAAAACAATACAATCAGACCGATTCTGAAACAACCTTTCGTCGGTCCATTCAAAGTAATAAAAAGGTACAGTAAATTTTTCAAAATACTCATAAACGATAGTTTAGAAACCGTATCGATCGATCGTTTAAAACTAGCTTATATTCAACAAACTAACCATACCCATGGAATTTGACAACCTTGATGACACTTCTGCCATCGCTGTCGTTTGTTCCATTAGTAGCTTACTCTTTCCTTATACTTAAAGGGGGAGCATTGTAGCCACCTTGACCTGTTTAGAATGAAAAGAGTAGGCTAACATTTCAATGTTAATATAGTTTTGTTTTGTAACTCTTGAGAAGTTGTTTAGTTTTCGGAAAATAAATATTACGTCTAAATCTTGTTCTTCTATGTATAAATATTAACAATTTAATTAAACAGTATTTCTACACATGCATCACAGATTCTGCCATAAGTTCTTCTTCCTAAGAACATCGTTGTAACAATTTTTTAATAATTACTTTGCGAGATATTGAGATTTGTTGTCAGTGTCACTCTGACGTCACATTGGTGCTACCTTTCTCTCGCTGCATACTACAGAGCTTGTGCGAGAGACAGATACAGCAATACTACGAATTGCTTCAAAATTAAAAGAACTTTCATTTAAAATAATTATAAAAAAATCAGAGTGCAGGATCCTATAGGCGGTGTGCACAAAAGTAGTCAGCGCCGACAGCGAACAAAAATGACAAATGTGGTTACTCATTGAAACAGCAAGTTTTATGTCAAAATAATTTTGCAATTTCTATTTTATAAAATATTTGCAATGAATGCGAATAATAGGACGTAAAATATTATGTGATGCAGTGGGGGATGTAATAATTCTTACAGAATTACCGATTGAAGTATCAAATTTTATAAATTTCCTAGAAGATTGTGTGAGGAACAGATGTATAAGAAAATAACTTTTCAACAGATATCTTCTACTAACATGAAAAATTCTTTTAGGTATACATTAAAAGATACTTATCGTTTGAATAAAATTCCAACAATGGTCGTCTGATTGCAATAATGAATTATATAAAAATGTATTTCTTAAGTTAATATTTGAACAAGATATATATAATACAAGAAGCAGAAAATTGTTTTAAAATTGTATAATACTTGCAGTTGTAATTCGTCTATTTATTATAGATTTTGTACATGTAATGTTAATGTTAAAGATAGAAATTCACATGGTTCGTATTTTTCGTGTATTTTCTTTTCCGAGCTTGTGCAACTGATTCCACTTAGAGCCTGGTATATTTTCAATGAAGAATATTCTTCATTTATTGCGAATATAAAAGAAAGATGCTAACATTATACACTGATATCGTGATATGTAGAAATTTTCTTCTTTCCAACTTTTTAATCTGAATTTCCATATATTGTACTTGTTGTAACATTCAACTAATATTATAAATTATAATATAAATTTAAATATGATAAAATGTTTTACAGAAATCACACATATTATGAGAAAAATTATATTTTTTGCCACAGTACCTTCGCTGGTATTTTGACTTTTTTGATTGTCACATCAATTATATAGCATTTTAAATATTTTCTTTATTCATTTCAATATACTATGATGTATATAATTCATACACAATAGCAACAACTCAAAATAAAATTGTAAATTGTATCACTTTCTCGAAATGGCAAAATTGATTCGGTAACCAAAAATGCCAATGTAGCCGTTAGAGGCGCTGACGCTCAAAATGTGCACATCGCCTATTGTTTGTCTGTAAGACGTGAAGTTGAACTTATTTTAACTTGAATGTGAACATGGCTATAGGAATGTTATAATTTAACTTTACGCTTACGCTTGTTATTCTTACGCTTACGTCCATTGTGAAATAACAAATATGTGGAAGTTTAAAATAAAGAAACATATTAGAAACCCCCATTCTTCTGTCCAGATTTTTGTTCATTCATTTATCATCTTCGTACAGTATGAAATGTATATTGACTGGCTTAAGTGTTTGGACGTTTTTTATCTGATCATCCAAATCGCTCACCAAAATTGACCATTTTAATTGTCCTGTGACAAAAACTGTCTGCATAACGTACAAATACATTAACTTATTGTCTGTGTTAACAAAGCATCTTCATTAATCCTCATAACTATCCTTAATACAAACTATCTTCATCTGTTCACTGTTTATCTAATTTGACAATTGACATCCAATTTCTCGTTGCCAATCCAGAGCCATCTTATCCAAATCATATCATCATATTCCTGTATTCCAGCCCTCCATTTATTTCTCGATGAGTAATGTGCAAGTAGAGTGAATGTAGCTAAGAACTGACATATAGAATGACAGATAGTGTGCGTTGGCATGTATCTGCAAGATAAATGGAACACGTGTGCTATGTGTGTTGCAGGTGTCAAGTTCGGAATACTTCAGCGTTAGTTTTGAACTCGGGGAGGATTCAAGCTTGATTCATGGAAGGGAGGAGTTTCTTCCCGCCACGAAAGGAACTTCACTAGGGTAAGATTTCTATCCGTTTTAAATGATGAATCAATTGAAGAGCTTTTGGCAAAACAAGCTAATCATTTTTTTGAGATAAAAAATTCCTTTCCTTTTTACTTGTTTTTCTGTACCTAAATTTAACTCAGGATTATGTTTAAATATTAGGAAATTATTTACTGGATTTTAAGTAAAAGAAAAATAAAGAATGATGATTCTATTGGTTGCTACGCGCTGTAGTCAATCGAACACAATTCAAAAATTATGATAATGGCTACTTACGTGCCATTTTTTATTTAATATTTTGGAAGAGACGATAAAAACTTGCTACCCATATTTTTTCTTTTGGCAAAATTGTCATTAATTGGTCAAAAAAAATAAGGAAATTTTAATATTTAAATTACCGCCATGTATGACATAGAATTACGCCGAACCAATGAATGGCCGTAAAGCAAAACATCAGTAAGTCCAATAGCAACGGCATGTGCGGGTAATTTAAACATGGCAGATCATCTGTTTGACGTTTGAATAATAGTTTGGAGGTTAATATTTTAATATTTTCGTTTGTCATTTTAATCTTGTACAAGTATAAGCTAAGTTAAAATTCTTCAAAATCCTGCTTAACAAATCGAAATACGTAATAAAAGTAACAGAAATCACGCAAATTGTATATAATAAAGAAGAGAGACAGTGACAGAAAAATGAACTAATGTCAAAATCAAATTAAAACTTGCACTCGCTCGCCACCTACAGGTTACATTCTTAAATATGCATCCCTTTGTTCAAAATAATGACGTCAAAGAAAATCTTTCTTAATTTATTAAAAAACATAATTTTTTAAAAATAAAATTTATATTTTTACGTACCTTTTCAACTTTACTTTAGATATTTAGTGATGGATATCAGATTTTCAGTACCACGCAAGTAGCCTATTATGATTTAAGTGCTTCTCTTACGGTTTTGTGCAATTGGCACTTTTTTTTGAAACATCGTAAATGTTTTACTGTAAAACAAACTCCTAAACCACGTCCCAATTAACTGTCAAAATTCTTTCGTTATTTCAAACATACTATAATTTGGGCCAGTTTTATAATCTCCGGTTAGAATTTTAACTCAATTCAATATTGTTTATTTATTAATAACTTACGTGAAATAAACAATTGAATCGAATTATTGACAGCAATGACCAATATGTCATTTGACAGTTCAGTTCGTTCAAGTTTGTTTATTTAACTGGCATTAAAAATTTTAACCATTAATTGTAAAACTGGCCCTTAGTAATTTTTATAAGATGTTTTTGTAGAAACGTCCAAACTTTA
The DNA here is from genome assembly GCA_963082715.1 of Harpalus rubripes. NCBI lineage: Eukaryota > Metazoa > Arthropoda > Insecta > Coleoptera > Carabidae > Harpalus > Harpalus rubripes. The sequence continues at coordinate 20,071,553 of OY720460.1, forward strand.
CAATGTAATAACTTTTGATTAAGATACTTTTTGCCAGAAACAATTTAACCAAACTGTTTGGCATCTTTGAAAGTAGATGCCGTTATATGTCTCATATTTACAATATTTGGACTATGGTTGCTTTGCCAAAAGGTCTTCAATTTGAAAGAAATCCTGAGCCACATTCCAATTTTTTCTTTCACTTCCCCTTTACCAATGTATTGTCTCTTCAATTACAATTTTCTGAATATAATACCTCCTTAAAATATGTTCAATCGAGTTAGCCTTCCCCTTTCTTTTTTCGCTCAAAATTCTTCTCTCTTCTCCAATTCTTCTCAACATCTCCTTATTCCTCTCTCTCTTTCTCTCTCTCTCTCTCTCTCTCTCTCTATATATATATATATATATATATATATATATATATATATATATATATATATATATATATATATATATATATATATATATACCCAATCTTCAACCGTCGCCACATACACACAACCTGGTCGACGTTCCAGTAATTATGGTCATGGTGTAGTTGTCCTACTGCCCTCTTACCATTTAAGGTCGAGGTGCATGACCTCTTAAAACGTTCTTCGTCGAGGTTAAACCTGACAGTCCGTAAGGATTAACCCTAAACAACACTTATTTACCCTGTCAGATTTTTCCACTGGTCTAATCCAGTCTCAAACCGCTTGCGTGAACCTACCCATCTGAGCGATGCAACAAAAACATTAAATTTGCCTTTGTATGAAAAAAAAAAGTAATTCACAAAACACAAATTCATCTTTTTGTCAAATCTCTGTCCATTATTATGCAAACATCGTTTGTAGTATATTCACACCTTTTTATTCATGTATATTTCATGAAACAATGTACTAAATTCTCTATTTGTGCTATTTGCATATAAGCTGCACACAGAATATTGGAATTGTCGTAGTTTGTTACGTATACTATATACATCATCTTGAGCATCATTTAGTAGTATGAACTGAGAACTCAGAACATTAATCACTACCATACAGAGTGGTTATTATACCACATTTACACTCGGGCATAACCACAAACTGCCAGCTGAACACTTGATTAGTCTTCATTTGTATTAGTGGTTGTCGTGGTTACTACACATTTATTCAACTGTCTTGTTACAAACAGAGATAAAAATCAGATACTTCACATTGCTATGCACTGTTTTAATTCTTCACGTTCAACAGCAAGCTGCTACAAACATTTCAACAAATAATTCACTATACACTGCGAAATGTTGTCACATAATTCCTATGTGATCAGAATAGGATATTCAGCTTCATATAATGTCACATTCCTAGACCAATATACATCCCTTGCCTGTATTTTGCAGTAATTGAGCTTTAATAAACACGTACCGAGGAATACATGGCGTCGTCATGGTAACAATGTAACAAGGATTTGGCGCCAATAAAGATTTTACCGCTTTGATACGTGCCTCAGCTGATCTTGTAATAATAATAATGAATTGATTTTTAAATTGTATTAAATGAAAACTAAATAAAATTATATTGAATAAACGCCTTGTAATTTTAAAATTTAAAGGAAACATATTAAATCTTGTAAAACCAATAGTTATCTTTATAAATGAAACGTTTTGATAATGTTTAAGTTCAGGGACCAAGTGGCGGGATAGCTCAATGGTAGATTGCTTGCCTCTGGAGCCTGAGTTCGTAGGTTTGATAGCTACGTACTCCCGTAACTTCCCAAGTTGGGTTAGGTTACAATAGGCGATTCCACCATTTTTTTAATATAATTTCATCTGAACGTATAAGTAAACTAAGACTGTCGGTGAAAATCCGGTGAAAAAATTCCTATTAATAAGCGAGTTTTAGTCCTCTGAAATTTGAAAATACAGATCTGACGTCACGAATACCTATAAGTTTTTATATCATACTATTTTCTTCGTGGACCTAAATGTTCTCGAATTATATGCTATTTCTAATTTATACTTATAAAAAATAAATGAATATTATTATACTGTACAAGTCTACATGATTTATAACTGGAAGTGTTGGAATTATTAAGTTTAATGCAAAATATTTATATTCAAATAAAAACTGGTTGAAAATTGCAGTAGTGGACTGATAGCAACTCCTCCGCTATTTGAATTTCTCTAGTTTCATTGGTAACAGGCTCCTCTCCTAACTGGGTATTCGTTATATATTTATAAGTCGTCTTTGAGTCGCCAGTCAAAATAATGTATATATGGAATTCATATGTGTAACGAGCTGCTATAACAAAAATCCCCTTATTTCCGAAGTATTTCAATTATATCGTTTCTTTATTAATATTCATTATTAAACATATACTTTCAATATTTTTTCCCTAATTTCTCTTAAATCAATTAAGCTGTAGTCCCTTATTAACTTGGCAACCACAAAGTTTTCTAGCACCGGCTTGTGATTGTAACACGGGCCTACACGAGAGGGCAACACACATTACATTTAAGAAAGGACCGTCGGTCGAAAAAAGTAAAAATTAATAGATGTTGTGTATGTAAGCCATCCTAGGGACATAACCCGTAGAAGTTCAAATCCCGAAATACAATACAAGTTAAGGAACCAAATTCGTTCTGTATTATATTTCTGCTAATATTTTATTTATTTCATTATATATAACGTCCACTACTTTATTGCAATATATTGCTACACTATTGAATCTTTTTAAACCGGTTTTCAATTGACTCCATATCATTTCAATAGGATTAAAAATGCAAGAGCAAACGAAGCAAAGAGTGCTTTAAACTAGCATTGATTTTTTCTTTCAGTCTTTTATGGATTATTTTAGAGAAAAATACTTCAAATAAAAGATGTCCCCCCCTTTGTCAATTTCTTTCCTATTCGTTTTCATATCAATGAAAAAATACTTCCGGGTTACCCAATCCAATTGTGCAGACTATCTCTACAAATCCTCAATCACACTGTACAAACATATCCCACGTAGCCGAGCAAACTCTTACCAAGAAAATAAAACTATTGCACGTTTCACGTCTCGTATGTCGGTTGCATTTGTCTGTTGTGTTTGCAGAGACGCCCTGACGAAAGTGTGCGAAAGGAGAAGTATAGACTTATCTACCTGTGATATCTACATAGATGGCTGCAAGTCGCCGACTCCTTCCGTACTCAATCAGGAGACGTCTGCTTTGGGAGGGAAAACCATACGCATCGCAGGTTGGCAACACTGACAATACTATTATATTAGGGGAAGCTAGTGAAATTTCTATTAAGAAATGACAGAACGAACGCATAATTAGTTCAAATTTTGAAGCTCAATATCACGCGACAGGAAATATACATCTACCTGCGCTATAATAATTTAGAATTTATTTAAAGGAAACCAATTTCTTGGGTCGCTCCAGGGATTAAATAAATTAAATTTTTCATTGACGTTTCGGTTTTTTTTTATTTTTAAACCTTAATCATGAAATTTGGATAACAAAGTTTCACATTCAACATTTTATACATAAAGATTTTACATATAAGATGAAAACAGGTCATATAAAATAACAAATGAAAACTACAACATTTTAATGTAGTAGTAAGAAGTAAGAGATGAAAATCTGACGATGTCAAGGGCCTGTTCCACCAAAAACTTTGCAACTTTGCACTTTTCATTTTTCATAGTGCCACTGTTGATTTAAACAATAAAATAACCGTTTTGTACTTTACATCCTAACAACATTATTCTTAAATTCACTGTATTTCATCGCTGGGTAAAGTAACCAGCGATGCCTATAAGTTTTCACGAAGAAAATTTCAAAACAATCCACATTATATGTGTACGTAAATAATCCGGAGAGTTCAAAAAATTTCTTACATGTTCCAAAATAATCTAAAATGTACCTAAAAATTTAAGAAGATTTTCATAAAGTTCCAGAGAGTTCTATAATGTTTCAGAAAGTTCAGAATTTCGAGAGAGTTCTAGAATTTTCCATAAAATTCCAGAACGTTTTAGAAGTTCCTTTTCCATAAAGTTCTTTAACGTTCTAGAATTTTTCTGAAAGTAAACTAAACTGAGCTCAGCCGCCCTTTATATACTTATTTAAAATTGCCAAAAATTTATAGAATATTCTAGAATTTGCCGAAATATTCTAGAATTTAATGGGATATTCAATAATTTTTTGGAATATTCTATTCAAAACACATTTTTAATGCGTACATACGACAAAATGGGATTTCTATTTACTTTGCATTTCGAACTCAAAGGGCCTGCCCTCCCCTAGAAAAATTTTCTAGTTACGCCCATGGCTACTGCCAAATAGTTCGCCATAGAAAGCTGCTAGATCACTAGTATGAAAAATTCCCTGTATACGATAGTGGTGTCAACTTTCCGAAACAAAATTTCCCCAGCTAACCAGTGTCTTTATATCTTTAATTTTTGGACTGCCCCTATATAAATATTGTATTTATGACAAGGCGGCTTTTGCTTTTATACTGAATGCCGCTCTGTTGAAATGAAGACATGCATTGCATGGATTCCCTGCCTACTCTGTATAGTAAAATAATCTTACTGTTCCGATAACAGAAATGCTATTTTTGTTTGAAATAATTTTTGGAAGTGAGGTTTTCATTCCTTACGAAATTATTTAAGTTTATAAGTTTTAAATACAAAAGTGATCCCTTTAAAATATCTAAAAATAAAAAATATCTAAAATGGTTTTGAGTAGATTTAAACCTAGATTATCAGAACCACTAAAGATCACTTAAATTGCCTTCAGTTATGATTTTCTTCTAATAAAACCACCTCTAACTATTCCAGCGAAAGATTCACCCTCGAGTGGCAAGAAATCGGGAGCAACTGGTCAGTTCCGCAAACCGTCTGGGGTATGTTTCCCTTTCTCTTTTTTGTGAGGATGCTAATAGCGTCGTTCTAATCGTTTAGAGTTATAAAGGCAAGACGAGCAGCCTATTCTTCAGCACGAGTACCGAGGACTCGACAAGCAACCTGACCAGCAGCCTTATTCAGGACACGAAGGCCGACTTTGATCAAAGCAAGAAGCAGAGCAAGCAGAGGTGGTCGGGGTTTTTCAGCAACAACAAGGTACGGGAACAATCAGTTTAAAAATATCAGGGATATATACAAAAAACTTGTTATTCATAAAATACTTGCTGATACCCGCGGGCTTCGCAATAGCGACTCAATTTATATTTTAGCCCCGTGTTTATTTTTGCAAAAATTAACTTTAAAGGGTTGATTTGTATACTTCCGAGTTCAAAAATTGTACCTACATTTTTGGTTAAAAAATAAATAAATTAAAAAACAGTCTACATCTCAAATTCAGTCAAATATAGTGTTCATTTTTGAAAAAACAAACTCTGGATGGTCTATTTGATATACTAGTATTTTAAAAGTAGTGTCAAAAAGGCCTTAGGGATTGCGGAAAATGAAATAGAAATTTTGGAAAAAAATCTGATGTGGACATCACACGACTTCCTTGTATACTATTATTCACAAAAGATGACTATTCAAGGTCATTTATTCGAAGAAAGAATACACATCACTTTATAGCAGTAGCTTAGCAACATTTTGTATTAGAAAGAGAAAGATTATTTGATCTACGTCTGTTTAATTTATGTGGTGTGATAGATATACGTAAATAGTGGCATTACTTTCTAACACACTGTAAATAATAATGACATATGTCGTAGAATTACAGATACCTAATTATCTACTACACTGCCCTCTGTGCTAATATTTACCCAGTGGCGTTGACGTTTAAATCAAATTATTATTCCTTGGTTTATAAGATAAGCCTATGTTTTTGTATTTTGCAAAAACATAAATTTTTCAGAAAGGCATTATTTAGAAAGAAACATAATTTTCAAATGAATTACTCTTATTTTTTCAGTTAAAATGTGTCCATAAATATTTCAGGTTGCACGCCTATGCATATGAAATGCAATGAAGTAATATTATATTAGACGCCTCACAAATGACCTTGAATAGTCATCTTTCGTGAATAATAGTTTACACAAGACCAATATGAAGTATAGACCCAATTATAAAATTGGACGTATTTGGCGTAATTTGACATTAACACCTATTTTTTTTTATTTTGTTATTTTTTGTTCTAATCCATAGAAAGCTTCATTACAAAAACCAAAAAGTATATAAGTTTTAAATTTCCCTATCTCGCTTATACAAAGGGCTAATTTAACAATACTTGATGTGCTAGACGCAGAATTTCAGAACTTCAATTAATATATCACTTCACTATTGACATAAGTCTTATATACCAAATTTGAAACGTTTTGGATTATATTTAAAAAAAGTTTTTCATTAAAATCTAACTAGATGTTATAGCAGCCTAACTACAAAATTTCAACTTTCTGCGGCTTATTGTTTATGAGTTATGTAAGATACGTACGTACGTACGTACAGACGTCACGACGAAATTAGTCAAAATGGATTCAGAGATGGTCAAAATGGATATTTCCGTTGAAATCTGCAAACCGAAATTTTTCGCGGTTACAATACTTCCTTTAACTTTGAATTTATAAGATAATGTCTCGTTATTAAATAAAACTGATTTTTGGACTGCCATTATCTTTATTTAACAAAAACAAAAATTTTCACAACGTTTCGGTAGCTACTATCTGCTGCCGTCATCAGGTGTACGTCATCAGGTGTACTGATAATACAGTATTATCGAATATCTAGAAAAAGAAAAAAGATATCGACCTGTGGTTTTAAAACCTTAAATCTACACCTTTCAAACTACTTAAATAAAAATTTTCAGAATTTTTAATTTTTTCGCCCCATTTATAATACAACACCACCCTCATACCCAAAAATGGGTGTGCGGTACACCTTCCACGACCTCGCCAGTAAATTCCTCGTACCAAAAAACATAAGTATACCAATTTTCATCAAAATATTCCAACGGATACATTAATTATTAAACATTCCTTAAAATTGCCAAAATCTGAAAAAATCGCAAGGGGTACACCTTAGATTTTTTGCGATTTTTGGCCATTTTCAGACTTTTCCTTCTGGAGACTGTAATAGTTGTTCAAAAATAATGAAAATTGGTATGCTTATGTAATTTTACTCGTAGAATCCAATGGTGATATCGCCAGCGGTGTATAATTGACCATTTTTGGGATATGACCCAAAAATGGGCATTTTTGAGCAAAGTTTTGAGGACGAATATCTCGGACACGAAAAGAGATATCGACCCGTGGTTTTAAAATCTTAAATCTACACCCTTCAAACTACTTAAATACAAATTATCAGAATTTTTAATTTTTTAAAAAATTTACCCTTTTTTAAACCACACCACCCTCATACCCAAAAATGGGTGTGCGGTACACCTTCCACGACCTCGCCAGTAAATTCCTCGTACCAAAAAACATAAGTATACCAATTTTCATCAAAATATTCCAACGGATACATTAATTATTAAACATTCCTTAAAATTGCCAAAATCTGAAAAAATCGCAAGGGGTACACCTTAGATTTTTTGCGATTTTTGGCCATTTTCAGACTTTTCCTTCTGGAGACTGTAATAGTTGTTCAAAAATAATGAAAATTGGTATGCTTATGTAATTTTACTCGTAGAATCCAATGGTGATATCGCCAGCGGTGTATAATTGACCATTTTTGGGATATGACCCAAAAATGGACATTTTTGAGCAAAGTTTTGAGGACGAATATCTCGGACACGAAAAGAGATATCGACCCGTGGTTTTAAAATCTTAAATCTACACCCTTCAAACTACTTAAATACAAATTATCAGAATTTTTAATTTTTTAAAAAATTTACCCTTTTTTAAACCACACCATTCTCATACCCAAAAATAGGTGTGAGGTATACCTTCAACGACCTCACCAGTAAATTCCTCGTACCAAAAAATATAAGTATACCAATTTTCATCAAAATATTCCAACGGATACATTAATTATTAAACATTCCTTAAAATTGTCAAAAACTGAAAAATCGTAAGGGGTACACCTTAGCTCACAATTCCTCAGCGATTTAAATTATTTTGAAATTAACACGAAATTCGTGTTCTACGAGGTTTGAAATATAAATTAACTCATTTCCAAATCTTATATTATATATTTGGCTGTAATTTTCAGGAAACATAAAATAAACTGAAAATCATCTATACTAAAATTTGTTGCTATTCTTAAGTAAACTTTTGTTATTTATGTTAAACATTGATCCGACATTGCGTCAAAGCGAATTCCGAAAATCAAGCCGCATTTAATTATACCATAATTACGAATAATTAATATGTACATCAAAGAAAATTTGTAGCTGAAATGCATTTAATTAATCATCATCAACTCTTTCTGGTTTTGACATTTGGAGTGAGACATATTGCCAACATGAAAACTTTTATTGCTCGGTAGAGTTAAAAGCAAAACTTCTTCAAAACAAAACAAGAGGAAATTAAAGTTATATTACTTTTATGTTTAGAGAAATATTAATCGAAATTAATGACCAACATTAAAGTAATTTAAACCGTACACGAAAGTTGAATTTAAGGGTAAATTTTTGGCATTTATTTCAGCCAACCCCAACATTTTTAGTATTACTGATTTAAATAATTAAAATAAATTCCTATAGTAGGTATAATAGTTATTTTTATATCTAGGCCGTAAAAGTACTCTTTAGCGTTTGGAGGTAGGACAATCTCAAGGGCGTTAAAGGATTTCGCGGACAGAGTGTACACACTATTTTTTGTGCAGCCGTAAAAATATGTATTTACAAATTTTATTGTATTTAAATAGTTTAATTTACAGAAATAGAAAGGCAGCTCAAATCGTTCAGTCATGTATTGTTTTTTTTTTCTAAAACCTTTAATGGACCTTTCCAATTTAAAGAGATAGAAGATATGCGCAATGGGGATCTGCGCATAGTAAGAACAACTGAGATCTATGACGTTTGATTCTAAAACATTTAGACGTAAAATATGAGAATATCTCGGATAACTTTAAAAAATCTTATCGAAATAAGTTACAAAAGCTTTTATTGAAGGTAAAATGTGTAACGATGCAAATTTTCACTGACAATACAGGTATTTTAATGACTGCAATATTTTTGATGTTTCGTTTGACAGCCCAACTGGCAGTTGTTCGCGCCATTTTCTTACTATTTGCAGCGATAGAAAGAGATAGCCGTTAAATTGGAAAGGTCCATTACAATATTTATTGTATTTATTTTTAAAAAATCTGGAATGGTCCACACAATACCTCTTGTCATTTACAGCCCGAGTCACAAAAACGATTAAACTAATCCTTATTTTTGGATTAGCGAATTTTACACTAATTTTGGCAGTTTATTTCTTAAAATATAGTCTAATCTAATCCAAGTAACTACCTTTTTTGATAATAAAATGAAGATTAAATTTTAAATACCGGGATAGAATAAAATTCACTAAAACAAAAATGAGGATTATCTTAAACTTTTTTGTGAATCGTTAATTTTTATTAATCTAAATACAGACCTACCTACATAACTATCTACTTATGCTGGAAACTGTATTGGTTTTCTTTCCTATTGTTCTATTTCCTTTCTCTTTTTAAAACGTTATTATTATTAATTTGAACTGATTAGTTCTTTGACAGTGCCATTTATCTGTCAGTTACATACATTTGAATAACTGCGTAACCAAGGAGTTATGTTTGTTTAAAGCGTAGGCTCCGGGATTTAAATTATAGATAATTTTATAAATTTATCCATAAAATATATAGAAAAAGTATTTGTGCAAATCTCTACAAAATTTAATAATCTTTAATTTTTATAATAACACAAATCTCGAAAAAATAACATTGAAGGTATTTTTCAAAGAAATCTATTTTGAGCTTCTTGTAAAGTTCCATTTCCGGTTATCTGATTTACACCAAAATCTAATGGCTTCTTCCCAGATTAGAATAAAGTAGAAATACAAGGTTTCAAAATTTTCTGTATGATATTATTTGAGTTAGAGTGAAGGATTCACACATACACACAGCATCATCATGAAAATGTTAAAATTGGATTCTAGGGACCTTAAAACGTGCTCATTTATCAAAATCTCGATATGCGATTTTTAGCATGATACCTATACTTCCTTTACCAAGGGTAGCGGGAGGTAAAAACAAACCAAGAAATTTATTGTTGTCATATTTTAGAAACGTCACTATCCTTGTCATCTTGTCATCCTTGTCAGTTCTCAATTGTCAAAGTGATTTTAAGTTACATCCAATTTTGCAGTCTGTTTTTAGTTCGCGTCCGGTTGCACAAAAAAATCTCAAACAATTAATAAATAACAGAATTATAAATTTTTTGATCCAAATTTTTAGAGGCCCTAATTAATTTAATTATATTTTCTTATAGGGCGCGAGCAGACACGTGACTCGAACGACTTTGACGTGCTTGAAAGCAGCTGATTTGTGGGCGCATGTCATTTTGACAAGATCAATGTCACGTTGATAATACCAATGTTTTGACTTATTTTGATTTTGAACTGCTTTAATGTTATTTTACAATTTTTAGGCAGTAAAACATATGAAATTAAAAATAATAACATTTTAGCAGTTAAAAATCAAAATAAATCAAAACATTGGTCTTGTCAACGTGACATTGTCTTGTCAAAATGACATGCGCACACAAATCAGCTGATTCCAAGCATGTCAAGGTCGCCCGAGTCACGTGTCTGCTTGCGCCCTATTGTCAATAATTCTAATAAATTATTAATACATATATTATCACGGCTTATTACCCATTTCTGATGGAGCCAATCTACTTTTGCACGATTTCCGTAAACAAAATTATTAGAAATAATTTTGCATTTTGCAAAGTTGAGAACGATTGTATTACTCTGAATGTTTGTCGATATTTTTTAGGATACGCGAATGGAGTCGTTAGTGGACCAATTGAATTATTACGCTCGTCATGGGGTACCGGACAGCGAACACAGCTCCATAGGCGTAGATGAGGAAATTATCGACGCGTTATATTCTCTGGAAGATGATTGGAGACAACTGGTAGATCCTAACGGTAAGAAAAACACTCTAACTTTGCTTCCCGCCAAAACTAGAGCCAGTTTGTAATTTTAATTAAAATTTAATATGATTTCCCCTTTGTTCTGTTTAAACTTTATTAAACATTAGTGAACTCCAGTGTAAGTAATTGAATTTTCACTTGCAAAGTGCTTTATTTCTGGTAATTCATTCATTTTTAAAAGGTTAGGTTAATTTTCACCTGTGAAAATTTTCAGATTTAACTGAAAGACAGCAGCAACAACAAACGGCTATTTGGGAACTAATTGCTACAGAAGTTGCATATATTAAAACGTTAAGAGTGGTTACAGGGGTAATACAGTAAAAAAAATATACAGGGTGTTAAACAAGTGTAAAATATTTCTATAACATAGAGAAGAAGTCAGAATGAGATCTATATTTTGTCATATTATGAAAATATGACTAATTTTAACTGATTTTGTACCAAAATATTTTTAAAATATAAAACCTTTCATCTTTATTTATTAAAATAAAAACTATTAGCGCTATATCGATATGACGTCACTACTTCAATTTTGTTAGTTTTTTGAAAACAAAATATAGTATATTATTCAATGAGCATGTAATGTATGCTATTATTCATGAGAATGTAAATCATTCGAATGAGTAATAGCCATTACATGCGAATAGAATACTATACTTTATCCACAACTATCAAATAATAACATATCAATAACACATTTTAAAAAATAAGTAGTATTTTTTCAATGACAACTGCAAACATTTTTTTGTTTACATACACAAATCTAGATATCGTTGTTACTGTAACAAAACTGAAGTGATTTGACATTTAGCTGTATATCTTAAAACCGACTATCCAGATATAGTTATTAACGTCATAAGGCTGATATGATACAAATAACAGATGAGGTTGAATGTTGTAAAATCGAGGCGATAGCCGAGATTTTATAATCAACCGTGTCTGTTATTTGTATATCAGCCGTGTGACGTTCAGTATTTTTCATAATAACATAAAATATCTTCTTAAAATTATATTTTCTATGGCATATTGACAGGTGACAGCTCTTCATGACAATTTCATGACGCTGCGATTTTTTTTGGAACACATGATTTTTAATAATTGTACTGTTATAAAAAATAACGGCCGTGGCTGTTTTGATGCATATATCGGTTGAGCATACAGTACTGTTAAAGCACATTTAACAGTATGGTATTATGAAAAAATTTTAGCTTAAAAAAATAAAGTATATAAAATGACAAAACTATTGTAATTTTGACTTTATATGGGAATAAATTACTTATTAAAAGTAATTTTGTTTGTACTCTTTAAAAGGTAAGATTTAAAATTTGACATAACGATAGAATAATATTATTTCATCAAACTGTCAATATTATTCAATAAGCAACAGTAACGATGGTCATTAATTGATAAAAATCGGTTGAATTATGGGTATATTATTTGACAGTTGTGGATAAAGAATATAATTTTATATTATTCAAAACTTGTGAAAATAAATCCATACATTTATTTGTTATGAAACACTTATAATTTTTATTAAAATAAAACATATTTATTCAAAATCTTTATAACAAATTTTGCCTTTGACAAGGTATGGGTATGACTAGCGAATGAAAGTTGACGTTTAAATTATTTTATAGATGTGGTTTCTTTTGAAACCCTAGAGAAGAATAGAATTGTACGAAATATTCAGGTATGATATTTTTGCATGAACCCATTTAAATACTGGACTAGGAAAGCACAGAAATACATTACTATGTCTGGCTGAAAATAGATTGCCGACTAGAGTAACTGAATATCAAAACAGGGGTGCGTTTAAAATATTTTGAACATTTTTCGTTTATGTTTGATTATAACAAAATATTTTGATCTATAAAATATTTAGTTTGGCAATTCTATGAAATAGGATTATTTTAAATTTCCTCTAACAGTAATTCCGACTCGAGGGTTGTTTACACCTGAGACGAACGAACTAGAATTTGCGGTATTAAATTTTTTAAATACATCCCTGAATCCTGTTGCTAAGGTCATTTTAAATGCCTCCTGGTATTGAATACAATTCTAATCTTCTGTAACGGAATACATAAGGGTCAGTTTCCTTTCAAATCAAATATAGGGCAATATTTACAAAAGAAACCACATGTATTAAATAATCTAAACGTCAACTTTCATTCTGTAGTCATATTATACAACTACACTTTTCTGAAAGTGACAGTTGACACTAGTTAACCCACCTTGACATCAATTTTTGGCAGAATTAATGACGTTGACAGATGTAATCAACTTTAGTCACTAGGCGAAGTAAAATTGAAGGTATGACGTCACACAAAATTAAATTTTAAAAAAATATATTGTATAAAACTTTTCGACTTATTCAGACTTCTTCTCTTTGTCCTATAAATGTGTTACACTTGTTTCTTAACACCCTGTATACGAACCCCGGTTCGTAATAGTTCTGTCGACTTACATTTTCACTACATTGCACACAAATGGTGAAAAATTTCTACAAAATAACGAAATAACATATTCAGTTTTATTAAAATATATATTTTAATTTTAAATTAGTCAAAAGAAATTTCTAGAAATTTCTCATCATTTGCGTACGTTTTATAATTTGTTGAAAATGTATACCAGCCGAATTTTTATGAACCAGGGCTCGTATATAATCTGAAAATTATTTGACTCTTCTTTTAGCTCTTCTTATCTTGTTTGAAAAGTTTACAATCCAGCCACATTTTAACAGAAATAGACACAGAAAAACTGTTTTCTAACATCACTGAAATTAGAGAATGTAATTTAAACTTTTGGAGTATGTGTCTCTACCCTGCTGTTGTAAAAATGAGAACAACTAAGGAACCGATAAGTCCTGTACAATTTCTTGATGGGTTCATGCATATGAGAGAAACGTATAAGTCTTATTTTAGGTACAATAATGCAGTTTATATTTGCAACAATTTGTAATATACATTGTTGTTTAGGTACTGTGCTGAGCAAGCCCGTTGTCAACATTATTGTAGAGATAACCATGCTCATAACGAAGTATTTACGGCATATTTGGCATGGTGCGAAACGCAGAAAGAATGCAATAGGTAGGCAATGTAGCCTAAGAGATCCTAAATTAATTTATTTTCTAGCTGTGTAATTAAAGCTTTATTCACAAATAATAATGTTTAGGTTATTATTTTAAGTTTACTTTGATTTAATACCTGTGCATATGATTTTTAAAGCATTGGATGATAGTATGACCAACTAATTAAGGGTGATTGGCGAGCAGTTGACTAGCATTGTTTTTCTCTCAATTTTCAAGAAAAAAATACTTCAAATAACAGTTATAGAAAAATTAAATGTATGCATTTTTATTTAAAATATTTTTCTCCTAAATAATCTATAACCGATTGTCAAAGAAAAAACAATGCTAGTCAAGTGCTCGCCAACCACCCTTAATCAATTGTTTATCAATATGTTTAAAATCTTAATTTAAATTTTAAAGAAACTATTATTATTAATAAAGAAAAGAAATGGTTTAAATAATTCCAATTATTTGTCCAGATAAATTGTTACGTCTTTTTAATCCTTCCTAAAAATATATATGGATACGCTACTGCTTTAACTTATTAATATCATAACTGCCGCAGATGTCGGTTTGAAATCCGAACTCCTAGATCGAGGATTTTAAGGCTTCTTATGACTCATAAGATATACCGAAACATCAATATTTAGTTTAATGTGTAGACTTTTGCTTCCCTTTAGAAATTGATTTTAGAAGATAAACTTCTTTTGGCCTTTTTGGGAAGATTTTAAAGTTTGATATTATTTCTTTACATTTCTGGACGTTTCGAAGGACCCATGGCCTTCATCTTCAGCAATCTAATTTTTTTTTCACAGCTTGTGGATTTTACATTTTATTATGCTTTTTTTGTCGGGTATGTTTGCCCATGAAATTCCGTCATCGCACCAAATAATAAAATCACTTTAGTGAAGACTGTCAGTCTTCCACATTCTTTCGGCCACACGACCTCAAAATTGACAAAACTCTATCGGTCAAGTAATTCTGCTTAAATAAACAAAACAAATAAGAATTTTTTGGTCAAATAAAAAACAGGTTCTTTTTTCATAGTAAGTTATAAAATGGATTTCTTCACTGAAGTAATTTTATTATTTGGTGCGATGACGGAACTTCATGGGCAAACATACCCGACAAAAGAGGCATAATAAATTTTAAAATTCACAATCTGTGGAAAAAAAATTAGATTGCTGAAGATGAAGGCCATTGGGCCTTCGAAACGTCCAGAAATGTAAAGAAATAATATCAAACAATAAAATCTTCCCAAAAAAGCCAAAAGTAGTTTATCTCCTAGAAACATCAATTTTGTAAGAATAAATGCTGTTTGAAATTTCAAGTAATATTTAACACCTAATCTCTAACACAGTCGAGAAATTTATTCATATTTACTATTATATGTTACTTTTTCAGATTACGCCTTATGGATATTTTAGTACGACCAATGCAACGTTTAACAAAATACGGATTATTGTTAAAAGCAATTCTTAAAAACACTGATGACGATTATGAAAAGGACTGTTTGTTAAATATGGTAAGAGTAATCTCAAATTTACCTTGTTGACGATGACGATCACGTGCGTTTGTTTTGATTCCTTTGTTTTGCCAGTTTATAGTCATATACAATGAAATAACACTATTAAACAAATGCACAATTGTTTATTTTATTGTCTAACACTGTATTTTGCATTATTTTACACTATAAATATAGTTTTCAAAGTGTTTTTACACTACACGAATACGAGGCACCATCCGTTCACATATAAATAATATCAGCTGACAGAATTACGGAAAACGGACCAAATTAATCAAGTTTATACGATGTTTCCAACGAGTATAAATAATAAATAAATGTACCGCGCGTAATATAAAATTTAATTTCTATGATTGGAAATTAGTTTTTTATAAAAATATAAATTGTTGCAAAATATTGTTATATACTTTTATGTATATAAATAATAAATTATAAGAAATGGAACAACCAATGGAAGGTGTAAAAAGGGGGAAAAATAAAATTTCCAAGTCTTGTTCACACTGTTCTACAATTTAGTGTAAATTAAATGCGACCGGTTTCGGTCATTAAATAACCATCTTCAGGCAACCAGCGAGAACAAATAACTACAAAAAAATATAACAATTTTTTTTTTAATTATATTTAATAGCAAATTCACAAAAACGTCCGCTAACAGCGAATCGCCAAAGAACAATATACTATTATTCACGAAAGATGACTATTCGAGGTCATTTGTTCGAAGAAAGAATTCACATCACTTTATAGCAGTAGCTTAGCAACATGCTGTATTAGAAAGAGAAAAACTATTGGACATATGTCTATTTAATTTATGTGATGTGACAGATATACGTCAATAGTGGCATTACTTTCTAACACATTATAAATAATAATGACATATGTCGTAGAATTACAGATACATAATTATCTACTACACTGCCCTCTGTGCTAATATTTACCCAGTGGCGTTAACGTTTAAATCAAATTAAAAGTCTATGTTTTTGTATTTCGAAATAACATAAGTGAAGAACATAAATCATTCAGAAAGGCATTATTTAGAAAGAAACATAATTACTCTTAGTTTTTTAGTTAAAATGTGTCCATAAATGTTTCATGTTGCACGCCTGTGCATACAAAATGCAATGAAATTATCTACAAATAATATATCAGACGGCTCACAAATGACCTTGAATAGTCATCTTTCGTGAATAATAGTTTTTTATTTTGGAGTATATTAAAAAATCGATCGATTCGTACATTCCATTTTCTATTAGAATAGTAAGATCTATCTTTCTTATAGTTGAAATCTGTGGACGATTTTGTAATTAGCGTAAATTCAAGTTTACGACAAAAACAAGATAATGAAAGACTGCGAGGGATAATGTTGCGAATAGAAAGTTACGATGTAGTGGTGAGTATAAGACTATTAATAATTCAATCCCATTTCTGATAATGTGTCTATTATAGGAAACAAAAGATGACGATATCCAATCAATGGTTCAAAGGTACAATCAACTTGATTTGTCCCAACCAATGGCCGGATGTCCTCCTGACAGGAAGCGGCATTTGTTGTTGGAGGGAGATTTAAAATTGAAAGATTCTTCCACTTCAAAAGTAAAAAATACGAACAATTATAAATTAAAATAATATTGTTTTATTTTTTCTTGTAGATGGAAGTGCATTGTTTTTTATTAACAGATATTTTATTAATATGTAAACCGTCTAGTAAAAAAGGTGGAGCCTTAATGCGAGTAATAAGGCCCCCGTATCTTGTAGATAGAATAGTTTTACAGGAATTAAATCGAGAGACTCCTAGTTTAGCCTTAGTGTATCTTAACGAATTTAAAACGGCAAGTGCTGCATTCATTCTACAGAACAACGATCAAAAAAAGCTCAAGGTAATCATCATATTTAATATATATCAGTTTATTTTTTACTCTACTTTAGTTCATATGAAAACTAGGTAAAAACCACCAACCAATTTAACCATAAATAGATTTAGTTTCTAGTTGTGAATGTGAAGTGCTCATTCTTGATAATTAATATGCCGCGTATAGGGATGTATTCGATCTTTAGCTTTAGCCATTGAGTTGGGCCTATTTTCATTTTCGGGCCGATCATATGGCGAACCGCGTCAGACTTACCATCTTGGCCCGTCTCGAAATAATCGGAAAAAATTATAGTTAAATCACATGCATAGTTTCTTTAATATTTTGATAAAATGGATGGTTTTAAATAGGATCATAATGATTTAAGAACATCCTAGTAAAAAAAGATAACAGTTACTTTATTTCAAGAATTCAAGGCTGCCTTTACAACCATTTCAAGTTAAAATTGAATTCAGTCAACAACGTATACGAAAAGATTGATTTTTGTTTCTAGCATAATATTTTATCTTATTTTTGAGTAGAAACAGAAAGTTTGATAAAATAATCTATTACGTAAAAGATAGTACAAAATTTGTTAAAAAAGTTGCATAAAATTTCTACCCTCTTCTGCAACCAGGTGTTAAATCCTATTTATAAAGAATTTTTTTTGTTAAACTATTACCGATTCAAGTTAAGCAAAGTCTATTTGGTAGCTAAATTTTGAACTTAAAATATCCCGGAATATAATATGCCCTTCCTTTTATTGAAATTTTCTGGAGTTTGCAGATTGCAGGACATTTAAATTATTTAAAATATCCTTTAACACCAGGGCTATATAACATACATTTAATCCAGGGAATCTACTGAAAAAATACTACCAACATCAAAATATCTGCAACAAAAGCTTTTTTATGGAATTTTGTACAACCACTTTAATACGTATTAAATACGTAATATTGTTTATTTTAAAATGTATTGATATTTTAGATGAAAACATGAGGAATAATTCGATTTGCAGATGTTTAAAATATTAGAGGAATTTCTTGTGATTTCAAGTTGTTAATAACACGCGAACTGCGCATCGGCAAAAATCGTATAAGTAATACATATACAATATGAAAGAGAATTTCATGAAGAACATAACTCGTGGATAATTATTTCGAATTATATTAAAAGTAATAACTAATTTGCTCTATTCTTTCTTTGTAGACATGGGCAGAATGTATCAGAAAAGCCCAAAGTTTATACGAACAAGCCAAACAAACCCCACTTCTCGGCCTAACACGCCAACTAAGCTCCTGCGTTCCGGGCGACGAATACCTAGAACAGGAGTACTTCGAGTATAACATAGATGGCGACTCGCATAGTCTACAATCCCTTATCCCTAGATCACCGCTTGCCTCTTCGTCCAGGGCCAGCCGCGTTTCTAGTCTTGCTCACAGTCACAGGTTAGAAATAAATGTATCTACATAACAGATTCTGCTTCGCCTAAACTAAAATGATTTTCTATTTTCTAGCTTCTAGCTTTACTCTCATCTTTGTAAATATGTCTTCTTCGTAGAAAGTATAGTATGTCATCTGTGTCTAATTCACTTTTCGTTTCAGTTAGGCACTGTAGTTAGACTTTTAATTTGGGCCTCGTCAAATAATTTATTTAAAATTCAACAATAGCATAAATTAGAACAATGAATTCGAGAATTGTTTTCTGGCGGGTGACAGCGCGCTAGTTCCGACCGTTCCGACTTCTCCCGGTAGGTGTCTTTACTAGACACCCATTTGGAACTGTTGCCCAATTGTCATTCTTGGGAAACATCTTAGCCGTCAATGGGATTTTTTTCGTTACCGATATTTTACATGGTCGGCGATTTTTCAATGACAGACACAAAGGGAAATCAACAACGGAAACTGTCGCAATGGTTCGGAAAGTTTACGGGGAGGAAGCTTCGAGCCAAGCAAATATTTACGAGTTAAAAGTGGTCGGATGCCAGTAAAAGAATAATCTTCCTGGTCGAGGTTCATCTTCAATTGCTTCCAGAACGGCAGAAAGCATTGAAAAATCCGTGATGCGATCATGTCTGATGAATGGATGAACTCACAGAAATATCTTGGTATGAAAAAGAAAAGTGTCTTAACGAAATTCGTTCCACGTTTGCTGAGAGTCAACCATTTGACTTTGTGCTAGGATTTGAAAGAACAGTTAGAAATCGATCCAGATTTTTTGTAAGCTCTCCCAAGCATTGCTGCTGATTTCTTTAACAAGAAACAGAACTTGATAACTCAATGTCCGCCGTTATAAAATGGCCGATCACGTCAAACAGTGCTTCCGAAAAAAATCATTGCCGGATCATATGTTCCCCAAGGATAACACTTAAGCCTGCTTCCGAGTTTACATAACGTAACATAACATATCATAGCATAACATTACATAACATAACGTAACATAAGGAATTAGTGAAGGTTTCATAGTTCCAAGTATTATAAATATCTGCTAACTTCATGTTAAATATTTTTCTAATATATTCAGTTTGATGTTGACATTATTTGTTAATCTAAAAATCAAGAACACTATATACGGACGATATTGGTGCTATTAATAATTTAGTGCAATTTTACCGGACTGGTTTATAATTTCAGATATTGCAATCCATGCATTATTTTTTTTTCTTAATATCCTTCAAATCTGGTCGAGATTTATCATATATTAAAGCATATTTCTCAACAAAAGGAATTAGTAATGCTTCATCCATCTTGACAGCAACTTAAATGTCAAACACAAACAGGAGTTGACAATTCAATCGACAGCTATAGACCATTTCAGAAATTTTAGCGACAACTACATTTACTTTTTGAACTAAAAAGTTAGTGCCGTTAAATGGCGGCATTTCAAGTTTATACGCGACCCTGGTATTCCGTTTTAAATTTTAGAACTACACAGAAGTTGTTAATATGAATTAGAATATAAAATATGATTTCAATTCTTATTTTGCAAATAAAAACTTATTTTACTATGTGAAAAAATGAAGTCCATTCATCAATCAATTATAAAAATGTATTACTATACCTAACCTTTTATTTTCTTTTATTTTCTAAACCAGACAAACAAAACTGTAAAATTGACAGAACTGCCATATAAACAAGGACGGGTATACGGCAATCGGCACTAACTTTTTGACGCAGTCTAACACTTGGCGCATGCGCTTTGAATTTCTGAAATGGTCTATTCTGTTGTTTTGAAATGTGATACACGACGACTCACGTACGCGTCCAAACATAACCGATTAACATAACGTATCCGTAAGGAAATAAAATATGGCCATATTCTATGTTTTCTCAAGTTACGTTATGTTTCTTACGAAAACTATGAAATACTATACCGCTTTACATACATTCATATTTTCTTTATGTTATGCTATGATATGTTACGTTACGTTAAATAAACTCTGAAGCAGACTTTAGGCAACAGATCCAAAAGAGTGTTTATTAAAGATATCTAGACGGAGAAGTCGAAAATAGAGCATTACCACCACTCAAAACTCATTTCTTTGTGTTCCAACCAATTTTTTACTGATTTCGCTATGATTAAAATAAATTACTTTATGAGGATGTTCCAAATTATATCACATGTATAGTTTGTTCGCACTTATTTCCAAAAATCTGAATTCCAAATAATTATTTTTTCATTTTCTTGCAGCGGAAGTGTAGAAATGAACGACCAATCCTCAATAGGTTCTGCGAACAATCAATCACGTGGCATATCAATAGAAAACGAAAACCGAACAGCTAGCATAAGTAGCGACGAGGGTGTTCAGCCCTTACCACCAGACAAAAGCCCCATCAACCAAAAGAACTCACTGAAGCAACGTCTTCTGCCTAAGACGTTGACTCCGAACACCCTGTCAGTGCAACCCTACGGGAATCTGGGACAGAGTCTCCCGAACTTGACTCTCGGCTCGCCGAATGTGGGTACGTTAAACCTCTCCCCAAATAATACTCTGTTGGTACCGACAACCAAGACTGGCCAACATCTTTTAAGCCCAAACCAGAGGGGTATATCTTATCCACCACCCTCACCTACACGAGGAAATCTTAGAAGAGGATTTGCAATAATTCAGAGCAAAAACCCGCCCCTTATGAAAACTGGACATGTGAATTCCACTGCTGGTGCGATTTGCACGACCCACGAACCGACTAATTTTGATTTCGACGTGCCTGTTATTGCAGGTAGGCGTCGAAAGATGCTTTTTCTTTTCCGATGGAGTCTGGGACATAACCCCTAAATTTTTAAAATACATTAACAATCAAACTTAAACCCAGCACAATTTCGATCTGGCTTAAAATCATAATCTAAACAGCCATTTACAAAGAAAATTTTTACCAGGCGCACTTCGAGTTCGGATTGCACGACCGCTTAAAGCGCATTGTAATCGCCGTATTTTTCCCAAAGAGACACTTTAAACACTGCTTTGAATTAGTAGACTATTTTATTTGTTTTCGAGTTTAATGGCAGTTTAGTCTAACAAGTGAAATGTAACTAAATAAAACCAATATATTAGTCAAACATTCCTAGAGTTCAGTATATTATCATCATAGACATGTAATATATATTACTAGACTGAGTTTACAATGTTAAACGTTTGTGCCGAATTGAGCCGATGGACGCCATAGCAAGACGCTAATTGAAAGGCGCGAAATTTAAACGTAGGAAAAATATGTTTTCTGAAACTACAAAATATAAACATTATGTACACTATAAAAGCTGAAGACAATCAAATTCAATAATAAAACAAATTTATACATGAAACAAATGGGGGAAAAGCTTTGTAAACAAATACTAAACAAAGAAATAAACTTGAAAGACGCTGGCTAACAAAAATGACAGGTTGCTGGGCATCCAACATAAATTAAATAAAATTCACTACAACTAAAGAAAATATTTATTATAATTATTGAAAAAATAATGTAAATTAAATATTGGTCGTATTTTTTATTGTACAACTGAGTTTTGTTATTTTGAAATACAGAAATTATATAAAATGCATTTATCAAGTTACTGTATAGTTATTTTCTTTTAGTAATGTATAATTTACACTAAATGTGCGCGCGCAATTAGCGTCTCGTTATGGCGCCCATCTGTTCAATTTGGCACATAGCTAGACATAGCCGCCATAATGGATGCTCGGTATGGTATATATCTTTCCTTGTCTATGATTATCATGTGGCTACTTGAGGACTCACTAAAATTTTAAGATCAAATAAAATGGTTGTAAAAAGTAAATGGCATAAATTTATAAGCGGCACAGTTTCCACTTTAAGTAAAAATTAAACTGGTCTAAAGTGATTGTGAATGTATTTTTAAGCAGAAATTAATTCCTAACCCAATAATTTTGATGAAAATATGAAATCTCAAGGTCACATACTCCATTTAATCCAATATGGAACGTAGAAATCTACAAGTATTTCAGTGTTTTTTTTTCTTGTTGAAAATTAATAATTTTTTGGTTTGTTATAGGTGTGTCACCTCCCGACGATGTACCGGAATCTTTTAATAGAGGACAACATCGTCAAGCTATGTTGAAACGCATTTATCGTTCTGACAATAGAAGATATCATACTGCTGGTGTTGTCGACGATATTAAAGTAAGTCAAATAGAAAATCGCATTGTTTGAAGTTCTTACTCTTGAGTTAATATATTTATTAAATTTCATTTATAGGACACGGTAGATCACATGTTTTGTCCCTTCTCACTTCAGACTTGATCTTCAGCTCTGTCGCATGCTAACTTCAGACTATACTTTATAACGCACTGCGCATGCGTCAGTTTGAATAGCTGTCATATTTTTCTAGCGGTAAAGAATGAGTTTGCGCAAGCGTGGAATTTGTTGCCATTTTGTTATTTGGCGGTTCTTGTGCATATAACGATTGATTGGATTGATTGTGTTATTGTTATTCATTGTAGTGTTTTATTATCTGTTTCCTTTTGTTATATTGTTTGTTGTCATTTCTTTCATTGTTATTTTCTGTTGTTTGTGTTTGTGAGTGTTGTCATTCTTTTTTAAACGATGCAAGTGCGTTGTTGGGTGCAAGTTTGCGGTCGGACTATAATATAAAACTGTTTGCTATCCCATCAAGCACCGATTATCGAGTGTGGTAGGTAGGTTACATGTGAAAAACAAGAGAGACGTCTTCTGTGGCTCGTGGCCGTTTATATTTATGAGAATATCACTTGCTGACATATTATCGATTACTCAGATTTGATAATAGGTCGTTAATGAAGCCCTAAATTTATAAATTGTCAATTACTGTTGGTAATATTTGCCTTTTAAGCAAGAATGAAGACGAAGAGCATCCTGATCGTAATACTTATGAATATACATATGATCACATTGTTATCTTCCATTATATCATATTATTGAAGAATTCAATATAAACCTATTTGATTCTTATTGTCTGCGTCGAAAGTACAGTCTGAAGTTAGCATGGGACAGATCTGAAGATCGAGTCTGAAGTGAGAAGGGATAAAACATATTATAGGTCACGTGATATTCCGTGCCCTACAACAAAGTATTCTTTGTTTTTAAACTGTTTTAAAAGACCTGCAAGTTAGTTGATGATGATATGATCTTTGTGTGTAGAAAAGCGACGAAAAAGACTCGAGCATCCAAAAGCGCCTGTCTTGGAATTGCGCCAGCGAACCAACCCAACCATCTCAAGAGGACCACGCAACATAACACACCCCTCTCATGCACTTACTTTATTTATTCTTAATTTATTGCGTAGGCTACTTCATTTATAGGAACTAGAGCGTTACATTCGCGAATTGATCAACAATTCCATTGTACATACATTTTGCTGTGTAGGTTTTATATGATTCCATGTGTTTCACATTCCATTGCGATTGCGATTACGACACTGTCATTAGTGTATTGTATGTGGTACAACGATTTTTCTAATATGTAGTACGCACTCTACAGAAGTGTTAATGACAAGTAAAGACTACTGCTGTGAATATCGGTGTTTCTGACTTTTCTATCTGCACTAGGATAAACTGTCAAATAAGATAGGATAACTCCGATAGTTTGTTTGCATAACGATGAAATTTTTCATGAAACTTCAACAGGCACATGTTTTCAGGCACAGTTTCTTCCAAAATAGTTATTAAAGCTCCGATTACACGAGGCTAGTTTACTCGCTGCTGGTCTGATAGTGGGCGAGTAGAGCAATTACACGCAACGAGTTTGCCAGTAGGCAAGTGTAGGGATCCCGAGCAATAGAATTCATTTCTAACGTTTAAGCTTAACATTTTTTTATTTATTATAGGAAATGGTACACCCAAGTGTGAATGGAAAATTATTTATACTTAAAATTTGTTGAAAATGATTATGTTATAATGAAAATATTTTATTGAAAAGTGTGGTTTTGACTATGTCGGTAAGTCCGCAGGCGATGTGCACATTTTGAGCGTCAGCGCCTCTAACGGCTACATTGGCATTTTTGGTTACCGAATTTTGACATTTCTCGAAAAATATACAATTTTCAATTTTATTTTGAGTTGTTGCTATTGCGTATGAATATTATACATTATAGTATATAGAAATGAATAAAGAAAATATTTAAAATGCTATATATGTGATGTGAAATCAAAAAAGTCAAAATACCACAGTACCTTCTACTGTGGCAGAAAATATTTTTCTCATAATATGTATGATTTCTGTAAACCATTTTACATGGAAATTGAGATTAAAAAGTTGTAAAACTTGAATGATTGGAAAGAAGAAAATTTCTACATATCTTTTATATTCGCAATAAATGAAGAAGATTCTTCATTGAAAATATACCAGGCTCTAAGTGGAATCAGTTGCACAAGCTCGGAAAAGAAAATACACGAAAAATGCGAACCATGTGAATTTCTATCTTTAACATTACCATTACATGTACAAAATCTATAATAAATAGACGAATTAAGACAAAAATAGACTTCTGTTTTATACAACTATTATTATTATACAATTTTAAGAAATATATTTTTATATAATTCATTATTGCAATCAGACGACTATTGTTGGAATTTTATTCATACGATAAGTATCTTTTACAATGAGAAAATATGTATAACTAAAAGAATTTTTCATGTTAGTAGAAGATATCTGTTGAAAAGTTATTTTCTTATACATCTGTTCCTCATATAATCTTCTAGGAAATTTATAAAATTTGATACTTCAATCGGTAATTTTGTAAGAATTGTTACATCCTCCACTGCATCACATAATATTTGACGTCCTATCATTCGCATTCATTGCAAATATTTTATAAAATAGAAATTGCAAAATTATTCTGGCATAAAACATAAAAGCTTCGATAATCGTATGGATAATATATCTAGGACGTCATCGGACAGATCTGTCGGATAGCTCCGACCAACTTTACGAAAACGCCTACTATTCTTATGTAAGCTTTGAAAAATCTTTATAAAAAACCTGTTTTGAACTCTAAAACTTCTACGACACCTTCTGAAGCTATAACAACATCACTACAAAATTTAGCGTCGATATGTAAAACGGTGTAGATTTGCCCATCGACTATTCTTTCAATTTTATATACAAGAAGATAAAAAGTGAGAAATCTATCCAGGAAGGAAAGACTAAAAATTATTATTTAACGTGTTTAATAAATGTGTGCATATATGTGGACTAAGCATTTCCCGCCACTTTGTGGAGAAACGGTGCATGAGAACATTATGCGTCTGCGCAAAGTAAATGTGAAAAATTTGAGTGTTGTGCAGATATTCTATCAATCGTAGCAATAATTTCGATTTAAGATTTCGTACCGGTAAACTCTGTTGCTAACAAGGGGTTAAAAAACGCTTGTTAATCAAAACAATAATAGGAAATTGTGTAATTAAAGTATTTTTTGTATGGTAAGAACTTACAACAGCAAGTAGAAGCAAGTAGACCGCTATTTACTTAGAAGTAGTGCGAGTAGTCTTGGATCCAAAAGGTTTGACTATGATCGAAATATTATAATAGAACGCCATTGTATTTTTTATAATTTATTTGCTTTATTGAGAGCCTAATATTTATATATTCTGGAAAAGTTTTAGAATAAAATTTATAAAACTGTGTAAAATACAAAAAGTATAAAGATACAAAGAAATAAACTTTGTTATATATTTAATAATACAAATATATAATGAATTCATAACATTCATATTTTATTTCATACATTCTTCTTTTTTTCCTCTTCTTCACACACTTTTGTACTAGGATAGTCTTTGGCAATGTCAATATATGTCCGTGGAACTAAATATTCTAATAACTGAAGAATGAGGTAGCATAAGGTAATACACAGCAAAAACGGCCAAACTTTGCTGTTTAAATAACTAAAAAAAGTACATCTTCGTAGTAAACCATCAAATATTTCTGACCTATAACTAAAAGTTATTTTTTGTAAGGACATGAGCCGAACATTTCGGGAACCACTGGGAGTAACGAAAATTTGTTAACAGATTACTTATGTTATTGTTTATGTCAGTCAGATGTTTTCTTTGTAAGTGTAGTTTAAGAAAAATGAAGAAACGTGATATTAAAAGTAAAATGTAAGTTTTTTTCTTGTTTATTTACCTCCTAAGTTGATCTCCTAATGTTTTTTCTGATTCTTGCATAACAACATCATATACTTTTTCAGTTCTGCTTGTTACATCTAACCAATTGTACATACTTTGAATTCTCATATTGCATTTGTACGGACACACTTGTTTATTTGCTTGTAAATCGGCTAAAGCACATTCTATTCCTATTTAGAAAATTAATGAGATAAATATCTACAGGTGTGTCGGAAAACAAGGAACCATATGTGATTTTATTTATAATTTTTAAATAGGGTTTAGCACGATTTTTTGATTTTTTTATATGTCAATGTAGAGATCAAAATATTAGACCCATATTTTTTTTATTTTGTACGGGAGAAAAAATCAAAAGAATTTTGCAATTTGCCATGAGGTTATTCCGTGACGTCACAACCCCAGCAACACCTTGGCCATCCCCAGAAAGAGATGAACTTTGAGATAGAAACAGTTGTGTGTGCTACAAAAATGTAGCGCGGGAAAATTAAACGTAACCCACACATAATCTGCATTGATTTATATCCACATGTCACGTCCATCCACGTGTCAACGTCAACTGAGCTGTTGCTGATTCAGCACGTGTTTGCTTTGTATTTGTATGTATTTTTAATTAAACGCGTAAGTTTAATCACAGTTTGCTTGTTGCACACGTGTATTTAATCTCTGAACGTCAACAAAAATAATTTGTGGTAAAAGACAGGCATGCGCACATATAATAACGTATCATTATTTTTATTTTATATTAATATACTTTATACTAAAATTTATATGCACTATTTATTTCGTCAAAAGCCGTTGGCTTGGAAAATCCTATTCAAATTTAATTATAAATATTTGAATCAGTTTTTCTTCTAAAATTTCTCTACTCTTCTAATATTCAACTCAATCTAATTTTATGAACATCACGTAGACATTACATAAACTTTGTCAATGCCAAAGTAATTTTACCTTAAAGCGGTATTTTTTTTACCCAGAAGTTTTTTTTCTAATATTAATAATAAAGAAAAATGTCATATGGTTCCAGTTTTATTTTTGGGTGCTTCCCAACTTTGAATACAAACTTTAAGGCATATGGTACTGACCACAATAAGTAAAAAAGTTTAAGTAACATGGGACCGATCTTTAATAGTTCCCGAGATATAAGGCAGTGAAAAATGAGTTTTTACGGGGTTTGTCTCTGCAATCTCGAAAACTATAGAGTTACGACTTCGATTAAACGAGACTTTTTATTTATTTTTGAGCGGACATCTTCGTTGTGCTTTAGTTTTGCAAAAAAATCAAATAATTGTACTAAGTAAAATGTTTGGGTGATCTTGGCCAATAATTTCAAATAACTTCAAATAAGTGTACCTTGTTCCATTTAAGCCATTCAATATTTTAAAGAATAGGGCATAGTTTTGAACTCTCTGATTGGCTGAAATTGGAGACAAGAGACAAGTTTACCCAATGTAATTTCGGCTACTTAAAACTGGCGCTGATGTCAGCGCCATCTGTTAAATGGCTTAAATGGAACAGATTATATTGGAAAATGAAAAAATGTGTCATATAAAATTTTAAAGTGCTTTTATAGTCTATTTAATGACATACCCCTTGTTCCACCTTGTCAATTCAGTATTGTACAAAATAGGGCATAGTTTTGAACTCTGCTGAAAGGGCCAATTCAGCAGAGGGCGCTCACATCAGCACCAGTTTTAAACAGCACAAATTTCATTGGGTAAACTTGTTTCTTGTCTCCAATTTCAGCCAATCAATCAGAGAATTCAAAACTACGCCCTAATCTCTACAATACTGAATTGGTAAAGCGGTACAAGGTATGATACAAAATAATCTCTTTCTCGGAAACAGTTGAAGATCAGACCTATGTCGATTAATGGGTCGATTCTGTTCACTTCTGTACGTCTTACAAATCTGCAAATCTGTAAATAATGAAGAAAATAGCAACGAAAGCTGCCCCTCTTATGTATAATTTTATATTAATCAACAAGAATAGATGTGTTTTTGTCACTTTTTTACAGATGTACAGATCTGTAAGACTTAAGGTGCATTCACAAATGAAAATTAGGTTTATGGTTTTTGTTTAGGTTCAAGTAAGTCATTCATAAATGTAAGTTTAAATTACCTGAAAATTAGTTTTGATATCTACAGACATCTGTGTAAATGCTTCAAAACAAGATTAAAATATCGGTAGAGAAGTACTCAACAAGACACCTATGCGCGGTGAAACTGTCATTCGCTTGGCATTATTGGTTATATTTCAGCAATTAAGTTATGACAGTCTTCATCTTCTTTTCGCATTTGTTTAAAAAGCCGAATCCACCTAGTGGATACTAAATAAAGATGGGTGCATATATCTATATCATTTCAGACTCGTTCTCATTGATGAAGTTGTGACGTCAAACTAAATCATAAACCTAAAGTTTGGACCTTGCAATGTTTAGCTTTATGATTTGGATTTAGAGACCCTAAATTCTGAAGTGAGAATGGAGTCATTACATAATATGCGACCAATGTCTTTAAATCTACAGTACAAACTATAAATCTAAACCTAATTTTCATTTGTGAATGCACCTTTTCAGTATAGAACATAATCGACCCATTTAGCTTTCTTATTCATTTTGGTCAGTACTGTATGATCTTAAATTTTTTATCCGAAGATGAAATACACCTGTATAAGAATTACCATTGACTAAAGATGACACATTTGGCTCTGTAAGATAAATTAAATCAGGTGGTAATACTTCTGGAATACCTCCAACTTTAGTGGAAACTACTTGTAGCCTAAAAATAATATTTAAAATATATTTTGTTATAATATAATTGTTAATAACTAACCCACAAGATACTGCTTCAACTATAGCCATACAATAAGCCTCCGTTAAAGAAGTATTTAAAAATATATGACCTTTATTTAATACTTTCCTAACGCTGGAATGGTCTACACTACCAAGTAAAGTTACCCTATGTTGCAAATACATTTGTTCTCGAACTTCTTCTAGCAACCATCTTTTTGGTCCATCGCCACCAATAATAAAATTAATATTTGGATATTTTGGGCATATTTCTGCTATTACCTGAGCCATTAAATCTACTCCTTTTCTATATACTAACCTTGATATTATAATTATATTAACTAAAATAGTAAATCAGTAATTTTAATATTTTTAAACATGTAACGTACATACTGATATTTGTTGGTCTTTGACTAGGATCCGGTGTAAATAGATACGTATCTACTGCATTTGGTATGACAGACACTCTTTCTTTTTTTACATGCCCTCGAAGCACAGTATTTTCTTTGCCTATATGTGAAACGCATATACAATGATTACAATTTGAAAGAGATATTTCTAGAAATTTATTAGTTATTATGGCACTAGCGTCAGCAAAACCAAATAAACTATGGTCAGTAAAAACAGTTTTTAAGCCCATAATACTGCCTATCACCATAGCCTCGTGTGCAAGAGCAGAAAACGCAGAATGCCCGTGAACTATTTCAATTCTTTCCCTAATAAATATGTAACGTATTAATGGTAAACTACATATCATCGTTGGAAGAACACACTGGTTGTAAAAAACTCGTACAGGTAAATAATATACTTTTAGACCGTACGTCATATAACGTACGCCTAAAAATTAATAAATCATAATATGCTGGTGTAAAATTTTAGAAAATTTTGTCGTACCCACTCTGTCGCCATAACTGTGGGTAAGAATTACTACTTTATGCCCTTTTGTTATCAGACATTGTGAAAGGTTGAAAATATGTTCTTCTACACCTCCAGTATTTGGGTAAAAGAAATCCGATGTCATACTAAAAAGAGAGGTTAGAATTAAGCAATATAATTCATGTTTTCTGTAATTCTTACCATATTCTCAACGGCATTACAGATTTAAATTTAAACATTGAACATGTATTATAAACTCATTTTAATGTTAAATTTACTAAACAGGTACATAAAAATCAAATTTTTATTGATACACCAGCACATTTTATCAAATAAGGAAGATAAGCTTTAGAAAAATGTGTCATTAAGGTAATAGTATTCATTAACCGTACATGATAACTTCAAATACAAAAATGACATTTGTTTGTCAAATACAGCCGCCAGTCAACGAGGTCACTTGATATTACAAATGATGTAAAAATTTGCATTTACATATTTTATAACTCAATAAAATAGATACAATGTTTGTATGTATTATACTACAGTATTTTATTGTCATGTACAACATATTACGCAATTTCTTTACCGGGATTTACGTAGATTTGGTTTTGCGCCAATTTTTGTATTTCTTGTTCGCAAAGATTTGTCGAATGTAATCGAGACTTCGTATGGTGACTAAAACTACCGATGGCGGCGCTAGTGTTGTAGAACAGACCAAAAAAACACTATCAACAAGTCAAATAAATGTATATGATAAATTTATTTAGTATAATAATGCAATTTTGATAAAGTATCATTTTTAAATAACAAGCACAGTATCTATGTCCTCTGATTGAAGTTACAAGAGGGAAAAAATCTTTATTTTTACCTCTTGCTTCCCTTGGTAAGGAACTCGCAAAAAATCTAAGGTGTACCCTTGCGATTTTTTCAGTTTTTGACGATTTTAAAGAATGTTTAATAATAAATGTATCCGTTGGAATATTTTGATGAAAATTGGTATACTTATGTTTTTTGGTACGAGGAATTTACTGGTGAGGTTGTTGAAGGTGTACCGCACACCCATTTTTGGGTATGAGGATGGTGTGGTTTAAAAAAGGGTGGAAATTTTTAAAAAAATAAAAATTCTGAAAATTTGTATTCAAGTAGTTTGAAGAGTGTAGATTTAAGATTTTTAAACCACGGATCGATATCTCTTTTCGTGTCCGAGATATTCGTCCTCAAAACTTTGCTCAAAAATGCCCATTTTTGGGTCATATCCCAAAAATGGTCAATTATACACCGCTGGCGATATCACCATTGAATTCTACGAGCAAAATTACATAAGCATACCAATTTTCATAATTTTTGAACAACTATTACAATCTCCAGAAGGAAAAGTCTGAAAATGGCCAAAAAACGCAAAAAATCTAAGGTGTACCCCTTGCGATTTTTTCAGGTTTTGACGATTTTAAAGAATGTTTAATAATAAATGTATCCGTTGGAATATTTTGATGAAAATTGGTATACTTATGGTTTTTGGTACGAGGAATTTACTGGTGAGGTCGTTGAAGGTGTACGGCACACCCATTTTTGGGTATGAGGATGGTGTGGTTTAAAAAAGGGTGGAAATTTTTAAAAAATTTAAAATTCTAAAAATTTGTATTTAATTAGCTTGAAGGGTGTAGATTTCAGATTTTAAAACCACAGGTCGATATCTCTTTTCTTTTTCGAGATATTCGATATTTTTTACAAAAAAGTGAATACACCCTTTCTCTCGGATATTATTGCAGATACACATATTGATTATTGAATTGTGTGAAAATTGTAATTATGGAACTTCCGGTATAACCGGAAATGACATCAACTTTGTAAATTTAAATACAACCTATACTTTTGTCGATAGACTCCATTTTACAAAATTTATTTTGGATGTCACTCTTCCTCTCGCCAATTTTTGGGACAGATAATTTCTTACTACCCCAAGAATGACAGTCACAAACGCAACAATTGACGTTAATATTTTTTCGTTCTTTGCTCATATTGCAAAGTAATTTATATGTTCTTTAAAACAAAAAGATAAACAAGAGACCGGCAAGGAATCCAATGCACTATATATATTTACTGTAAAATAACAGAATACCATTTTCAAGAGTTGCAAATATCGTCCGCTTGAGGGATTCACGTTAATTTTAGTCATACATATTTTAAAACTCAATAAAATAGATACAATGTTTGTATGTATTATACTACAATATTTTATTGTCATGTACATGTTGCGCAATTTCTTTGCTTACGGCGATTTGGTTTTCGCCAATTTTTGTATTTCGTGTTCGCAAAGATTTGTCGAATGTAATCGAGGTTTCGTAAGGTTGACAGTGACAGCTGTATATAAGCAACTAGCTAAGAGCTATTTAAGCTCATTAGTGTACAACGCGAAATTATAAACGTCACGTCACCTACGCGAAACTTTTAAATTATGTGTATTGTAATATTAAATGGATAATATATTTATTATTTTATTTATGTGCGATTTATATTATATTACATTCAAAAGTAAGGTTATTCTGTGACAATTATTTATATAGATATGGATAATTCATCACCCCTGCATAAGAAATCAGAAAATAATCATTTAATAAGAAAAGATAGTGAAATTCCTATAGTTGACACAAAATCCCATGGACTTTTAAATGCTCGAGCCGTTATATTTTTATTACTCTGGTATATATTTAGTGGATGTACATTATTTTTAAACAAGTATATTTTAACTTATATGAATGGAAACCCTACAATATTAGGTCCGTTCTGTCAGATAATTGTTGATTATTTTAATTCATTGTTGGATCATTCAGGTGCTTGCCAAATGTTAATGACTGCAACATGTGGATTTATCCAAATGTATTTCCCTTGTGGAATGTACAAACCATCTCAGAGATTAAGCAGACCTCCAGGCTTTTATCGACATATGATATTAGTAGGTTGTACAAGGTAACAAAAAATATTGACACATTTGCACATCTGCTTTTACGTGGCTTCGTAGTATCGTAGTATGTGCTAATCTATGTGTTCGGTTCCAGGTTTTTAACTGTTGTCTTAGGTTTAGTAGCTTTAAATTATGTAGCAGTTAGTTTCACAGAGACTATTAAAAGCTCAGCACCGTTATTTACTGTGCTAATATCAAGATTTCTTTTAGGTAATCACTCAAATTAATTGAACAATTCTTTTGAGTGATTATTTGTAACTTTTAGGTGAACAAACAGGTTTATTTGTAAATCTAAGTCTTCTTCCAGTGATGTCAGGTCTAGCACTGTGTTCTGCCAATGAAATAAGTTTTGAAGTCCATGGTTTTATAGCCGCTATGGCCACTAATTTAACAGAATGTCTACAAAATGTATATTCCAAAATGCTTATCTCCGGCGATAAATTTAAATACACGTAAGTTGTTAACAATAAAATAAATCACGAATTTGATAAGGAACTGCGCAATTTTTGTAGACCTGCTGAACTTCAATTTTATACAAGTCTGGCAAGTGTAGTTGTGCAGATACCAATGTCAATATTATTAGTCGATTTGAAAGAAGTAAATCATAAACCAGATTTATGGTTGATGATAATGTTCATGCTAAATGGTATATTTTTCCATTTTCAAAGCATAACTGCATACGTGTTAATGGACTATATTAGTCCAGTCACTCATAGGTAATCAATTGTTTTCTACAAACAATAGACCAGAAAAGTAAGGTTAGAATTTGCTTTTGGCGCGAGTTCATAGTTTGAATTCCCTAGTATGTTTCTTATGGAAATGTGATTTTACTTCCAAAAAAAATATATTTTGTAAATTAAATTAAGCAGCTCTTGTTATGGATTTGATAGTTTGTTTATTCAGTAATATATTGCAACTGTTTAAAATCCTTGAAAAGATAGAGTAAGATCATTAATAGAAAATAAATTGTTACGTGTAAGTTAAAATTCCGTATGTCGTGGATAGTCCCTCACCCGCCTGTAAATACGTCAAGTGCAACACAAGCTATGCTGCGATTGGATGCATACCGAAGTTGTAGGACCAATCAAGATATACGTTCATTGAATTTTGTAGTGCTGTATTTTTATTTATATAATTATAAACTGTGCACAGTTCATGTGAATATTATTGTACGAATCTGGAGATAAAGGATCATTCTAGGTGGTACATATAATGTTTTGCATAAGAGATTTACTTTTATGAAATTTCTCGGCCTTTAAATTTGAGGTAAAATTTCCTTGGTAAGGAAAAGAAAATTATGTTCTCTGCGTTATGAACTGAGTTTGAATTTGGCGCCTAAATTTGACCGTTACACTTTTCTGGTCTATAGGGCGCGAGCAGACACATGACTCGGGAGTCCTTGACGTACTTGGAATCAGCTGATTTGTGTGCGCATGTCGTTTTGACAAGAACAGTGTAACTTTGACAACACCAATGTTTTGACTTATTTTGAATTTGAACTGCTAAAATATTATTAATGTACAATTTTCAGACATGAAATTAAAAATAATAACTTCTCAACAGTACAAAATTAAATATGTCAAACGTTGGTCTTGTCAAAGTGACATTGTTCTTGTCAAAATGACAAGCGCACACAAATCAGCTGATTCCTAGCACGTCAAGGACGCTCGAGTCACGTGTCTGCTCGCGCCCTATACTTTTTTTACAATTATTAAAACAATTGTATGGCTTTCAGTGTTGCCAACACAGCAAAACGTGCATTCCTCATCTGGTTATCAGTGTTGATGTTTGGCAATTCTGTGACATTACTAAGTGGATTAGGGACATTTGTTGTAATAACTGGTGTTTTATTATATATAAAAGCACAGGAATATGACGACAGAACATCGTCTGGTAATATTATACAACGGAAAATACGAGCCATCTAGCGGTAGGATAACGAGGTTTAGTCAGTATTTATTTATTGTTGATTGTTGAGTAAATTATTATTATTTATACAGTAGACGGTTTGGTGTTTTGTATGTAATCGACCAATCTTTTACTCGAATATTTTATCTTATATTCATTCCATTCAAATTGCTTTTTGGCATCCATATTAAATAATATATTTTTTATAGCGTACTCAATACTGTTTATATATCAAAATATAATAAAATTCGTATTTTTAAATACAGTAATGTAATTATTTCAATGTGTGCACAAATTATGAATCTAAATTCATTAAAAAATATGTTTCAGCATTTAAATACCAAATAACCTGTGATTAAAGTATTATGTATACCAGTAGATTAGTCTAGAATTCCATTTTCAATCTTCCTTTTTCATAAAATCTGATAATTGTAGTATCATGTCAAATTATAGTTGTAACATATCTTGCCCAAGGTATTTAAATGTTTTTCTTTCCCGAAAAAATGTTAAAATATCTAATTATTAACTTTAACAGGGATTTGATTGTAAAGTACAATTACGATACTTAGTGAAACAATTCTAATTTTAAAAATCTGATGTGGCCAGCACATTACCTTTCGTCAGTTCTATGTATTTTGTATAAGATGCAAAAGATTCTTTTTCTTGTATATTACCTTAAGGCAGTTGTATGTATTTTATAAAATTCCATATAGAAAGTTTTTAGCAAAAGATCCTAAATTTCCAGCAAAGTTATAACACAAACATACTGTCAATTGCACTTGACATTGACACCTTTCAATCAGAATTTTCTTAATATAGCATCTGTTTCCAGAGTTATAGCATAGCTAGCTGCTTTATGAAATTTAATTTCTTTATAATTTTTTAACTCAATACCCATTGAATATGAAGTATAAAATATAAAAACAAATCATATAGAGAATAAAATATTCTTTAATATTTATAATAGCATTAAATGTGAAAAAATGATATTTAACATCGTTAACATCGAGATTGAAATCTTGTAAAATAAATTTTAAATATTATATTAGAACAGTTTCACCAAGTATCGTAATTATACTTTGTACAATTATTGTAAAGATCTTTTATATTCCTTGGATGGTTCAATTAAATCTTCGAATGTGATAAGGCCAGCACATGGTATGATGTGCGATTAGCAAAGTGATGCTATATATTTCATACCGTTATCATTGTACTTAATGTATATATGTGTTGATAGAAAATAAATTTTAAAACTGAGCATTTTTTTTTCTTTTCTTGTTTTCAGCAATGATATGCGCTTGATTTTTGATAATATAATTCATTTAATTACTGTATATTCTTTATCATTTTTCTTATCAAATGTGTCCAAAATATATGATTTATGAGAAATCAAAGTTTGTTGCTTTTGTTTTTCTTGTTTTACTAATAAATTTAGAAAAAACTACAAATAGAATAATAAGCATGTACACAAAAACAATAGTGTTTAAAAATCAATAGAATATAAATAATTATATCCAATTCTTTTTATCCTTTCCTAATACTAATATCAATTTGTTTCATACATTTTATAATTGCTTTTCGTTAATAATAATTCAAATGTTCGATATATAGAACAGTTCATGTTAATAGAACAAGCAGTGACATCTAGCGAATATTCCTTGAGGAAACTTAACATAACTCTATCCTTATACGGATAGAGAACTATAGTTGTCTCTTTCTCTCCGGCCGAAAACAAAACAATGGGAGCGTTTGGGCAAAGCTTATCGTAGATGGCAGCAACGGACTAGCGACCTACGCCCGGGAATATTTGAATTGGTATCATCAAAGTTGTAACTTTATAACATGTGAACTATTCAATATATATTGTATATTTAGTTCATAAATAATATTAATTTGAATAAATATATTATTGTTGAATATTATCTTTTCACTTTAATTAGTTTGTAATAGTTCATTTTGCATCTTCGTTCGTTTATGTACGAAGTTTTGTTGTGATGTTATTTAAATTTTGTGAGAATGTCGGATAAAGATAATTATAATTTGTGGAAATTAGAAACGCTGAAAACTGCATGAAGATGCCGTGGTGCGAGTGTAAGAGGAAGAAAAAGTCATTTAATTAACAGCCAGGTCATTTTGTTTTGACTATGTAAGGTGAAATTTAATTGTTTTGTACTTCGGGGAAAATATTATTGGCACTGCACCTCTTCTCAAAATTCTCCTTGTATTCATGAAAATTTGATTTACAAATAATTAACATAAACAAGTTTTAGATATTTATAAGCCTCACGAAAGTCTTACCAGTATCATAACTTTCTGTGAGGAAATCTGTTTTCTCAAAATGCTGAGAGCAAACAAATGTCGAGTTTGGAGCATATTTTTTTAATTTTAATTCGTATAACCATAACTTTCTTTCTATTATATCTTTCGCATGCAAGTTTGTTTTACTTTTACAAACACAACAGAACGCATTTTTATTTATGGATCTAACCCCGTTACTAGTGTTGGCGCGAACTATCAATTTTCTTAACAAATTCTGCAAATTTAGTTACACTTTATGGTATCGCGCTATACTACGTGTACGTATTTCACTACACACTTCCAGAAAATATGCTAGTCCAGTGCTGCCATTGATTCGCACAATGGGCACCAAACACTCCCATTGTTTTGAAGTTATATCTAGGGTATTTGTGATCGTTGGTTTAAATCGCTCTTTTTTATTTCTTCTTAATCTCTCTGCGCAATACCAAAAGGCACTTTAAAATGCCAAATGTATAAATTTAAAACTATTTTAGTAGAAAATGTATGTTAAATTCAAATAAACAATGTATAAAAAATTGTCGCAACAGTAGAATACTTTCAGATTGTCTTATTCTGGGTATCTGGATAATCTGGATAGGCCATGAATTTGGCGCGTCCAGTGCTCAATAGGGGATTCCGATCGTGACGTCACAAAGTGCGCCACTTGCGGTAAAATCTTGAACTTTGTGGACAAACAGACATTTTCTGTTTTCAGTTAGTGATGAAAATGATTTTTTTAAGTGCAGAGTTAGTGCCAGGGGTGAAATTTAAAAAGAAAAATATTGATCATTCGGTGAATGAACTCAAAAGATGATTAGAGTGTTGTGATCTGAAAAACGCCAAAAAGAGCGATTTTATTTTAAGGTTAGTTCAGGCTGGTTACTGGGTATTTATACTAACTCAAAATGTTTTCATAATTCAAAATTGTATAAATGCGGCTCGCACTAATAATATATTACCCAACATTGATGGTGGTAAATGGGTATCTACGTCAGTTTCATGTAATACGTGTGTTGTAATTGATACAAATATAAAGTGGAGCTATTTTATAAGGACCACTACTTCCACGAAACCATTTAGTTTTTTGTAGTTACGGATAAACTGTGAGAGCGGCTTGGGAAATGAAATAAAATTAACTCCTTTCATATTTATTTATATTTATTCCTGTAATCACTCTTACAGAAGCCATACGCGCACCTAGTACCCATATTTTTAATATAAAACACAAATTTCATAAGGCTATTAACGTGACAGCACGATGACAGTTACTTGTTTGTCCATATAGTTCACAAAAATAACGCGACGGGGCGCTTAAAATTCGCTTAATCGGAATCCCCTATTATTGAATCACGCATCGCTCGACAAAATTCTAATTATGGTTTGTTCACCACTGTTTCACTCTAATAACATTTAGCAACTTTTTGGTTAAAAATTTTTCACTTTTCTTAAAACTTCTTGTTATTAAACTTAGTTTATTACACATACATCAACAGCCATATGGTCTACATCTGAAGTTACAAAATTAAAATTTAGGTTTTATTTACAGTTTTACACATTACATTAATCTATAGACTGCATCAGTCTTGGCGCATGGAATTCTCAAAAAATTCACACTTCTTTTCTTATTACTAATACTCTGTTCTGTCATTTAACCAATTTAGCAGATGGCGCTCACATCAACGCTAGTTTTAAGTAGCCGAAATTTCATTGGGTAAACATGTTTCTTGTTTCCAATTTCAGCCAGAGTACAAAACTATGTCCTATTCTCTTCAATACTGAATTGGAAAGGTGGAACAAGGAATACATGTTTAATACAGTACACGAGAATTCTCCGAGTATGTTGAATGGAATGTTGTATCTGCAATTGATACTGAATATTTACGGTAATATACCTATAATCAATGGCAATGTAGCCGTTTTAAAACCAAACTGCTCAGCTTCGCTGAGTATCTTTGAGCTGCCTCAGTCCTTCAGGACTAAAATGAGGCTAGGCGCGGGCGGGAATCCAAAATGTAACCTATTATTCAAACTGTATAACAATGACTATCCTGTCGTGCCATTAGTATTCATTTTAATCCAATAATATTTGTCCAATTTATATATTTTTCTCAAGTCAATTTTACTAATGTACACAGACTATTTCGTTGTTCCGTGGACTGCAGAAATTTTGTAAAATGTATATCATTTATTATTTATTTATTTATTATTATTAGTAATCACTCAACAGGAACAGATGTTCCCAATTACAGAGGATTATTTACAAAAACAAGGATAAGTACAGTGTAGTTACAAGAAAACTATGAAATTATGAAGTGACAATATTAGAAATAGAAATAACTCAATTTAATTGCTAAAGATCAGACAAGAAATAGTTCATAATTTGTTTTCCAAATTCGGACTGAGTATCATAGAAAATATCAATATTGTTAATGTATATGGACACAGTGTTGAATGTAGCACACAACTGTCTAATTGGAGATCGAAGTTCATAGTTTATTCTAGGGGTGCTGTATATGAAGGTTAATTTACGCCGAGAGCCTAAGCGAGGTACCCTAAAATTTAGGCAAGCTAGCGAATGAGCATCATCAATCAGATTATTTACAAGTTTATAGAGATATAAACATGATTGGATTTTTCTACGGCAGTCCAAAGAAATAACATTGAACTCAATTAGACAGTTGGAGTAATTACAGATCGTATCAATGCGACGATGGTGGAATTTAGCACAACAATATCTTATAATTTTTTTCTGTATACTCTCCAGAGCTTGTACATGTTTGATATATACAGGATTCCAAATTTGTAATCCATATTCCAGTTTACTACGCACAAATGAATAATATAAGGATTTGAGGGTCTGTAAATTATAAAACGATTATGTATTACGAATTATGAAGCCAAGATTTCTGTAAGAAGCTTTTCGGATATCATTAAAATGGGGAATAAAGCTAAGTTTAGGATCGAACAGAATTCCTAAATCTTTGAATAACGTTACTCGCTCCAAATTTGTGTTATTCATTTGATAGTTAAACGGTATAGTAGCTTGCTTTAAAGAGTAGGTCATAATTTTACATTTACTGAAATTAAATAGAAGCTTAGAGGCTTCTATCAATATTTACTATTAACTTAAATCTTTCCAACAATATTAACGATAGCTTTCTATCCAAATATTATAAATTATACCTGTTATAATTAAAAATTATAATAAATAATAATCTTTATAATAATAATTTTTAATAATAGATTTTGGGGAAATTGGGTGTGTCTAATATTAATAAAAATACATACATATAAATACACATAAATAAATGATGATGTGGGCTTCCTGATAAAACTTAAAACTAAACATACTTAAATATAAATGAGAGAACCGAAGAGTGTGTACTCAACGACGGTGTTGAGTTTTGTAAAGTGTGTACGTCCCTAGGGTCTTCCCCCGCCCCGGATGCCTCCACCGCAAGGGCTAAGAGGTTCGCACCACCGCGAGTGTGGCAGACCAGGCCCTGAACTTAAGTGCTCACACTCAAGCCCAGTTATGCTCTTTCAAGCCCAACTTTAGTTGCAGCGAGAAAGAAAAAGGGCACAACATGCAAATATCGCTAGCCGCCCAACCGGGTCGCGACCGTGCACCTGAAAGGGAAAAGTTAGCTCAGGAAGCCCCGTTGAAACTGCTTTCGCCCTAACCACATACATATACAAACATAATATACTTACAAAATCAACAATAGGTATCTTCTTTCATGTGCCAGGCTAGTGCCTGACAAATCTTCAATAGACGGACGAAATCGCGGCGACGAACGAATAAAACTTCGCGAATAACTACTATTTAAAAAACGCATTGAATGTGTGTGTGTATGTGTTTATTAAAATGCAAGTTTGTGTAAATTACAATTTAAAAATAAATAAAGAACGTTTTAGTTATAGTTCTGCGACATAATTATTGTAGACCAAATAATTGCCTATCATACCAACAATGCTGTGGGTCCATTCTCGCCCAAATATTCCAAGATATAATTCTCAGATTATAAAGTATTATAGCCCAAATAATAACCTATCCTTCCAATAATTCTATGGGTTGATACTCAACCCAATATTATAAACGTATTATAGCCTAAATAATTGCCTATCATACCAATAATGCTATGGGTTGATTCTTAACTAGATATTCCAAAATCCGTTTGAATGAAGTAGACAATGTTGCATTTGAAATACTAACACTATTCTGGACTTCCATTGTCTTTATTTTTAACAAAAAGTAACAACACAAAGTCTATACACCAATGTTCCTGTTGAAGAAGCACTAGAGATCATTCGAAAGAAACTCCAAAAAAAAAATAAGAACCAGTGTTGACTTAATGGGGGGGGGGGGCTTTTGGGGTCTATAGCCCCCGGCGGTAGATTCGTAAAGTGCGGCACACCGAGCAG
This sequence comes from Harpalus rubripes, assembly GCA_963082715.1. Classification (NCBI taxonomy): domain Eukaryota; kingdom Metazoa; phylum Arthropoda; class Insecta; order Coleoptera; family Carabidae; genus Harpalus; species Harpalus rubripes. The sequence goes on from OY720460.1 coordinate 20,113,872, forward strand.
AGTACATTCTTAATTTTTTTTAATTAAAAAATTCAATTAAGGCAAATCTAACAGCCAGGGGAAAAAGGATGAATGTCCATTTCCCAGCAAAATGAGATGATTGGTACTTATAGATTTAAGGTGGTCGCTTTTGAATGGTATTTGTAAAGGAGGTAAAACGGTAACAATCCTAAGATACAGGCCTCAGAAATTGTATGACAAGATCTAAAAAGGATGACGGTCCAAGCGTCATGGTATAAAAAGATGAATGTTCGACAGCGATATGCGCAAATTATAACTTGGTCAGCCGATTTCTGTTCAGTACTAGTACTAAACAGAAAAAATTGTTAAGCTAAGAGCAGAGTCAGTGGCTATCTGATGAGATTCCGTAACTCAATAGTTAATTTTTAGCAACTAAAAATTTAATCAATTAAGTACCTCTGTTGACATAATATAACAAACAATTGGATACAATTTTTAATTACACAATTAATAAAACCACCAAACGACGCAAAAAGTTTGGACGAATGACTAATGTAGCGAAAAAGCTTCGACTGCAAAGTCGTGAAACTGGTGAAGATTTTTCTTGTAAATATTTGAAATGTTCTATTAACCAACGTTTCAGAACCAATTCGAAAATAACTTGTCATTAAATTTCAAAAATATGGGAGTTCATGGACTTTCATAATTTCTACCTATAATCTATTCCACGAGACCTTTCATTAAACCAGGACTTCGAACCGGAGCTGAATCGAAAACTGCAAACCGGCAAAAATAACAAAGAAATTCTGTTAGGTCCCACATAAGTTGAAACTTGACCCATCTGTGGGTATAATAATTTTAAGAAATGACCAATCTTGAGTTTCGAAATAAGATTAATACACTTTGTCATTCAAAGATGGGGTTTCAAACTTTAAAATTCGCGAAATGGAAAAACAAAATTTGAAACATTTATCTTTTTTTCCCTGGTTCGACAGAGCTCACAGATTATGCAACACAGAGAAAGAAATTCATGAAGAAATCAGACATCAAAATGGACCTAAAACAAAATGGCTACCCAGAAAAGATAATGGCAACCAAGAAAAGAGGAACTCAGCATCCCATACATCAGATGCTTATCTACGACGATAAAACGCATAGGAAGAAGTTACATCACTACAGTGTTCAGATCATGAACTGCCATTATAAGTATGATCTCTGATACGAGACAACAGACCAATCGAGACTCCAAAAATTGCGTCTACCAAGTCCCGTGTGAATGTGGCCAGTCATATGTGGGGAACACCAGAATACCTTCAGAAGTCAGACTGAAAGAACACCGAATTTATACGCAAAGTGGAGATACCATCAAGATCCGGCATCGCGCAACCAGTGGCGGCTCTTGACTTTTGTCGAAGGTAAGGCACACTCAGGGAAGGAGGGGTGTGTTGAAATTGTTCAAAAAATACCCTTAAAAATAAAAATAAGCTACTGAACATATACACTGTATTGCAGTACATATAACTCTGTGCCGCACGCCGTAGCCGCCGCCGCAGTTGCCTATCGGTTAAGTTTAGATGGATGGTTCGTGGTATAACAGCAGCGGTCACGAATCATGCCGAGCATTCACGAAGACCAAGGGAAGGCAGCCTCCTGTGCTAACTTATACGCTGGTATAATGTGGCTTGATACACGTAACGTGTATGCAGCACGAGTGTGGAGTGTGCCTTCAATTACTATACTTTTAAGGCAGAGGAGCTTAGCCTCCGTTGTCTCCACAACGGTGTAATAAATACGCGTATACAAATAAATAAATAAATATATCATCACGGCATATTACCCACTGCTGGGTGTGCCAATCTGCTTTGTACTAAGACAAAATTAATGAAAATAGAAAGAAGAATAAATATGAAAGAATATGTTTTGAACAAGTTTTTATCCTGATAAGTTATGAGAAGGCTTAGCCTCCTTTGACGAGCACGCGCAACACTTCTGGGAAAAACAATATAGAATGAATTGGTCTGAGGTTAAAATCATACACAGAGAGGACGACTTGTACAAAAGAAAATTCAAAGACGCAGCAGTTATCATCAACAAGGAGGTCTTCAGCCAACCAAGTGTAGAAATATGCAACGTGTGGAAGCCGCTGATTGGACGTTTGAATTGATCGCTTCACTAATCATGTCTTTAGTTAATAAGCTCCAGTAGTCTCTAAGTTTATTAGTATTCACCTGATGACGATTGAATATACTTTCGCAAGCGAAACGTTGAGTGTTGTTAAAAATTTCCAAAATATGAGTCTCAGATTATAAAGTATTGTAGCCCAAATAATTGTCAATCTTTAGCAGTTTATGCTACCGAAACATTGGTTTTTATTAAATATAACACAGAACTAAAACTAAAAATTGTTATGAAAGATATTTTACTAATTTACAATTTAAAAAGTTGAAAGCATAAATTGAAACTTTGAAATTTAAGTAATCTAATTGTACTAATTAAAAGTATTAATTGCAACTTTAAAATGTACGTAAACTAATTGTAATAATCTAAAACTGTGATTTGAAATTTTAAAATGCAAATTAATTTAAATATAATAATTGCTGAGTGTGTTTCTCTGTGACTCTACTTTAGCAACTGGGAATCAGTACAGGAGGTTACTCAGTCCGGCGGACCCTAGTGTGGGTAGAGCGACCATCCCAGAGGCCCCACTGCCCTATCCCAGAGTGGAGCAGCAAAAGGTCGACTGAGTTTGCCACAATGGGGCCCAGTCTCCCTTGGGAAAATGACTCTAATGCAAAAGGGGCAATACTAGAAAGAGCTGCTTGGATAGTAAAGAGGAAAACTGAAAAAAAATCAAAAGCTTGCAGAGGGACAGGGGTTCTTCTTTCTACACCTGAAATCGCGAAAAATACTATTCATCTATTTTGAAGATCTAATACCGGCACAAAAGAACGCGACCCGAAACCTAAAAATTATGGCGAACTTTAATTATGACGTAACAAAAGTTTTGAGAAAAAGTTCTTATACACTAAGAAGATAAAAAATATTATTTTGCAACAATGATAGGGGTTTTTTAAATTCCTTCTCATTTGTTTCTGGGCGAAGTTAAATCTACTTCCCGTATCGTCAAAAATATTCCTGTCAGTAACTATTGTTCTTTTCGTATTCCCTGTGATTATTGAATAGTTTTTTAATAAGAAATGCCCAAAGGACTTCAATCAATCGCGCCTAAGTAACATTTGGGGATTATACTCTCTCTGTTTTCTATAAAATGTTGGCTACTTAATGTTCAACATAAACTGGAGATTCGCTGAAGCTGGGCGGGTTGAATCGCAGACTGTTTGGTTACATTAGTTCTTTTTCGAAATTTTAAATCATTTTTGACCAAAGTTCTGTTAACAATCTTCTTAAAATTCTAAATAGGGTCCTATACCATTTTTGTTTTAATTTTTATTCTGTAAGAACAGGATGAAATAAGAATTTTAGTACGAACGCGACTTAAAATTTTACGTAAGAAGCAAGATATGAATTTTTTAAGTTAAGAATTTCTTACGTGACGTAGCTGGTACTTCCAGTGGTCGACAAACTGTTAGTTCTAGAGAGAACAGATTTTTTCATGTTTGCATAGCTGCAATATTTTTATATAAAAACTTATACGTTATATTCACGAAGAAATTATTGTTAAGCATAAATAACATAAATAATAAGCTTTTTTCTTTCTTAATAAATTATAGAACATTGAAACAGTTTGACAATATTATGACACAAAGTATAACGGCGGATGGGGCTAGTGTTTGTTTGTTTTGTTTAGTTAATATTATTAATTTAATTAATACATATTATAAATTGATTTAATTAAAATTACATTATTGTTAATATTCCTAGATATTATAGTTAAACAAATTCATGAAACATAAAATTGTATTGTTCATAATCTTTTGAAGGTGACCGCAGCAGACGCGGGAATCTCGGTTTTAAAATCAGGCGACCAATCAAATTCTTAAGACCTAACGCGTGATACCTAATTAGTAATCCACTTTAATCGCTTGTAGTTTGCGACCTAATCAATATTGAAACAATTTTTTTTTTTGACTAATACTCATTAATTTATTTATATTTTCATCTTTTTTAAGATAGTTAAAATTTGACTATGGTATAGTACCCTATTGTCGAGTTAATTTGCGCGATGATGTTCTGACTTTGGAGCGTAAAATTTTTCTCAAAACTTTTGTTACATTTGTTATTTTACCCTAACTCAAAAAATTAAACTTTAAAATTATAGTGAATTTAATTTAAAAGTGATAACCACAAAAATCGCGACTTTAATAAATAACTAAAAAACTCTAACTGTCTGGTTTCTCCTTGTACTTCTTCTCCCTTCTTGTGACCCTAAAACAGACCTATCAGTCTGCATTGTTTTTGCTGCTAGGGATGACGACCTTCTTCACACTCCCTGAAACCCTGTCGTGTAAACCGTACTTGTTTAAATATTTATTTAAACAAATACAATTCATTTCACGAAAAACCTAACACCTAACTTTAAACGAACGAATAGTTATTATTTAATATTTAGAAAGTTCGCCATTTACGTTTTAATGCGATTTTCGACGCCCGATATTAATAGGAAAAATAGACATTCACAATGTGCCTCGGAAATGAAGAAAAGAAGAAAATATGATTGTTTTTATTAAATTTCAAACAATTAAATACAAATCATATTTTCGGGAGAAAAATGAATTTACATTTATTGTTAAGTTATGCAAAATTGCAAATAGAGATAGTGAAGAGAGGCACATTTTACGACTTACATTCGAAGAACTCTGCAATCAGGAACTTAGCACACTGCAAGTCGAGAACTCATCATCGCCATTTCTTCTCCAGGTTCGGGGAACCCCCGGCAGTGTTCCGAAACCACTAGGATATTTTACTATTAGTTAATAACTAATTACGCATCTTGTAATATCATTTATATTTTATTTCATTTGAAAGAACTTAATCTTTTAAAATACTTTTTAAATAACTATAATGATAGATGCGACACAACATTTATGAGATTTTACTCTCCTATATTCTAATAATCTAGACGCCTGTTTCCCGAAAATAGCATCCGAACCACTCGGACATAATAGTTATTTTATATACAAAACGATAATAGTATTTTATGTACCAAGGGCGTTACGATGATAATGCCAGGAGGGCAACGAGGATCTAACCCGAGGGCCTTCGGCCCGAGAGATAGATGTCGTCCGATGGGCATTATCATCTAGTAACGCTCATAGTACATACAAGATTTTATGTCTTACTAGAGTATGCGAATGGACCTTTTCAATTTAACGGCTATCTCTTTCTATCGCTGCAAATAGTAAGAAAATGGCGCGAACAACTGCCAGTTGGACTGTCAAACGAAACGTCAAAAATATTGCAGTCATTAAAATACTTGTATTCTCAGTGAAAATTTGCATCCTTTGACATTTTACCTTCAATAAAAGCTTTTGTAACTTATTTCGATAAGATTTTTTTAAAGTTATCCGAGATATTCTCACATTTTACGTCTAAATGTTTTAGAATTAAACGTCATAGATCTCAGTTGTTCTTACTATGCGCAGATCCCCATGGCGCATATCTTCTATCTCTTTAAATTGGAAAGGTCCATTAAGTTTTCATTTATAATAATTTTGATTACAATAATGCTTAAGCTTTGGCGTTGCTAAGGATGTTGTTTAATTGTTTTGTTTATTATCAACATTTATTTATTTTTAAAACATCAACGTTTAAGCCTGCTTTATAGATTGCATAGAATAGAATAGAATAAAATGGATTAAGGAATAGAATAGAATAGGAATAGAAATTTTTAAGACCATTTATAGTTTACATGGAATGGAATAAAATGTCACTTTTAGAATAAATTGAATATTCATTCTTGTGCACTAATTTCACTGTTTGTGAAGTAAATATATGTCATTTTGACAATTGTGTGATTTGTGACAGAATGATTAATAAATATTTATTATTTATATCTACGAGATGAAATGAAAAGTACAGATAGCGTCCTGTTTTTTTAAGTACACCCGTATGAATGTATCCTTATTTACGAAATTACTACAAAAAATTACATCGGAATCACAAAAATAGCATCGGAATAACCCAAATGGAATAGGAACAGGAATGGAATAGAACAGGAAATAAAATATGGTTATTTCGTATTCTATTCTGTGCTATTCTATTCCATTCTATGCAAATATAAATGGTTCCGTGCATATGCACTGGTTTATATTTTTATTCCCTGTGCTATTCTATTCTGTTCTATTCCATTCTGTTCTATGCAATCTATAAAGCCTGCTTTAGAGATTATTGAATGGGTGAATTTGAAGTTTCGGAAGATATTTTATCGAAACGGTGTAAAAAAATTATTTTGAATACGTTGAGGAAGAGAAACGCATAAATGTTCCCCTAATTATTCCATTCTCGTCTGTAGAAGATGTACGTATTATATTTTGAGATTCGTTTTCACATGACAGATCTCAGTTCTTTATTTCTTAATATTATTACATTTCAGAGAGTTTGTACTGCTTTGGATGTGTCATATGTGTCGGTAAATAATATCAAAAAAGAATACAAACGTGGATAAATATCGTCCCCAAAAAAATTAGTCATCCGTCAAAAATCTATGCGAAACGTTGCAGTCTGCAGTTTGACGTACTTACTATTTACATGTCTGGTTAAAGTTAATTGCTGTTTAAGGCCCTTTTCATAATAAATTTTAAGTATTATAATTAAATTAAAAATGATTTCTGCGTTGTGCTTTCATAGATGTTTTTTTTTATTATATTGTTGTAATCAATTATTGTATTAATTATTGTAATCAATCCTTATTATAATTGTAATGAATTATAATTAAAAATAAAATAATTTTCATTATATACCGTTCATATTATTTCTAATTTGAAGTCCACAAAAGATGATTGGATTATAATGAGGGCTTAATGAACTATTATGCCCTCCTATAATACCCCGGTTATAGGTATGTTTATATACACCGTATCCTAACAATAAACAGTTCATAATACTTTAGTGAGACATAAAATTATATTTTATCGACGAGCGGAAAGGTTAATTCACGAGCGATTTCGCAAGAGAATTATTTCGATAATTTAATTTTCCCAGTATGAATCTATGTGGGTTATTAAGAATTTTGTAAGTAAATAAATAAGAATTAAACTATTTTATAATACAGTTTCACTTTAAAATAGTTTCCGAACCGAAAATAAAAGAAACTACATTAAGTTCAAAGATATTACGTGCAAAATTTGCAACTACAGTCTCTTACTAATGACATATACTAACAAATCATTTAATATTGAACAAATATCATTAAAAAAATTACTTACATTATACGTCGGAGGGACTCTTCCCAGAACTGTTTGCTTCTTTTTCTGAATCAACGTCATAGAATTTTCTTCTGAAGCGGTACGATCTTCAAACATGATTGGCAGATATTTTCCTGAAACATAAAAACATAAATTAATATCAAATTATAATAAATCCAAAACACAAAAACTTAAAAAAAAATTAATCATAAGATCATTCGTTACGTATGAATACCAACTTAACCTCACAATGATTCAATTAATTGCATTAAGAACCCCATGATACCTGGTAAACCACTTATATTCAACTGTTTCACCCTTACATTGTAACAAACAAAAGATTAACACCTGTTCAGACAATTCAAACAATTGACAAACGCCAGATTATGGCAACACTATGGAAATGATATTTTCACGAAACTATTCATCGAAAGAAACAAAATATTCACTTTAGAAACTTCAACAAATTTATATCTTTAATATAACTTCAAAATTTTATCATTTACTATAATGATTATCATAATAACACTTGATAAAACAATAGATGACCGTGTTCTTACCGCCATGTATTCTAAAACAAATGAATGCCAAACACAAACTTCCCATTTGATCTCGAATTTGACTATAAAATCGAATTAAATTGAATCGTATTGTTAAATATTGTATCACAATTGCACTAATTACTTGGAAAATAAACAAAAATTAGTTATTTAAAGTTGATTACCTGGAAACAACATTCAAGAACTCGTCTTAACCAACGAACAAAGGAAAGATGATCAACGATGGCGTCCCAATTCGGCGCCTAATTTCGTTGGAATTAATTTGAAGTTTGTGGAAATCAGTTAAAAATGCTACCAAGACCTACAAATTACTTTAAAAATGAATTAAATTTAATATCTTACCACATAATAACTGGCAAATCACTTATACAACTGTTTCGACCATATACTTATCTCAACTATACATAGAACATAAGATGTCCGCGAGTGCTTTTCCTAAACACGGAAGTATGACGTCAGAGCGTCATCGGTCATAAGACTTCCTATATGAGCGCGCATGTTTCACAATCAAATGGTTACAATTCATGGAAATAATAGTTTTCAATAGACAATTTCGTTGAAAGGAATAAAATAATCACTTTATACGTTTCAAAACATTCATATCTTTAATATATTTAAAATTTGACCATTTAGAGCAATAATTAAAGATTGAACACTAGCCAAAACAAAAGACGATCGCGAACTTCACCACCCTAAACATATGATTGCTGTGATCACCTGACTTCCGGTATGATTGCGCATTTCACTACAAAATCAAATTAAACCATAACTTCTTGGTATAATCAGTTAAAAAATGTATCATAATTACACTAATTATTTTAAAAACGATTAAAAATTTGTTGTTTAAATTTAATCCTTTGGAAAACAATTTCGAGGAGCACGTCTCACTTTCATAGAACACATGACGGATACATACAATGATGGCTTCCCATAAGTTGCGCAATTCTGTTGAATTAATTGTAAATTTGTGGAAATTGGTTAAAAAAACCACCACGATCAACAAATTTCTTTAAAAATTAATTTCAATATTTTATCTCATAATACCTGGTAAAACACGTTTTCATTTTCAACTGTTTCGCCGTTACCATAATATCAACCATAGATATAACAACATGAACATGTTTCAAAGAGATACAACAAACACCAGCGCCATTCACAGAAATTATACTTTTCCCTAGAAAATTTTATGGATGAAATGAAATAATCACTACACACTTCTATATATTCATATCTTTTACATAAGATTAAAATTTGACCATTTAAAAAAATTAACAATTGATCATTTAAAAAAACAAAAGATGAACGCGAGTTCACATCCCTCTAAACAGATGAATGTCTATGATGTCACATGACTTCCTAGTTTTATGATCGCGCATTTTTCAATAATTTGAATTAAAAACAACTGTCAGATCTGTTTAATCTGTTAAAAATTGTATGACATTTGAACTAATTATTTTGAAAACGATTAAAAATCAGTTGTTTAATTTGATCCTTTGCAAAATAATTTCTAGGAAATCATCAACCTGCACAATACACAGAATCATCATCTAATAATTTAGCCCCCCTCATAAACTTTTATGCAACAAATTTTACATAGAATAATTAGGAAAGATTATAGATTCTTACATCTTTTCACAATGTTATTTTAGCTTGATTGATATTATTTGGAACCAAATTTACTAAACCCGACTTGTCCTGGGGTAGTAGGATATATAAAGCTTGTTTTTATTAATTATTTCTTTTCAAAACAATATAAATGATCTTGTTTCACTGCTAACGCATATCATTTGACATCTTGAGAAGAAGATACTTTAGCTTGGCCATACCGTACGATATTCAAGCCAAAAGAATAAAATCAGAGTTGTAATATTTAAATATATTGTAAGATTTGTCTATAAAATATATCAAACATATTTATTTAAATTCAGATGTATTATTTCAAACTGGCGCTATTTTGTCTCGCGCAGTACTCTGCGCCCAACAACAGCCGTCCGTAGTAATTCAACTGTTATCAACAAACTATGTAGAGAAAAGTTATTGTTAGTGATTTTGTGAATATTAAGTGAAAATTTATGTGTAAATTTAGTAAGTACATTGTTAATTTATATAAAAACCCTTTTGGAAATGTACAGCGGTCATTTTGACATAAAATTTGTGAGTCAAGTTAAATAAAATACTTTAGTATCAATAAATAATTTTCGTGACAACAATGTTAATTTGACGTAAGTACTTTATTGTATTTTTATACATTATTAACAACAAATATTGCATGAAATAGTTAAATTAGATTGTTTTCTAACCTTTTTTCATAATTTGTTCTGGTTATGTGAAATAATGTTACAGCGAGTATGTGTGGAATGTTGTATATTGTATAAATGAAAAACATTATGTTAGATTATAATTGAATAAATAGTCAAAATTTAATCCTAATTTCGTGTGTATAATTTATGTTATAGATATGAAACCATTTTCCGATTGCTGCAATCAATATAATCAACAATACATGGTTAGAATTCTATCGCAAAAACATTACAAGAAAATATTAAGTATTGTGTGTCTGTCTGTGCGTATGTGTGGGACGCCAAATGAATAATAGAATGTATCTCGGTTTCCCTTTGATAGGCCATTTAGTTTATAAGTTAATAAGTAGTTTAAATACTATTCTAATTCCTTTTGTATAAGTTGCAGATACAAAACAATTCGCTGCTTCTTCCAGGACAGGAAGACAGGAAAATATTCCGCAAATGTATTTGGTAAATTTATTCTTGTGGTAAGACTGTAATTTATAAAATATTTCGAGTCGTGATCCCCTTTGTTAGGTTCCTATTATTAGTTTATAAATTAATAAATAGTCAATATTTGATTGTAATTATCTTTGTTTGAGTTTGTTACAGATATGGAATGTCTTATCGTTTGCCGAAAAAAATAAAATAATCGAAGATACAAGACGATAAGAAGTGAACCGAGTGCTTTGAAGAATATTCCAAGAAATATTAGGTATTGTGTGTCTGTGTGTGTGTGTGTATGTGTGAGACGCCCAATGAATGTTGAGACTGAGAATGCAGCGCGGTTTCCCTTTGTTAGGTCCATATTAATTTATAAGTTAATAAATAATTAAAATTCAATTCTAATAATTTCCTTGTGAGTCTGTTACAGATACAAACCCATTTTGAATGCGACAGTTCTGCGAGAAATAGCCGGACAACCCCACATTTCTAATGCTGGACAAACGGAAGAATGTTCCAGAAAATATTAGGTATTGTGTGACTGTTTGTATATGTGGGACGCCTAAATGAATGGTAGAATGTATCGCGGTTTCCCTTTGATAGGCCATATTAGTTTTTAAGTTAATAAATAGTCCAAATTTTGTTCTGAATGCAGGTGTATAAGTTTGTTACAGATATGGAATGTCTTCTCGTTTGCAGTAACAAAAAAAAAATCGAAGATACAACACGATAAGAAGTCAACCGAGTGTCTTGAAGAATATTCCAAGAAATATTAGGTATTGTGTGTCTGTGTGTGTGTATGTGTGAGACGCCCAATGAATGTTGAGACTGAGAATGCATCGCGGTTTCCCTTTGTTAGGTCCATATTAATTTACAAGTTAATAAATAATTAAAAGTCAATTCTAATTCTTTCTGTGTGAGTCTGTTACAGATACAAACCCATTTTGGATGCGGCAGTTCTGCGAGACATAGCCGAACAATTCCACATTTCTAGTGCTGGGCAAGCGGAAGAATATTCCAGAAAATATTAGGTATTGTGTGACTGTTTGTATATGTGGGACGCCCAAATGAATGGTAGAATGTATCGCGGTTTCCCTTTGATAGACGATATTAGTTTTTAAGTTAATAAATAGTCCAAATTTGTTTCTAAATCCAGGTGTAAAAGTCTGTTACAGATCCCAAATAATTCGTCGATCCTTCCAGAGCTAAAGACATGGAAATGATCTTCAAGTAAAACTTGTTAATTCAATCCGGTCATAAAGACATTAATTTATGAAATATTTCCAGTCGTGGTCATAAGAAGATCCTGGAAATCCTGGAGATGCAACAGCCGCTTCGAGATCAGCTACAGATCTATTTAGTTCATAAGATATGTTGTAATTTATTTATTCTTAGCTTTAAGATGTATTGTAACTTATTATTGTAAAAGAAAAAAAAAATTCCTAGTGTTTTAGCTGTGCCAAAGCCGCTGTGCAAAGCGGAGGTAATATGGGTAAAAAGGTTGTAAGTTTGGTAAGAAAAATGAAGTACTTTGCCCATATTCTTCGTTTTTTTTGATGTAAAAATATTTATTAAACTTTTCTAAAATGATTTCCACTTCAAATTTTCTGTTTAAACCTTTCAAATCGTCAAAAAAGCGAAGAAAAAATTTGGAAATTTTTTTCCCTGAGGTCCTTCCACGCAAATTTTTTTTTGACCTTGACAGTTTTTACCGATTTTCTAGCGTCCTATTGACTTTTTCGCGACGTACGATACACCATTGGATTCCTTGAAGTCTCCTCTATAATCCGAGTATAAATTTATCGCATAAATTTTACTTTTATAGAATTAATTTTAATGTTGGAAAGCGGGACAATTTTGCGAATTTAGGTTATCTGTCACACAGTTAGCGTAACAGCTCGAGCAGTTCGTCTGGCAGTCTCCGTAAATATGATATTTAAAAGGACAGTAGGTGCATTATTTATTAATATAAATATTTAATAGTGTTTTATATTCATAGTTGTGTACATATCCGGTTTTATTCAGTGATTATGTGGGTAGAAAGAAAGTGCGAGAAACGATTTGCGCGGCCAAAGTTTACAAACAGTTCCAATGATGGATACCTTTTATATCTGAAATTATTGTCGGAAAATGTTTAATTTATTTCACAAATTATAAAGCTCAAATAGTAATTATTGAAGTACATAAACATAGAAATTATAAATTTTCTAATTCACTAGTTTAATTTAATATTAATTTATAAGTTCATAAATAATTAAAATTCAATTCTAATTCTTTCCGTGTGAGTCTATTACAGATACAAACCCATTTTGCGTGCGGCAGTTCTGCGAGAAATAGCCGGACAATCCCACATTTCTAATGCTGGACAAACGGAAGAATATTCCAGAAAATATTAAGTATTGTGTGACTGTTTGTATACGTGGGACGCCCAAATGAATGGTAGAATGTATCGCGGTTTCCCTTTGATAGGCCATATTAGTTTTTAAGTTAATAAATAGTCCAAATTTTGTTCTAAATCCACGTGTAAAAGTCTGTTACAGATACCAAATAATTCGTCGCTCCTTCCAGAGCAGAAAGACATGGAAATGATCTTCAAAAGAAAGACATTAATTTATGAAATATTTCCAGTCGTGGTCATAAGTAGATCCTGGAAATTCTGGAGATGCAACAGCCTCTTCGAGATCAGTTACAGATATATTTAGTTCATAATTCAATGTATTTAAGGGGGCGCAAAGATATTTTGAAGTCTGATGGGGGGCGCGAAGAATCTTTGATGCCTGAAGGGGGCGCGAGGAAAAAATTGGGAAACACTGGTTTAGTAAATAGTAACATCCCTCATCCCTTATGTATAAGATGACACGAACCAATAACGAAGCTGGTAGAAGGTCCGTTATTCCAAGAACTACACAGGTAGCTGAGGATAATATATAAAGTATATTGTTAAAATTTACTGCAAATATACACAAATGGATAGAATATGATCAGGATTAGTATGTATAAGCCCAATCACTCTAACGTGACAGTCCTCTCTGGTGTAACAATTGGACAACCGAAAGTAGTAGTTACAAGAAAAAAATCATCTAAATATTATTTATCGATAATTTATGTAAATACTTATATTAAAGAACGTTAAATTCTTTATTCGATAAATATAAATTCATTATTATATCTTCTGTAGATTTAGAGATAAAGAAATGCATATAAAATAATTTGATGTAATAATCTCAGATCAAACTACTCCAAGGAAAAAAATTCAAATGTTTGTAATTGACACATAAATGTCACTGTCAAAAATATTTGTATGCCTCTGTCAAAAATATTTGTACATCATTATGAAGATTATGAAAATAAAAGTCAGCAACGCAAAAGAATATACGTAAAAAATCATATAAAAGGAATTTGCGAAAAAATGACGAATATAAACAAAAAGAAAAGGAAAGTAGAAAAAGAAAATTTCAGGATATTGAATATAAAGAAAATGTATGTATTGTACATAATTTATATTAAAATATCCCATAGATTTTGCAAATATATGTGAGAATTATTTTGTAGTGAGACCTGATTATATGTATTTGTATTTAAATATATTTTTCTTTTTATGCGTACAACCAGGTAAAATATCTGGCGAGAGGTTATATGCTGGCCACATCAGATTTTTTACATAGCATTGAAGCAAAATTTATATATTTTAATTTATATTTTATTGTACAAAATATTGAACATTAGGGATTGAGATATCATTTATGAAGAAGAAATTTATTATAATATCAAAAATAAATTACATAATTTTTACAAAAGATGTTTTACAGCATCATTATAAGTTACATTTTAGCTCTAACATATAATACATGAACCAAAATTGGCACAAACTGAAATTTACGATGCCACATATTGCACAACCATGTGTTTAACACACATCACAATATTAAACATCTAGAGCTCTTAGAAAACAAAAATCTGTCATTGATTCTTTACATTACATACATTACTTATCTATCTATGTTAGTGCGAGGGCCGTACAAGCCTTCTACGTCCCGCTAAAAGTTTGTTAAGGCCCCTAGGCTCCTCCGTTGTGCTGCTGGGGGCCTCGCTAGGCGCCTCCTCTTCAGCAGCGGCTTCAGTGGCGCCCTCTGAGGGGGCTTCCGTTGGGGCTTCGCTGGGTTCTGGATTCACGAGGGGCTTTTTCCGTAAAAGGGGGTTCGTTCTGCGAACCTGAACAGGACTGCTGGCGGCTTGTTTGGGGCGAACGGGGTTGACGGTTAGTCGAGGGCGGTTTCGAAGATTTAGGGCCCCTTTGCCTGGTGGAACGGGGGTTGTTTCGCCAGTCTACAAACAAAATATCAAGGGTTAATATTGGACAAAATAATGGAATATTATTATATTTTTCTTTTTTTTCTGATATTTAGTCGTATTTCCCAACTACTATACCCGGTGGTGGCAGTTATGGGTGGGCATTAGTTTTATTTATGCAATGGGGATTTTAGAATTTTACTGTTGCCATCCACTGAGTTCTGAAGAAACCTTTTAGACAAAGACAAGCTCGAAGAAAAAGACAACAAAGCCACTGGCGGCTTGTCAGAGTAGGCAGGTGAGGCAGTGCCGCACCAGAAAAGAAATAAAGCAGTAAATAATGTAAAGTAGTATGTAAATTAAATTTCAACCTATTTCATTAATGCTTGTCTTTATAAATATTAAAAGAATAATTTAAGCCACCACCATAACTAATCTGTAATGCAGTTCACATAATTTACAGACTTTGAAGTGCTTCTCGAAATGAGTAGTTTAATGCTTAATATTGCCTAATGTTTTCGATACGGCTTTCATTCATACGTGCGCTAGACAGCGCTGTTCGAAGCAGTGCTTCAAATACAAAATGCAATGAGAGGATAAAAGATAGCTACTTTACTTTCCACACGGCCCTATAGAGGCCGAGACCGTACGTGAATACAATCAAACGCGGCATGCTGACAAATTTTGTAAATAAGTTCACGACATCTACTATCTACTGTACATGTTGCAAGCCAGATTAAAGAATATTAACGACATAAACATAATATAACCTGTCTAGCATTTTTATAGGCCCTGGTTTGCGACTTTGATACGTGTGGCAGTAAGTATTTAATTCTTTTATTTTTCTCGTAGTTTTTATAGTTTACTTCCGTAGGGTTTTTGTATTTTGAATTTTAGTTGAAAACAAAACAAGTGTAATGGCTTCGACTGTCTTATGAAGATAAACTGTTTGTAAAAGAATTAAAACAAACAGACCATCTCTGTTCTGATCTTAGTACATCATTAATAAATATTGGAGAAGGAGGCAAGATGCAACTAACACCTGCTATGATAAATATAACTGGCTTGTCAACAGCAAAGTATTTAATAAATTATTTTGTTGGCCGTGCATATTTTTTACTAGTACTACTAACATACGTAAAAATCACATTGCTTCAACTTGTAAATTGGTACTTTTAAAGAAGCAAAATATTTGTACCGCAATTGATAGTACAAGAAAAAATGAAATTCATAATTTTAATTCGAAGGTGGAAGAAATGTTTTCTGGTCTGGCAATTTATTTTTGTACATGAAAGGGGAAAACATGCAGCTGCACATCCCTTAAAAAATATAACTTTCAATTATAAGGCATTTGACCTTAAATGAAAAAAAATTACGCCTGCGGCGCATTTTTTCGCTAGATGTCATGCCTCGCCAAAGTTTTGATGCACGATCCGCCACTGAACAAAGCACTACCATGATATAATCTAAAACAACAAAAAGTTTCGCTTACTTTTTCTTCTTCTGCTGGTGCCTCTTCCGAAGCAGTTTCTTCACCAGCTTCTGGTGCCGCTGTTGTAGTACTTGCTGCTCCAGGTCGTCCCCTAGCCGCTAGATTAAGCTTAGGTCCAGGTCTCAAAGGTCTAGCCAAGTTACCATTAACTCTACCCCTAATCGCCGGTTTAGCCGTAGTAGAAGCTTCTTCATGACTAGGTGCTGCTTCTTCCTCTTCCACAGGTTCTTTTGTAGTGCTTGTTGTACCACCTCTTCTTCTCAAATTAAAACTACCGGGTCTTGGTCTTGTCAATCCAGGTCTCGCTGCCGCTGTGGTAGACTCCGACGTCTCTGGAGAAGACGTAGTTGATGGAGTAGTACGACCTCTTCCACTGAAACGATTTCTATTTCCTGGTGCTGGTCTGGCGTTGACAGGTTTACTTTCTTCCTTGGTGATTTCTTGCTCTGTGGCTTCTGTTGTGACTCTGGTGCTAGCTCGAGGACGATTCCCGAATCCTGGTCGTTGGAACCTACCCTTAGGTTTCTCTGTGCTGGGTTCAGGAGCTGATGTTGTAGAGCTGGGAGAGGATTTGAACCTGGAGCCGCCAGGACGGCGGAATTTGCCGCGGCCTGCTGGTTCGGGAGTTGTGCTGGTTGTAGTTGGGGCTGGAGTTGTTGTAGTAGTTGTGGTGGTTGTAGTTGGAGTTGTTATTTCTTCAGTTGTTAACACTTCAGTTGTGGTTTCATCAGTAGAGGATTCAGTTGTGGTTAAATCGGATTCGGTCACACCATCCTACAAAAAATCATTTTTATGAAGATTGCCATCTAATGAGTTCTGAAGCAAAATCTTTGGACAAAGACCATAGAGTTTAGAATATATACTAGCGTAACCTTCGCCGAGTATTCCCTAGGGCTCCGCCGATAGTGGTTTATGATGCCCACGCATATATATAGAGAGAGAGAGAGAGAGAGAGAGAAAGAGGGAGCATGAAGCATAGTTTTTAGGCAATGACCTTGATGCCTAGTGACGGAAGGGGAATGAAGCGATAATATACCTATAAAACTAATATACTGCTGGTTGGAGTGAGATATGTGAGACTAACATTGGACGAGTGCAGACATATATATCTGCAATTGTCTGTAAGAATAGCTCCGCGCAATTGCCAAATTGCTTTGATTTTATTGGTGTAGAACGAGAAAGGGGAACTAGTGAGAGGGAAATTCTTACACTAACTGACAAGGATAGACAATAATGCTTGTAGCAGATTCCTCTTAAGTGAGAGATAGGGCATCAGCAGTATATTTATTTATAGGTATATTTGTACTACACAGTAAACTGTCGTATAAATTATTAAAATTTACTAAATATGGTCAAAAAAGTATTTAAACACAAAATAGCACACGTCAACACAAGCAAAAGGCAAAAAACTAATCAAAAATGGACAAATGCAAGATGGCGGACCATTCCCCACACGGCTTCACGATTGCGGAATTGAGCTCCCTCTATTATATATATATATATATATATATATATATATATATATATATATATATATATATATATATATATATATATATATATATATATATATATATATATATTTAACTCAATGACAAACCCAAGCTTGAAGAGAGATAGTTAATGTTGGATAGTTTTGTGTTTCGATATTATTATATCTTTTAGAACTTATCAACTGCTGGCAAATCTTTGCTATAACAAATTTGATCACCCGCACAAACGTCAAACACCACGGCAAAAAGAAACAGAGCAAATGGCAAATCGGATTAGGACTGATTTTAGAATTTACTGTTGCCATCTTCTGAATTCTGAAGTAATCTCTTAGACACAGACGACAAGCTCGAAGAAAGTGAGAGTAAGGCACTATCATGACCTCCTAGATAGAATTTAAAACTATTTAAATGTGTTGGATAATTTTTTGTTAATAATTTTTTGTTTCGATATTATTATTTTTTATTGTTGTTATAACAGAACTGATTACTCATACATACGCCAAACACTAGGGCAAAATAAATCAGAGCAAATATCAAATCGGATTACAACAATACGTTGAGAAAGGAAGAGAGGCCATGGTCGAACCTGTCGTTTTCTTCTAAATTAAAATAAGTAAGTAAAAGTATCCAAGTACTGTTTTTGTCTTGACTTTTGGCGGAAGGTAATGTGTCGGCCACTAGATTTTAATTTATTTTCTCTGTTTTGGAATTAGATTGCCACATTCTAGCATGCTTATTGATGTTAGAAGAAGCTTCATTGTTAAACGGTTTTTGGTGATATTTTGATTTTTGAGATTGGCATGACTGCAATAACTACACTAAATATCTAGGCAACGGACAAATAAAAAGCACAAATCACGGTCACCAACCTAATAATTTTACCAAAAATATCCCTTAATGGAAATTGTCGTATATAAAAAAAAATCATGTAAATGAAAGCATCAACAGAGAAAATATTATAAAACACACGTTACAGAAGGCAATTCAAGCACTCGTTCGTTGGGATGGTAAAAAGAAAGCTTTGTGCTCACCTCACTTTCTCCGGACAATTTTTGAGTTCCTTGCAAAATGGCGTACAAATCTAAAGCAACTTTGTTCATTCCATTGACTTCAGTAGTTCCTGTTTCCTCTGTAGTCACAACTCCGTCACTATCAGTACTCGTTTCTTCATTATCAGCTAATCGACTCTTCAATTCCTACGACAAAAATCAAATTTATTTTTTTCTCCCACTATTTCCGTATCTAACCAAGTGTGTCTAAACGTATACAGCCAACCCTATTGAGCTAAATACTTTTGGGTACCTGTAGGTCCATTTTTTCATTGGGAGTTGCTCCTAGGAATCTGACGGGACCGTCTGGGAGTTCTTGAGGGAAGCTAGGACCATCTTTGAGTTTTTCACCACGGGCTTTGGGCTCTTTATAGGGTTCTATAGCTGGATCGTTTGAAGAGTGGGTGTTGAAACTGGCACTGTCGACTAATTCGAGAGATGGGCGGCGGACATTTGCGCGGTTTCTTCCGCGGCCACTAACCTAAAAGAAGAATTATCACTGTGTTCATCAGCGAATACTCGTTTTGTGACCGATTAGTACTAGGGGTGTTCTAGGACTTTAATTTAAACCCTTGTTTTAGCATCAATCTTAACGGTAACGAACGACATTGGATGACATATAACTGAAAATTTCGCTTTGGGGTCCAGTTAACGTGCATTTGCGTTACGTGACCTTGAAGAAATATTAATGGTGTTAGAAGGGGTCCATATATTGAGAGCGTCGCCAAATAGGTACAGAGGTCTTCAAATGGATGAGCGAGAAAAACTCCAACCGTCCGTTGCGCAATGGACGACGCTCTCGGGCCAGGAACCCTCTCCTAATAGTTCTTCAAGGTCACGTCGGTCTACTATACCATACCAAAACTCCAGAGCAAAATTTCGTTTATATCATCTGATCCACCCTAGTATATTAGAGTTAAGAAGACAATTTTGCCAATGTGTAATAATTGAGGGTAAAAACAACCATACTCATTTTTTTAAATGAGATAATCAAAAAAAACTAGCTTCCTTACGGATAGATATATGTCATAATGTACATAGATCGCTCTGTATATGCATTGCCTTGTACTATGTACAAATCTTACTCTTGTCCTTACCCTCATGAAAGTGTACATTTCTTGCTTTATACCAACGACCACAAATATACTAGACAAAACATGCCCTATACCTCACTATTATTTGTTATGTTCTCGGCTGGACAGAAAGAGGCAACTAGAGATAGTGATATATAATATCTACTCTAAAGTTTGTCGAGAGATGTCTCTACGGTCCTTATAATGTATTTGTGACATTTTTTTCCTCTGTTTGGAAGTTGTGAAGTCGTTCAGGCCTTAATTTCAAATTCTATCAAAATATCCAAAGAAAGAATTGGGGAAATCTCTATCAGATTTCAAATTCTACTAGTCTGGAGCAGTAAAATTCGTAGTGGGCAAAACCCAAGTCCGACAGAATTTAAAATCAGACAGAATTTAAAGTTACAAAATCAAGGCCCAGTTTTGTTTGTTCAATAAAATGTGCGTAATTCTAAAAACTCTAATTAATTAAAAAACAATTAATTAATACTATCATAAGAAACGGGAATTTTGAACTGTATTCATAACCATATCCTGGATCAGGATTCATTGAATAATTATGGCATTCAAATGATCAATTTAATTTTAGACATTTATTTCAAAATCCAAATCCACCACAAAAATAAATTTAGAAAAACTACAAATAGAATAATAAGCATATACACAAAAACAATATTGTTTAAAAGTCAATAGAATAATATAAATAAATATATACAATTCTTTTTATCCTTTCCTAATACTAATATCGTAATATCAATTTGTTTCATACATTTTATAATTGCTTTTCGCTAATAATAATTCAAATGTTTCAAATATAGCACAGTTTATGTTAATAGAACAAGCAGTGACATCTAGCGAATACTTCGTGAGGAGACTTAACATATCTCCATCCTTAGTTGTCTCTTTCTGTCCAGACGAAAACAAAACAAATGCTTTGAAGTTATATCTAGTGCATTTATGATCGTTGCTTTATACAAATTCCTACTACGCGCGCTAACAAATTTGAAATGTATACACCGGAATACAAATTGTAAATAAAAATAACACCAATATTCCTGTTCAATTTGTACTCCGGAGTGTACTTTTTAAATTTATTAACGCGCGAAATACGAATTTGTATAAGGCAAGAAAGGTATATTTTCATTCGCGCCAACTTCATCGTCAAGATACGTTAGGACTGTTAAAGATGTTTGTAACTTAATTTAACTCAGGATCATGTATAAATACGAAAAAAAATGGATGTTAGAAAAATAAACATCAATGAGCAATTACACATTAATAATAATTAGTAATTTTTATAGTGTTTTCAAATTTATTATTCGACTTCTTTTGTAATTATATTCTGACATTGCAATATTAAAATAAAATCCCTCTTACTTGACTTTCGTCCGCTGTGCTATCTTGAGCTTGCGTAGGCCTCCTCCCTCTAGTCCTCTGAGTCTTCGCTTCTTCCTCTTCAGAACTAGATGGGGTTGTGTTAATATTCCGTCCTCGAGGCGGGAATCTAGTATTCAAAGGCAATTTTTCTTCGGGGACTTTCTCTTCTGGTACTTCATGGTTCAATTGCCTTCCCCTTCCCCTGGTACCCCGAGTGGATGGCACGACCTCATTGGCTGCTGGTTCAGGGTGCGCAGTAGTCGAAGATTGCCGACCACGGCCGATTGTGTTACGAGCTGGACCATCGTGAGAGTTGGTCACCTTAGACTGGAGATAAGGTTAGGGTGATACGAAGATTGAATGGAGGGGAAGACAAATTAGGAAGAAATGGAAGAAGATGATGGAAGTTGAAAAGAAACACATAAAGATTAAATATGAAAGAAAGTGTAGAAAATACAATACAGGTATAGAAAATTGAAATATGTATTGTTAAATGTAAAATATAAGAAAACCAGTGGTCTCCCATCCAAGTACTAACCGTGCTCACTGTAGTTTAACTGTATAGATCACATGCTAGGAAACATACCCATAGAGATAAAACTATTGTTTAAAAAAAATGTAACAAATAGGTATCATAAAAAGTAATGTAAAAGACTTTGTTTGAGCTGGAGTAATAAATCAAAATTTGAAAGTATAGTATTATACCTGGAGCAAAACTAGCTATTTTAGCACCTGAGGTAAAAAATTGCACCCCCCCCCTAATATATATATATATATATATATATATATATATATATATATATATATATATATATATATATATATATATTAAATAAACAATTCATTCATCCGAATCAAGAAATGAATTAGAAGTGAATCTTTACAAAGTATATAATACATTTTGGCAAGACGCTACTTAATTTTTGAAATTCATTGTGTTGCTTAACCCAAAAATGGGTAGTAGGAAAAAATTCATGTTCAGATAGAAATCCTCAGACATTTTTACATATTTGCACCAAGTTTCAATTTTTTCTGAAGCTTGAGACAGATTTTATAAAAGATTATTTGAAAAATGTCTTATAAGGGGTATATTTGTCTTTCCGGGTTCATAAACCCCAAATTAGGGGTTGCACACTTTTGAACCATACATATTTTGATTCTACGGACTTTTTTACATATGTTCAAATTGATGAGGGATACATTTTTACTACGAATCAATAAAGATAAACATATTTTTTAGGGGTCCCATCCCATTTTTAGGGTTGTAACTCCGAACCCAGTTGAAATTCATAAAATCTGTGAGCGCTATTAAACTCACCACCCTTTAATAAGTATATGTACCAATTTTCATAAAATTTGAATGATTGGTTCAAAAGTTATACACACTTAAATTTGTAAATAAATTTTTAGCAATTTTTCCTATAGATATTCCGTGCGACTTTAGTGGGATTCCCCTTGGTTACTTGGGAAATCCCCGTCTTGTCAGGTGTAGGTAGTAGCTTTATAAGTAGTATTTTTGTCCAAATTTAAAAATTCATAACTCGGAAACGGTTTGAGATATCCGGATGAAATTTAGATATGGCACTGTTGGGACTTTTGGGCATCGATTAATAATTAGACCAAATAATTAAACCAGGGGTACCAAAATTGTTGGGGCAATGTTTAAGTGGTGTTACTTTAGAACCCTTTGAAATATGATATGACGATGAAATTTGGTATGGTTATCATTAATACTTAAGACATTAATTGATTAATAACTTATACCAGTGGTACAAAAAATGTGGGACCAAAAATGTAAAATGTTGAAGCTTTTAAACCATTTGAGATATAAGGTCGTAATTAAGTATGCATATCTGGTATATATTTGCAATAAGGGTAGTTTATTAAATTTACCAGTGGCTCTAAAAATGTGGGACAAAAAATATAAAAAGTTGTCACTTTTAAACCATTCGACATATAGGGTTGTAATTTAATATATGTACCTAGTATATTTTCGCAATTAGGGTAAATTATTGAGCAGACCAGTGGTTTTAAAAATGTTAGATAAAATATATAAAATGATGTTATTTTTTAACCATTTGAGATATACTGTTCTAATTTGATATGTACTAGTACTTATGTAGTTTATTTAGTAGACCAGTGGCTTCAAAAATGTGGTACAGAATGTATAAAATATTGTCATTTTTTAAATATTTGACATATAAGATTATGTGTACGTTCTTAAGTAAACCAGTGGCTCCAAAATTTTGGAGCAAAAAAATTCATAACTTATGAATCGTTTCAGATATAATTGTGATCATCCAGACCTTTGATTATCCGTTTTTTGAAAAATTATTGTTACGCCTGAGACAAGTGCCTCACTAGCCACACCCTAGATCCGGCCCTGACTGAAACGATTATTGGTGCGCAACTGGAATATATCAGATGTACTGATTTATTACTCCAACTCATTTTTAAAACGAAGAATAATAGATATTGTAATCGCAAAAAAGTGAATTATAGATTTCACAAAAAAAAGAAAAAATGAAAAAGAAAAAGATGATACAATTATAGAATTGTAATAGACAGAAAATGAAAAGAAATACAGAGTAATGAAAAATTTGGCATGCCAATTGAAGACTAAAATATTTGTATAATTATTTATATTTATATTATTTTAGTATGTCTAAACTTTTGAAATATGATTTAACTGTACGTTTATTTTCATTAATTTATATTGAGACATTTGGAAATTAATGGTATTTACAATGAAAAAATGACAAAAATTTCCTGAAAACATTTATTTACTACCCATCCCATATCCCATAAAATAAAATATATTTCACATACGTTTAGACACATCCTAACTTAATCACCACCCACCTTATTATCTTCTTCGTCATCATCGTAATAATAGTACACATATTCATATTCGTATTCTTGCCCATTTGGTCCTTTCTTGATTTGAATTCTACTCCTCTTGTTATCTGCTGGTTTTTCATCTTTCGCGCCATTAGTGTCTCTGATCTTCAGTGTCCTTGGGGTAGATGGCGCGCCGGTCGTCAGGATGGAATTCGGAGTGGTGGCAACTGGAGCTTCTTTCTTTTGGCGCGAACGGGACCGACCACGTTTAGGCTTTGAAGTCTCTGGGGATTTTGTAGTCGTGGCACGAGATGCTGGAGCTTTCGTAGTGGACGCTTTTGAAGCTTGTATTTCTGATCTGGAATATTGTTTATGTTGTATAGGTTATGTTTGGTTTTGTGTGATATTAGTTTGTTATTTACAAATGTATGAATACACATTTAGGAAATTAGTATAGACAGTAATGTGACAAGATATATTCACAATTAAATTTTTAATTCAGCGTACTTCGGATTCGGATTGCAGGTCGGCTTATACCTTGCAATATCCAAGCTTTCACTTCAAGTCGGGAGTGAATTCGCATGCGCTAGAGTTCTGAATATATGCAAAATGCATACTTGCATATTTTTACGAAAATAGAATAATGCATATTATGCAAAATAAAATAATTTATATAGGACATATTATCCGAACTCTAGGGAATACCAAAGGGAATGCATACAAATTCCTAAATGCACCCATATCACTCTGTACATTTCTTGGCATATACATTTTTCTATCGTACAAATATGTCCCTTGAAGTTATATTGTCATGTACATTTCTTGCCTTGTACATTTGTCACTGTGTACAAATCTATACCATGAAATTGCTGCGCTTCAAAGTTTTCAAACTTGGCGCGTTCACTTCATCTCGAATGGAGGGTATTACAGAGCAAGAGGTATATTTTCGGGCTGCCATCTTTTGGTATTTTCCTTGTAATACACTTGTGACTCATTTCACTCCGTTGCTAGATTACAAACAAATCGCTGTCATGGTGACAGTTGCAAAATGGTGCCAAGTATCAAGCGAGTGTATGGTCTTTGCAACAGTGACTCCCGCTATAATTATAAAGAATACATGACAAATGTGAAATACTTTAAGTTTCCACAGCCGTCCGAAGACATGTAAAACTCAAATGTCAAAACACAAGTGACAGAAGACAGAACTTTAAAAATGGCGGGTTTGTTTGTCATCTGATCTTCCATCTCAACTTCTACATCGTCGCATTCTTTCTTGCGTGTGACGTCAAAATCATAACCCTCTATATACCAGAAAAGTGTAACGGTCAAACTTAGACGCGAAATTGAAACTCAGTTCATAACGCTGAGAACATAATTTCAATCCTCGTGTATTTCTTACCAAGGAAATTTTTGCTCAACTTTAAAGGCTGAAAAATATCATAAAAGTAAATTTCTTATGCAAAGCATTATATGCAGCGTCTAGACCGATCCTTTATCTCCAGATTCGTGCAATAATATTCACATGAACTCTGCACAGTTTATAATTATTTAAAAAATAATACACTACAAAATTCATTGAACGTATGTCTTAGTTTGATCGTGCCTGCTTCATCTTCTATTGTGCTGTCCTATTTACTGGTGGGTCAACGACATACGGTATCCTAGCTTGCACCAAGCATTTTAATTTCTAATAATTTTCTTACTTTACCTTTTCTACAGGTTTAAATTGTTGCAATCTATTATTAAATAAACAAACTATCGAATTACTAGGGAATTCAAACTATGAACTCGCGCCAAAAGCAAATTCTAACCTAACTTTTCTGGTCTATTACACTACAACAACAAAACGTATTTTAATGAAAACTTGTAGAATATTTGTTTTATGTTTTAGGTTAAGTTTACGTTTATACATATATATATATATATATATATATATATATATATATATATATATATATATATATATATATTAAAAGAAATAAAATACATTTTATTTTCGAACTGTACTTCGAGATGAGATAGCGCGCCAAGTTCGAATTCTCTGATTCGCAGCAACTTCATGATATAGTTTTATACACAGTCATGAATCTACAAGACGAGAAATGTACATGGCAATATAACTTTAAAGGGCATATTTGAGAAAATGTATATGCCAAGAAATGTATACAGTGACATGTGTGCAGTTTGGAATTTGTATTCCAAGCCATCACCAAATTTTGTGAATGTACCTTATGAAGTTTTTAGTATTTTTTACATTGTTATTCTAATTGTAACCATTTTCAACATGTGAAAAAAACAAGTAGATAAAGATAGTAGAAGAAAATTGTATACGAAATGAATTATGATATAATTAGTTATAGGTAAAATTACTACCTATATTTTTTGTTAACATATTCTTTTGCATCAATTGGTTTGTCATTATCTCTGTAAAAATAAATTAATTAACTCTATTATTATAATATAGCACTTAAAATTAAAACAATAATTTCATTTTTAAAAAAAAATTAGTGTTAGTAGTGTTCATCTTTTAATATATTGTTACTAACTTCATCTATATTTCAAAAACAAAATTCCCCTACTTATATTTCTCGATCAACTTCTGCGCATCGATTTTAATACTCCCAGGTGGCGCTGCTGCCTGGCGCTTCACTTTTGTTTTCCCTATTGCTGGTTTATCTAGTTCCTTTTCTTCTTTATACCTCAGGTTCTCTGGAAATTTGTGCGCTGTTTCAAACAGTCTACCCGATGCGTCGACATTTTTGTCTTTTCTGGAAATAGGGCGAGCTTCTGACTGTGACGTCTTAACGAAAACGTATTCTTGACCAGGGATTGGCTCTGAAATTACGGCTACTTCGGCTACTGTTAGCGAAATTAACGCTAAGAATCTAGAAAAAAAAATAGTATGAACTTTATTAATTTCATGGATATTATTATTTAAATTTGGCGCGAAATTAAGTTTCAACTTTGAAATATGTTGGACGCTACCATCTGTTGGAATTTTTGTGAACTATACATAAAAAAAACTTCAATAATAATTTATTTTGTTGTATGTCATGAAAATTACGGAAAATTCTGTGCAGTCAAGAACGCAAGTAAATATTTATAATAAAGTTACGCAATACGCACATAAAACAATTTATTGATATAGGTGTAGCTGAGCTTTCTAATCTCTGAATATAATTAAATGTAAATAATTGCATTCTATGATAATTAAATGACAAGGACGAATAATCTTTACAAAATGTCAGAATTAAAGCTATTTAGTTTTCCGTTGATGCTTTTATTAGTTTTTTTATATTATTTTTGTATGTACAAAAAATAATTAACATTTAAAATAATTATGTTTTGTTAATATTTACTCATAAACTTAAAGTGCAAGGTTATTTGCTCAGAACTAGTTTTGAACTCTTAAAAAATCCCACACCCGAATTTTACATCAGGTATATTACCTATTTAATCAAAAATGAACAATGCTATAGTTGCCGTCAAAGAAGTATGGACTGGAGATTTCTATAGGCGGTGTGCACAAAAGTAATCAGCGCCGACAGCGGACAAAAATTACAAAATGGTTACTCATTGAAACATAGCAAGGTTATGTTTTATGTCAGAATAATTTTGCAATCTATTTTATAAAATATTTGCAATGAATGCGAATGATAGGACGTCAAATATTATGTGATACAGTGGGGGATGTAATAATTCTTACAAAATTACCGAGTGAAGTATGAAATTTTATAAATTTCCTAGAAGATTATATGAGGAACAGATGTATACGTAAATAACTTTTCAACAGATATCTTCTACTAACATGAAAATTTTTTTTAGGTATCCATATTTTCTCATTGTAAAAGATACTTATCGTATGAATAAAATTTCAACAATGGTCGCCTGATTGCAATAATGAATTATATAAAAATGTGTTCCTTAAGTTAATATTTGAACAAGATATAATACAAGAAGCAGAAAATTGTCTTAAAATTGTATAATACTTGCAGTTGTATGAAATCAAAGTCTATTTTTGACATAATTCGTCTATTTAATATAGATTTTGTACATGTAATGTTAATGTTAAAGGTAGAAATTCACATGGTTCGTATTTTTCGTGTATTTTCTTTTCCGAGCTTGTGCAACTCATTCCACTTATTGCGAATATAAAAGAAAGATGCTAACATCATACAGATATCGTGATATGTAGAAATTTTCTTCTTTCCAATCATTCAAGTTTTCCAACTTTTTAATCTCAATTTCCATGTATTGTGCATCTTGTAATATTTAACTAATATTATAAATTATAATATACTAATATTATAAATTATAATATAAATTTAAATATGATAAAATGGTTTACAGAAATCACACATATTATGAGAAAAATTATATTTTCTGCCACAGTACCTTCGCTGGTATTTTGATTTTTTTGATTGTCACATCACATATATAGCATTTTAAATATTTTCTTTATTTATTTCAATATACTATGATGTATAATATTCATACACAATAGCAACAACTCAAAATAAAATTGTAAATTGTATCACTTTCTCGAAATGTGAAAATTGATTCGGTAATCAAAAATGCCAATGTAGCCGTTAGAGGCGCTGACGCTCAAAATGTGCACATCGCCTATACTGTTGCCAATTTATAGGCAGTGTTGAAAAAGCTAAAAGTTATGAAGAAGCGGGAAAACCGCAGGGCAAGGGACTGGGTGCGGATAAAGGAAAAAGTTTAGCATCATCCATATTTATTTGATAGTAATGGTTAGGATAAGTTATGTTACGGTTTGTTTAGATAAATTCATAACGCGTTGTAGTTCTTTTTCCGATTCGGTAATTTTCAGGAATTCAACATTAGCTCTGAGCAAAATTTTCGGACAATGCCCGAACTCGGGTATGGAGCGTCACATATTATACACCTAAAAAAATAATGCAAATTTCTCCTTAATGCTTTGTCCGAGAAAAATTACAGATCTCTCTCCATTGATCCTACTTTAAGACTATACAAAATAAAAAGTTCCGCATAAATAAAAAAAGAAGAGTAGAAAATAACATATGAATGTAATTAACATTAAAAATCGCATTTAAAACTAGAGCATATCGCATATCATCAAATTAAGTGTGAAATTTCATCGTTCCAATAACTTTTTCTGTTCACAAATGTGAAATTTGTTCCGATTTGAAAGCTACTGTTGAACAAGTTCAAGTTCACCAACGATGGCCACTTGTCAAACTCGTACGGATATATCTTGATGGATGATGTTTTCTTTCTCACACGTTGTAATTTGCCAAAATGTTGATGGATGTAAGGAAAATATTGACCCAATTAATAAAATAACTTTCAATAACATTAATTTCTTCTCGCCTTCATTGTGTAAACAATTGTATACAATGTTGAGAGAATAAATTATGTCATAAAGAAACGCATCTTCAATCAGGCGAAAGTAGAAGTTTAAATGTCAAACGATTAGAATGGCGACCCAAAACTAGAAACCTTTATGAAATTATGTGAAATACGCATGAACTCAAATTATATTTACTCATATCACTGATATTAAATAGTTCTTAATTTTGTTTTAATCATTTGACATTTTGCGCTTAACATTGAAATTTTTTTATATCATGAAACCTTCAATTATTTTTTTATGAAAGTTCTTCAAAATTTACAGCAATATATGAGATACCTAAGGCAAATAAGGCCCAGCGTGCATTAAGAACCACATACCGAAAATCACATTTATATTAGTTGCACTGGTGTGGTTTTCTTCACATTCTACACATACGTTTAATATAATATTTGATTTTAAATTAAAATGGGCCTTATGTGCCCCCACGTTCTTAATTCTAGAAAGTAATATGCCTAGTTTTCATGGTATTTGATTATTTTGAAAATTGGCGCCAATAAAATGACCTTACAAATCATATTCATTCGTTGGCAACACTGCAAAGTATTCCCTCTTATCTACATAACCTATTTCTAAACGTCAACCACACTACCATGAAGTTGCTGCTGTCTGTCATATCATAACTTCAACAATATTTTAGTATATTCCGTAATTTAACCGTGGTGACCAAGGTTCTGGTTATGCGCTCCGTAATGTAACCAAAACATAATATCAGGATCGCGGTTCAATTTCGGCATGTGGTTCCTGAAAGTTTTAGTTACTTTTTCGTGACTACGACGACCACTAATTTTTTGTGGTTGTTGTGGTCATATTCTTGTTTCTTATAATATAATAAGTAATATTGTATAAACATATAATTACTACATACTATATAATGATATGTATAATATTTACGTTAGTATAAGGATAGGCAAAAGTTATGTTGCCACATTTCTAATGACGCGGTGGTTCCCTCCTTTACCGACACAAATTAACTAAGATGTTCCGAATCACAACCACTTTTCAGTAACCGTAACCTGACCACTTGAACCATAACCACGGTCGTGGTTAAGTTACGGAATAACGACCACAAATATACTAGACAAATAATAAAATAATGTAACATATCATCACAGCATATTACCCATTGCTGGGTGTGGCAATCTGCTTTGTACGCAGATATCGGCAATGATAATGATATATTTATACCATGCTCCGTGACCGTGAGGGCGTACTAGACAAAACATTCCCTATACCTCACTATCGTTTGTTATGTTCTCGGCTAGACAGAAAGACACAACTGGAGATAGAGATATATAAAAACTCTAAAGTTTATCGAGAGATGTCTCTACAGTCCTTATAATGTATTTGTGACATTTTGCTCCTTTGTTTGGAAGTTGTGAAGTAGAATTTGAAATCTATCTGGAGAAAGAATTGGGGAAATCTCAATTCTGTCAGATTTCAAATTTGAAATCTATCCTGAGACAGAATTGGAAGAATCGCAATTCTGTCAGATTTCAAATTCTACTGGTCCGGAGCAGTAGAATTCGTTGTGGGGGTAAACCCAATACCGACAGAATTTAAAATCAGACAGAATATAAAGTTAGAAAATCGAGGCCCAGTTTTGTTTGTTCAAAGTTTTACAGTTTCAATATTCTCTACAAATCTGCCTTTTTCAAGTGAGTTTTGAAATAAAATGACCATGAGGAATTTACCTACGGGAATTTTTGACTGTATTCATAACCGTATCCTGGACCAGGATCCATTAAATAATCATGGCATTCAATTGATCAATTTAATTTTAGACATCCGGATCCACCACAAAAATAAATTTAGAAAAAACTACAAATAGAATAATAAGCATGTACACAAAAACAATATTGTTTAAAATCAATAGAATAATATAAATAATTATACACAATTCTTTTTATCCTTTCTCAATACTAATATCAATTTGTTTCATACATTTTATAATTGCTTTTCGTTAATAATAATTCAAATGTTTCAAAAATAGCACAGTGCATGTAAAAAGAACAAGCAGTGACACCTAGCGAATACTCCGTGAGGAGACTTAACATGTCTCTATCCTTAGTTGTCTCTTTCTGTCCAGCCGAAAACAAAACAAATGCTTTGAAGTTATATCTAGTTCCTTTGTATATTAAAATACATTTTCTCAAGAACAAATAACAAAATTACGAGGAAGGTCAACATTCAGCTCTTGTGTAGCTGACCTTGATAAAGAAATTTCTCCGCTCTTTCACTCTCAATGGTCGGCTCAACGGAAGGACGACGAGTACCGGATGTTCACGCCCTGGTTTCAGAAGCAGGGACTTCGCAAGGCGTTCGAGGTAGCATAGTCGATACGATACGGTATAACTTATTAATTTTATTGTCAGACAGACAGGGACAAAGTGTGGACAGTTGGAGACATATAAGGAACAAAGGATATGAATATGAGTTTGGGAATTTATAATATGACACATGTTTGGTATTGTATGAAGGGACAATATTACAATGATTTCTTGAGTGATATTGAAGTACATAAACAGTATTTTATAAAAAGAATACGTACAGTGGCTCACGTACATGTTACTATATCACTAAAATGGTAGTCATCAAATTAAAAAAAAATTATATACAAAAATTGAGACACAAAATTATTCGTGCACCTATCGTTATACAATTATTTAACACATACTATTACATTTTAATATTTAGAGGGATACTCATTCATTGGCTTTAATTATATATGATTTGGATTTGGAAAGTAGAATTGTTTACCATTTTTCATCTTCAGTGAGATTCGTCCGGAGATGCTAAATAGTGGAAAATATTATTTTGCGGGATCGCTTATCTAGTTTCGACCATAAATTCTCAATTGGGTTAAAATCAGGAGTTTGGGGGGACGTTTCAAGTTGTTTCAGTGTGTTGTAAAACAGCCATTCCTTAACAATAACTGCTTTATGTTTGGCATCAATATTGCTGCAGAAGGTTGAAAATTTTCATTTAAAATTGATAAATAGTTATATTTATTCATAGTTTTATTAATAAAACTTAAAATCCTCGACCCATCAGCAGCCCCAAACAACAGGGCCCTAGGCTGCGGACGTTTGGTGCGCCCATAAAATTTGTGCGCCCTAGGCTGCAGCCTATCCGGTAATTAGGCACTGCCTACTGCTTGTCACTCAAATTTGTATTCTGCAAATAAAAGTATATGGTCTCCTAAATATTCAGTTCAAATAAGAAACAGAAAGTACTTAAGTGAGTGTACATAAAGATGAAAAATAATGTATTACTCTTCCCCTACTGTTTGTCACTCAAATTTGTATTCTGCAAATAAAAGTATTTGGTCTCCTAAATATTAAGTTCAAATAAGAAACAGAAAGTATTTAACTGAGTGTACATAAAGATAAAAAATAATGTATTACTCTTCCGCTATTGCCAGGGCCTGGTTTAGGTCATTGTGCGCCCTAGGCTGCGGACTTTTTGTGCGCGCCCAAAATTCGTGCGGCTTAGGATGCAGCCTGGTCAGCTTATCCGGTAATTAGGCACTGCCAAACAATAACGTTTACACTGTCCTGTTTTATTGTGTACATAAATTATTTGTATCTAACTCGGTATTTGATTTTCTCCAAACCATAGGGCGCGAGCAGACACGTGACTCGAGCGACCTTGGAGTGTTTGGAATTAACTTATATGTGTGCGTGTGTCACTTTGACATAAACAATGTCACTTTGACAAGACAAATGTTTGTACTTATTTTAATTTTGAACTGTTAAGAACTTATTATTTTTAATTTCATGTGTTTTACTGCCTGACATTGTACAATAATAACATTTTAACTGTTCAAAATCAAAATAAGTCAAAACATTGGTCTTGTCAAAGTGACGTTATTCTTGTCAAAATGATATGCGCACACAAATCAGCTGATTCCAAGCACGTCAAGGTCGCTCGAGTCACGTGACTACTCGCGCCCTATAGGTCTGCCATCTGATTCAAATAAATTAAATTTACTGTTTTATGAGAAAATAACTATTCCAAAATTCAGAGCATATTTTTTGGCCAAATCTAAGCCGTGTTCCTTCGGACTGTGATTAGCAATCTAAATGATAAAAGTGATCACGATTAATATGAATCATGTTTTTTACGTTTCTAATTCGTATCCCCACTTTCTCATTTTGTAATCACTAGACAACCATCCTCTTTCCCTTCTGAATCAACAATTTTGAGTGATTCACACGGATTCAGTTCAAAGCAAATTTAAAAATGGCTTTTCGAGAGTAGAAATTTATCAATGTGGGGTTTGTGGCATCATGGGAAATATGTTTTTCCTGCAAAAGAATGTAATGACAGTAGATTATTTATAAAATAAAATAGGTTAGTTTGCATTGGTCTGCATATGACATTTGACGCTAGATGGTGTTTATATTGTTCTCTTGATTTAATTTTTAGATCATGATTCAAAAGGATCACGATTAGACTAATCAGGATTCACAAAATCAGAACCCAAAGGAACACGGCTCTAGCTAGAAACAAATAATTTGTATGACTCCATTGCCACGGCCACGATTGTTATTTTGTGTTTTAATGTCCATATCGTATTTTGTTGACGAATAATCAAGAAAAGAAGAATATTATTTTCAAAAAGTATTGGTTTAAAAAGTGACCCTGTTGTACAAATTAGAAACCTAAATCAATCTAAAATATTTATTGGCAATATGTAAATCAATTTCCATTTAGAAATTTTAATTACAGAAAAATATTTAGGTTCACAAGTGTATAACTTACATAATAATTGAATATCTAGACCAAACATAACCATAGCCAACAATGCAGAACGACAACAAACGTTACTTAATTGTTATACGTGAATACAAACATTCTCATAGATAATGACATTATTCTACACTTAAACAATTTCTTGGTCGGTTGACTATGATGAAATAAGTGGAAAAATTGTATCATCTCGAGACATTGTTATAAAAACAATAATATTTCCGTAAAAATCGAAAGTAGAAAGATCTTTTTGTACGCATCTCAACAAAAGATAACTTTTACTCCATAAAAATGAAGATCGTTACTACTGCCAACTTATTTACTTAGAAAAGAAAGTAGTTACTTGTTGTTTTTCACAAGTCGTTGAACGAAAATTTGAGTATTCTATTCTTGTTCGAAAAGCTT
Source organism: Harpalus rubripes (assembly GCA_963082715.1). Classification (NCBI taxonomy): domain Eukaryota; kingdom Metazoa; phylum Arthropoda; class Insecta; order Coleoptera; family Carabidae; genus Harpalus; species Harpalus rubripes. Next base: position 20,148,656 of record OY720460.1, read on the forward strand.
TCATTTAAGTTAACGCGACTTGAATTCAATTTTAATTTACTGTACTCACGCCAAATAGGTGTGCCATCAATAACAAACTTGGTAAAATATTTTAAATTCTTTTCTTGTGGTTAAGAAGAAGACACAAGACACGTCACAAGAAAATATACTTAACATATGGTTAGAAGTTATTTTATCAATATTATGTCATTCATACCACAGAAACTTACGTAAAGTGCCAAGATTTCTCTGATATTTCCAATCTTACGAAAGCAATTATGAAATAAAAGTGGGTGTAACTTTTAACTAATTTTAAAATTTATAATTTGCATTCAATGCGAAAAACTGTTATTTAAAATTAACAATACTGCGCTTAAAAAGGAAACCTTTTTTATATTATGAATCATTCATTTAGAAAACGGTAAACATATATAAGAAAAACAATAACTGTATAATAATTACTAGTTCCATTGTTTTTGTTTTCTTTTCCATTAATTATTACAAATTTCTGTTATTTCTATAAAAATTCATGAATGAGGTACACCTACTGGAGATTGGAAGCGATTTTATAAATGGCAGTACTACCACGTCATATATTCCTAAATCAATCCTAATAAAACAATGGAATTTAATGGCCAAATTCTGTTCGAAACTGTAAAGACCCATTCAGAATAAAAAAAAATAGCGGTAGTGTAAGAATTAGTGGCAGCGGTAGCGTAAAGTATTCACAACAAAAAAATTAACGTACCGGTAGAATTAGTGGCAGTGGTAGTGGCCTGGGTAAAAGATTGAATGCGTTATAGCAAATGTATTCGTTCACATCCAAAAATTAAGAAAATTTGTAGTAGCGCAATGGCAGCGATAGGAGTTTGCAAACTCCAAACTTCTACGTTGCCACTACGCTACCGCTTAATTTTTTTGACAGTTTTGACGTTTATTAACATCTGATTTCTGATTTCATCAGATAAAATGAGCAATAGAAAAAGGATCATTTTGTGGGGTGCCTCAGACGTTGCGCTATGTAAACAAACAGACTTATTAATAAACACACAATTAAAAGTGAACACGTAACTTACCATTTTCGCTTATTTCAAAGGCAATTTGTGCCCACGCTTTTTTTTGCAATAATTTTAAATTCTCACACAATGGAGTGCTTGTGGATAAGTGTAATTAATAAGTCATCATCTATGTCACTTGCTTTTTGTGCAAAAATAAAATGACACCTGTAACTGTCAACCTTGCACCCTAGTAATTTATAATTTAAAAAATCCTAGAAACTATAATTTCAATAATTTTTCATTGTGAACGGAAATAATTTTTACTATAAATTTCTTACGCTACCGATGCCACTAATTTTTACAGTACCGCTAATTTTTTTTTTATTATTATTCTGAATGGGCCTTAGCCACAGATCTGTAAATCTGTAAATAATGAACAAAATCGCAACGAAAGCTGCCACTCGTATGTGTAATTTTACATTAATAAAAAAAATCTGATGTGGCCAGCACATTATCTTACGTTAGTTCCATGTATTTTGTATAAATTTCGTATAGAAAGTTCCTTTCAAAAGATTCTATTTCTTGTACATTACCTGCCTGCAGTTGTACGTATGTGTTTCATACAAATTCCATACAGAAAGTTTCTAGCAAAATATCTTATATTAGCAGTAAAATTATAACACAAACATACTCTGTCAATTGCACTTGACACTAACATCTTTCAATCAGAATTTTCTTAATATAGAAAGTAGTTGTTTCCATAATTATAGCATAGCTGGTTAATTTATGAAATTTAATTTCTTTATAATTTTTAACTCTATATCCATTTAATATGAAGTATAAAATGCAGTCAAATCGTATAGAGAATAAAATATTCTTTAATATTTATAATAACATTAAATGTAAAAAAATGTTATTTATCATTGTTTTTTCAAGAAAAACTCTTAAAATCTTCAAATGCGGGTACTTCCGGTTGAACAATTATAACCAAAATCTAATCAGCTCTTCCTATGGATGTAACGAAGAGAAATACGAAATAATTATAATTTTTGGAATGTAGTATTAGAGTTATCGCAGAGCAAACTTTTGTCACACACACACACACACACACACACAGGCACGCGCAAACACACGCACACAGGCACGCGCAAACACACACACACACACACAGGCACGCGCAAATACACACACACACACACACACACACACACACACACACACACACACACACACACACACACACACACACACACACACACACACACACACACACACACACATATATATATATATATATATATATATATATATATATATATATATATATATATATATATATGCACACACACGTACATACAGACATCATCGTAAAAATAGTAAAATCGTATTCTAAGGACCCTAAAACGTACTTATTGATTAAAAACTCATCACCAAATTTTTTGACCAAAGACGATCCCTTTCTTACCTAAAGGTGACGGAAGGTAAAAAGATTCACATACCCAGCAATGGGTAATAAGCCATGATGATTATTCATTTATCAAAATACAGTTTTCATTATGAATACAGTCACTAATAAATAGCTATTATGATGATACGTATTTTACATCATGTAACTTATGAAGCAACTAAGTGTTTTCCATGTCAAGAAGCGGTTCATATTTAGTAATAAATAACTGATAGATGTATATTCAATCATTGGCAATAATTGGAATTCTAATGTATTCCTCTGAACTTTACTAGCAGTATTCACATTCAAGGTTTTTACTTTTACTTGTTGGAATACTCAAGCTTCAATATCGTTACAAATATACATTCGTTGTGAAACGCTTGCCAAAAATAAATTTATCTTTTGATTTCAATCAAAAACGCTATCGTATAGTAGTGATATTTTTATAATCCTATGAAGCGAAAGTGCATCTCTTCGTTTCTTGTATCTTGAGTTCTTCAGCTTTAAACACTGTTAAATATCAATTTTCCATATTTAATGTTATTATAAATATTAAAGAATATTTTATTCTCTATACGATTTGATTACATTCTATACTTCTGTGTGTCTTTAACAAGAACAATGTCATAATGACAAGACAAATGTTTAGAAGTTATTATTTTTAATTTCATGTGTTTTACTGCCTGAAAATTGTACAATAATAACATTTTAGCAGTTCAAAATCAAAATAAGTCAAAACATTGGTCTTGTTAAAGCGACATTATTCTTATAAAAGTGACACGCGCACACAAATCAGCTTATTCCAAGCACGCCAAGGTCGCTCGAGTCACGTGACTGCCACGCCCTATACCTGCTTCAATTTTATTAGGCATTGATTCCCTAAACCATACATATTTACTTCCTTGTACAAATTAAAGGAAGTATTGTATTCGAGAAAAATTTCGGTTTCCAGATTTCAACCTAAATATCCATTTTAGCCATTCCTGAATCCATTCTGACTAATTTCGTCGTGACGTCTGTACGGTACGTACATATCTCGCATAACTCAAAAACGGTAAGCCGGAGAAAGTTGAAATTTTGTATTTAGGACTTCTATAACATCAAGTTGTGCACCTCCCTTTTTGGTCATTACATAATTTCCAGAAATGGTGCTTTATTTGAAGCCTATAATAGATTTTAATGAAAAACTATATTAAAATATAATCGAAAACTTTTAATAGAATATAAGACTTTTATATCAATTGGAATAACATAGCAGATTTTGGTTAAAACAGGCTAACCGGAAGTGATATATTACCTGAAGTTAACAGTTTTTCTTGAATAAAATGGTTTCATTTTGATTTTAGAAATAAATGCTTCAAATAAGAGTTTTAGAGAATTAAATTCTGCGTCTAGCATATCAAGTATTATTAAATTAGCCCTTTGTATAAGCGAGATATGTAAATTTAAAACTTATAGGTATACTATTTGGTTTTTGTAATGAAGCTTGCTATGGATTAGGACAAAAAATAACAAAAAAATTAAAATAGATGTTAATGTCAAATTACGTCAAATACGTGCAATTTTATAATTGAGTCTATACTTCATATTAGTCTTGCGTACAAGGAAGTCGTGTGGTGTCCACATCAGATTTTTTCTTTGAGTATTGTCCCATTTGTCTTGCAAGATAGATTTTACTGTATGCACTGGATTTTTACGAATGCTTTTCAGTGTTCCAAAAGTAAAGGGTCTTGTAGAAGCTAAATCTGTATTGTGTAGATTTTATAATTTATTGAAAATGTAAACCGGCCTATTTATTATGAGTTTGGGTTTGGGCTCGTAAGGATAAAAAAATTGTGATAATCTCTTTTTCATGGCGTGTAGGAGTCTTTAACAATTGCAGCTAATTTCCTAACTATTTATTAAGTGAATCACATTAACAAATTGCCAATAACGTCGAACAATGGCGGCAGCAATCTGTAGTGTAAGAATTTCCTTTCGCAATGTAACTTCGAGGGCACAAATACATACAAATAGTCAACGTCTGTGTAGATGGGTGTGACAAGAATGTTGAAACTAGACTACTGTATAACACTTGTTAAAGAATATGAGGTATTAACATGCTATTTATATCAACAAGTCTTGCACAAATCTTCAAGAATATATTTCAATTTCAGACAGCACAGTGATGCTAGCCTCTGGACTCAGAGATCGTGGGTTCGTAATTTTCTCGACTCGTCTTGATCGGTATCTATTTCCGTTTCCTTTCCAAGTTGGGATACAATTAACTTGGCAGTCATTAAGCTGTCAGGTGGTTGTAACAAGGGCTTGCTCTTGGTGGAAACACACATGACATCTAAGCAAGGAACTTTGTGGCAATTGTAAAGAAAATTTAACAGATAAGTGTGTGCGTGTGTGTCAGACCAAACTAGGGATATAACCTGTAAGGATTGAAAATCCCGAAACAATATGCATATAGGATGTAAACGAAATAAGTACATTAATTTTAACCAGTAAATGTAAGTCGTCGAGAGCAACAATATTTCTTAATACATTTTTTTTTCTAAATTTTCTATTCTTTAAAGATTTGTTTCAAATTGCCCTTTGCTGTCTGTATTAAAGTAAATAATAAGTGATCAACGGAAAACATATTTATTATTAATAAATTCGTAATAGTACAATTTTTAAAATACAGAAATTTAAATTTTGGACAACAAAATTATAAAATTATGTATTAAACCAGACTTCTAAACATCTGTGAATAGAGGAAGAGCAAGAGCATAGTTATGATAAGGTTATGAGATGATTTATCGTCGACAAATCATAATAGTTTAAATACGTTATTCAAAAAAATGTAAGTACAAACTCTTTTCCATTTAAACGAGGTATATTGAGTACCAATTAGTCGTTCATTCATTTCATTATTTTTTAATGAAAATTTTTACAGCATTTTCGTCTGTCGAGATGTGTATTGTACGTAATAAATCCACCTTCCCAAGTAAATTCAATCTCATTAGGGAGTTTTTGCATAGTGTTTTCCCGAAAGATGTATACGCTAACGTCTTGGTTGCTAGGGAATATCATATTTATTACTTGTCTTACGTGAAATTTGAAGACGTAATACGTCCGTCAGGGGTAAAAGACGGGCCAGTTAACGTACGTATACTATAACCAAGTAGACACAGAATTTATTTTAAAACTTCAGAACCTATTTATTTTGCAGTCAGAATTGTCACAAAAAGTCAACAATTTCTTACTTTTTCGTTAAATTGTACAACATAAAATGTAATATTATAATTTGAACTTTCAAATGAAGCCTATAGGCAAACAGTAGCAAAAATAAAATAAAAGTTCAGCTTTATTGTGTTGTAACTTTCATTAAGCCATTGTATGAGTGAAACTACAGAGTTCATTGATTTTTACAAATCGGTAGTTTTACCGATATTTACGGATAATATGTAGATTATTCATTCATTAGTAAATTACAATTTATTAATAATTAGTATGCCTTTGTTGCTAATGTTTGGAGCGCAGTTGACAAGAGTTTCGTTCGATGTAAAGATAAGATCAGGATTAAATATAAGGCCAAACTTTTTGTTTTATCTAATGTTAAGTTGCAAAACGACCTCTAAATTTAAAACCAATATGAATCATGTTCCACGTGTACCAATTTCGAATCAAGAAATAACCAACAAAAAATATATATTGTGTTATTGTAATAATTACTAATCAATACTGATTCTGTTGTACTCTCTTTACGATAGCCTTAAGAACCACTGAGGTGACGCCTGATAAATGCTCGTAACGGTACGGATAATATTGTTATATTAAAAAATCTGATGTGGCCAGCACATTGCCTTCCGTCAGTTCTATATATTTTGTACAAATTCCATATACGTACAGTAAGTTTCATGTACCTAAAAGATTCTATATTTCCAGTAAAATTATAATACAAACATCACGACAAACATGTCAATTGCACTTGACACTGACATCTGTCAATCAGCATTTTCTTAATATAGTAGCGGTTTCCATGGTTATAGCATAACTAGCTAATATATGACATTTAATTTCTTTATAACTTTTTAACTCTATATCCATTTAATACGAAGTATAAAATGAATTCAAATCGTATAGAGAATAAAATATTCTTTAATATTTATAATAACATTAAATGTGAAAAAATGATATTTAACAGTGTTTTTTCAAGAAAAACTATTAAAATCTTAAAATGAGGGTACTTCCGGTTGCCCAATTATAACCAAAATCTAATCATCTCCACATGGATGTAAAGAAAAGGAATACGAAAGAATTATAATTTTTTGAATTGTAGTATTTGAGTTATCGGATCCGAAAAAATCGTCACACACACATACACACACGCACACGCACACACACACACTTGCACACAGTATGTAATACATACAGACATCATCGTAAAAACTAAAATCTTATTCCAGGGACTCTAAGACGTGCTTATTCATCAAAAACTCACCACCGAATTTGTTGACCAAAGACAATACCTTCCTTACCTAAAGGTGACGGACTTTGCTACAATATTAGACTATTATTTTGTCCATATCAATATTAGCACAATAATTTAAGCAATTATTATGTCATAATTTTGTAATTTCTTTTTGGTGTTCAATTATCGTGTATCTTAATTTTGGGTGTCAGTATCTAAATGAGATCAACTTCTTTTCTTTTGCAATTTGCAATTTTAGTTAGTTGACTTTGAATTATTCACGAATGGTAATGAATGAAACAATGAAGAAATTCTGTAGATTGTAAGATAGACGTAGACGTTAGTTAAATACAGCAGTAGATTGTAATGAGGTGTTCATAGATAACAGTGCTATTTGTTTTGCATTTTAAAAGTATTTTGACAAAACGTGAAGGCTAATTTTCACGGAATAATTTAATGTTTTTATAATGAATTTCTTAAAGGAATTTACGTAAAAACACTTATAAATAAATTTTGCTTCAAGTTTGTTTTAGAACAATTTAAAAGTATATTGGAAATACGGAAGAGGAACTAAAATTTGTGTCATAAACCAATGTCAAATGTCAAGCAGTAAATTTAATGTCATTACTTTGAAGAAAGTAACAATATTATTGCATATTTATTTATAATCACTGTTATGAATAGTTCTGTCACTTTTAATACGTGTTCATATTTGTTATACGATATACACTATAAATAAAATGACTATTAAGAAAATCATGTGGGCCGTGGAAATAAACAAAATTTTGAACAGTCCGTCTTTTGAAATTAAGTTGCGAAAGTTAAGTTCTTAGAACTTAGTTAATCTATCAATTTTTTTAAATATTGTTATGAGGGAAAATATGTAAGAGTAAGAGAACATTTTCGGATTATAATTTATAATTTGACAGCTTTAACAATGTCAGCGACTATTAGCTGCATTCTTATTGGTCAAAATCTCAACTCACTTTAGATACTCAGTAAATTGCTGTTCTTTTTTTCTGAGCTGAGCGCTACTGAGTGTACTCACATTCCATTTACTGATACTGCATCACCCGCGAAATGAACTCAAAATAATCTAAGCCATTCAGTATTCAATTCAGTAGCAGTAATGTTGTAAGAAGAAATGTCAAGTTGAGTTTTAGTGGTTGAAACAAAAATGTCATTCAATTTTAGAGTAAGAATTACTCTTTCTAAAAGTGAAATGTTCTTTTCATATATAGGAGTACATACATGTCAGCTTAGTTCATCGCAACTCACTTGTGAACTGATCTGAGCAAAAATATTCCAAAAAGAATACAGCTTGTAACAATATTCTTCCGTTCCTGTTCCTTCAGGCTAATGTACCATCGGCCTTCAGCCAAAACTCGCGCTAGACTGCCAACACCCAGTGGCGTACCTAGGGTGGGGCAAACAGGGCAAGTGCCCTGGGCGCCAGAACCAAGGGGGCGCCGCTTGGAGCCCTTGGTATCCGTATGTAACTTGGGTACCAGAATTTGAAGTGTTAAAACTATTGATTACTGTGCGTATTGACATTTTTCGGAACTGTTGAAGCTCTCTATATGTTCTTTCATCGTCTACTCAACGCTGGGAAATACTCAAAAACGCTGTGCCCATAGTTATTAAATCTGAGTCTAAAACAATATGGAGTGCAAAAGTGGAAGCTGTGAAGCCCATAAACAACTACCTTGACGGCATACTCCAAATTCTCGAGATTATAATAGATAATGCAAATGAAACGAGTGAAACAATAAGTGATGCTATGCAATTGTACAACTGTATGTTGACACTCGATTTTCTGACTACTTGAATTTTGGACGAGAGTACTCATTTCTTTTGATAGAGTTCAGAAAAGACTACAAGATATAAATATGAACTTTCACGATGCCACCTTAGATTTGAAAGGTTTAAGAGATTATTTTCGCAATGAAAGAGAAACTTTGGTGACTGAAGCTCTGGAAATTGAACTTAGTCTCTGTCAAAACTGGGATGTTAAAACCGAAAAACACCAACTAATTTCCATCGCTAGCTGTGAAAGATCTTTCAACAAATTAAAACTGATCTTAAATTATCTGAGAGTCTCCATGGGTCAAGATCGAGTAAGTGATCTTGCTTTGATGAGAGATGAAAGAGAAGAAACTGAAAAGACCGATTTCGAGCACGTTATTAATATGGTATAAGTTTGTCGGTCGAGTCGCGGTACATCCGTATATTCATAGTTATTTTGTTATTGTACTGTTTCATTCATGGTTGAAGTTGCTTAAGAATATATATATATATATATATATATATATATATATATATATATATATATATATATGGCTATTCTTAAATAATTTCAACAACAATACAAATGTCACATATCTCGCTACACTAAAGCGAGAAAGAAGTAATCTTGATTTTTCATTGTTGACAGGGGGCGCAATTACGACCCTTGCCCTGGGCACCATTTCACTTAGGTACGCCATTGCCAACACCCTTCGTTAGTACACCACCGTTTATAACCACGTTATATGTATAATTGTTGTGACAATACAGTACACACATTTATTTTAAAATTAGCGGTTGTTGTTACCTTCCCGTTCTCCCGTATTCAAGTTTCCCGAGGGCTTGTCGCTCAGCCGTTTGTAGGCTCTGTGATTGAGTGACTGGCGCCCGTTTCCACCCTTATTTTCAGCGACGTCGAACCATGCCGTCTCCACTGTTTAGCTAGCCGGAGCCCAAACCTCGCGCGGGAACTCACCCGTGGACCATAGTTTGGTTTTTATAACCCCAAGGGATAGGGATTATTTTGAACATATTTAAAATAAATATTTAAAAAATATGAACCGTGTGACATCCTCAATAATTCTAGCACGACATTTGAACCACTGTAGGCTTTTTTTTCATATTCTTTGCAGAAGCATAGCTACCTCGTTCTCATTTATTTACAATTCATCATTTGTCCACAATAACAATGAAAATAAATAACGGAAACAACAAAACTAGAAACAATCATCAATTGAAACAATGGTTGAAATGAAGTGTACGTATTAACGGTATAACATGAACTTAACAGTATCCTTATAGAGTAATGTAAAGTAAAAGTGTTCTTCGTTTGTCGTTACATACATCTAACCGCAAAATATGTCCAATGACAGTTATGCAAGCACTAGGCTTACCGATACGCGACTTTTTACTCATATTTGTAGAAACTGTAAATAATTATGCATATTATTATCTTGATGAAGGTTGCTTTTAATTAACTAATGTCAAAAACCTTTCTAAATTCTCCAAAATCTAAGTTGATCACTATTTGAGAACTTGATCAGTAATCAGTTAATCGCGTGGCGTTCTCAAAAAAGAAAATCAACTTGCTAAAAAGTTTCGTTTCAAACATTGACCTTAATGAAAATTAATGCGAAGAAATCCCACTCCAAGTTGATATATGCGGACCACTCCTTAATTTTTATGACCAAATTAATCATAACAACAATGGAAAATCAACAAAGGATAACTGTCAGTGAACATGCAATTAATATCCTTTTTAATTCAACTATGTTTAGTAAAAAAAGAGTAGGCACAAAAAATAAATTAAAACAGTTCTTTCGAAATAGTCTATAAGAAGAAAATTGGTATTTACACTACAAATTAGTAAATGGACTATTCAATAATATATTAAAACAAAAGTAACACGAGCGCATAGTAACGGGTGCTTAAATAGCCTTCTGTAACGAATGTTTTATAGTAAAATGCATATTACAAGAACACTTTGTCGTAAAACGATTTAGCAATTGCATCTATAAACCAACAATGGGGACCTTTAGTTTGCGGTTACACACCCCTACTACATCATACAAACAGACAAGGACGGGGTCGGTCCCTTTATATTAAGAATTATTAAAAAGAAATGTAAGAAAGAAAAATAATAATCCAACGTTGTCACAATGTAGTAGATTTAATTAGGAAAGAAGTAACAGAAATACCGGATGAAATATGGAAAAATTGTGTAGAACATGTAAAAAAAATTGAGAACAATTTTCTTCATACAACAAATTTCAATGAACTTATAATTAATTTAGACAGTACTACTGATTCAGATTCAGATAGTGATGTTTAGTCATTCGTGCAGCTTCTTGTATTGTATATTTTGTAGATTTTAATTAAAAAATTATTAAATGCATATATCTATATAAGATAAATGTGACATATTTTAAAGGTACTAATAATACAGTGACCAGGTACTGCATAAATTTTAAAATTTATCGTTTGTTGTACTTTTTTTTGTAATAACATTTAAATCTTGTATAAAAATATCGTGAAATATTTTCTTTCAAATAATTCTTAATGTAAAGGGACCGACCCGGTCCTTGCCTGTTTGTATGATGTATTAGGGGTATGTAACCGCAAACTAAAGGTCCACATTGTTGGTTTATAGATGCAATTGCTAAATCGTTTTACGACAAAGTGTTCTTGTAATATGCAATTTACTATATACTATTTTATTCATTATTGTAGTAATATGTCGATTCCTAACCTTTTAGAGGGTGGGAAATACGTCATTCCTGACTGCATTGGGTGACAGAAACACGGAAATACTTCCACCCCACGAATTGGTAACAGGCGCCGAATGCATGGGTGCTCTGGGGCGCAAGCCCCCACAGTGACGGATTAAGGAAATATGGGGCCCTAGGCAAAGAGTTTACGTCGGGCCCCTACCCTCCTCTCCCATTTTTTTACTTAATAAAGTTAAAAACAAAAATAAGTAGGTACAATATTGAAATTTTGGTTATTTAATATAATGCGCATACAAAATTTAAACAAAAAAATTATCGAAACATGAAATAGAACCTGTACGTAACATTGCAAAACAAGTTAGAAAATTATAAATCTAAAATAAACTACATAAAAATAATATCTATTACAATATAGATAATAGTATAAATTACAATTTTTTTGTACTTTTAATTCGGTGAATTTAGTAATTAAATCTTCATAATTTTAAAACTCCCTTGAAACATAATTTTCAATATACAACATAGATAAACTATTTAATTTTTGTTGTCCTAAAATACTTCTCAAATAATTATTTACTCTTTTAGAAACTGAAAATGTCTTCTTTTCACCTGCATTGCTTATTGACAAAGTTAGATATATTTTTAAAATAATAACCAAATTTGGGATTGTTGCTATTATATTATTTTGTTGAATAAATGAATGCATTATTTCTGGTGTTGATAATTTGCAACGATAGTGCTCGCATAGTTGCACCACCACATACCAGATGGCAGACGAATGTATATTCGATAATTCCCTACTTTTATTTCAGTTCTATGAATCTACATAAATATTATTTTCAGTTAGCTTTAGCTAAAATGTATTGCATTTTGGTTACAAAATAAAATTCAAAATAATTGTTAATGATGCATTTCTAATATACAGGCATTAGTCATTTCCGGGCTCTAGGCAATTGCCTAGTTTGCCTAGTGGTTAATCCGGTACTTGGTTATAATGAAACATTTCCTGCCTCGGATGTAATATACCCCATTTCTTTTAACAGAATAGTTAGGTTGGTAACATTGATATGTGTTTTATTTTGTCCGTTGCCAAGATATTTGTGTACAGTACAGTCATACCAATCCCCAATAACAAAATGTCACCAAAAATCGTTTAAGAATGAAGCTCCTTCTAACAGGCTAATTTCGAAACAGAAATGATTTTCATTTGTCCATGATTTCATATTAAAATCAGTCGTAAACCCAATACCAGCTCGCATATTTTCGATTTAATTTCACTTATGCATATTACAGCCGTTGAAAGTTAAGCAAAAACACACAAACACACATCCACTTTCTGTTTATGTAGCTCAGCAAAAAAAATCTCCTGGTCTACGGTTTCAAATCAAAGGCTGCTGATCTTTCTTTTTCTTGTTTCGCGATAAATAAAGGCCGACTTTAACGCCTTTAATCTTTATCAGTAACAGTAAGACTTAATTAATCATAAGTTTTTTCTTATGAAACTCTCACTTTGGAGTCATTTTTTAGAGAAAATTAAGCTAAGATTTTGTGAGGTCAAGTTATTTTCTCTGGATTTATTAAAATTATTTCATTTTAATTTTCTTGCAAATATGCATAAAAAATGTAAAGCTTATCAATTTAATCTGGCAGTATATGATTAAGATTGTACATTATTTAACAAAAAATCTGGTGTGACCAACACAATACCTCCCGCCATTTACAGCCCGAGTAACAAAAAAGACTAAGTTAATCCTTATTTTTAGATTAGCGAATTTTACTCTAATTTTGACAGTTTATTTCTTAAAATATAGTCTAATCTAATCCAAGTAACTACCTTTTTTTAAAACTCCTCAACAGGATCCCAATTACACAGTAGGTTCACATTCACATACATCCATGCCTTAGTGGGATTCGAACCCAAAGCCCCGAGGGCACTTATAACATGAGGCGTTGCTCTAACCATTGAGCCACCGGAACTATAATAAAATGAAGATTAAATTTTAAATACCAGGATAGAATAGAATTCACTAATTCAAAAATGAGGATTAGTTTAAACATTTTTGGGAATCGTTAATTTTTATTGATCTAAATACATACCTACATATATATATATATATATATATATATATATATATATATATATATATATATATATATATATATATTTACTTATGCTGGAAACTGTATTGTTCTATTTACTTTTTGAGCGCCATTTTCGGTTATCCGACTTTCACAAAAATCTAATGGGCTCTTTCCATTACGAAATACAAGGGTTCAAAATTTTCTGAATCATAGTATTTGAGTTAGAGTGGAGGATCCACACACACTGATATCATTGTGAAATTGTTAAAATTGGATTCTAGGGACCCTAAAACGTGGTCATTTACCAAAATCCCGATATGCGATTTTTAGCACGATCTCTATACCTGCGTTACCAAGGGTAGCGGGACGTAAAAAAATAGATATATGTATTTCTCAGAATTATCAAAATTAAAAATAATTCAATCAGTAAAAGTATAATAAATTAATGATAGTTAAATTTTAAAACAGCAAATCACCTTTTATGATCAAATTAATGACGTGTCAAAATTTCTACAATATAATACATTTTTGTTCATATAATTCTTACCTTAATTTAATAAAATTAATTCAATATTTTCAGTTTTACTTTAAGAAAAAACAATTTCCAACTTTAGATTTATTAGATTATAAACCTTTGTTCATATATTTGACGTCACTAGTTCATAAATTTATGACCGTAAATCGGACTTAATTTAATTAAATTAATTCAATATGATCAGTTGTACTTTATGGAACAATATCCATCGAACAAAAAATTGAAAAAGTCACTTTCTTTACTTTCCCGAAACTATTTGTTCATAAATTTGACGTCACTAGTTCCTAGTTCATAAATTTATGACTTTAAACCGGACTGAATTCAATATTTTCAGTTATACTTACAGAAATTTATGTCCTTAAACCGAACTTAATTCAAGTTCCTAATAAAAATTAGTATATTGACGTGTCAAAATGTCTACTTTGTCATAAATCGTTGTTCATAAATTTTACACCATTAGTAATTCATAAATTTATGACCTTAAGCCGGACTTAATTCAAGTTTACAATAAAATTAGTTCAGTATGTATTTTCAGTTTTATTTTATGAAACAGAAATTTCCACCCAATATCACATATATTACAATAAAAAATATTAAGGAAATGTTGTTGACTTACATATAAATCGTCCTCATCCTGTCTCACACACTCACGACTTCACAACGTCCGCAAGGCTCGGCTATACTTGCGCGACAAACACACTCCACGGCACTTTGCCGTCTGGCTCAACTCAACCTGAGTGGAGCACTTCCACGTCCATACCTTCCCACTTAACTTAAGCGCACCAACAATCAAACAAACCAAAACATAGGTTAGGTCCTGGTCTGAACCATTTTTTAGGTTATGTAAGGTTGGGGTTGCTTCTAAAGAAGATAACAGGATACAAGGCAGATATTAATAAATTGTCAGTTATACGCAAAAGATAAATAACATAGCATTCAACAACTCAGTGGACATTTGTTGCGGTTTTAAAAATATAGGTTATGGCCCAGCATCTTAGATTAGATAAAGTTTCGTAACAAAATATTTATAATTGTACTTAAATTGTCAACATTATTTAATAAATCATTTGACATTTTATTGCAATATGTTCTTAATTTAAGGTTTAAGAACCATTTAGGTTAAGTTAGGAAATTGAGGTTATTTGAGCTTCAAAAAGTAGCGGTAAAACATTGAAATTTTGAAATAAAGACAGGTTATGTTAGGGAAGGTAAATCCCAGTCCCAGAAGATAAATTCAGGAACTTGGATAAAGACGATGATACAATGTACAGTTGACGACATTTACCAAGCGTCACCTCACAGGCTCTTAAAGTTATCGTGGAAAAAACACCAAAGGGGTCACTTTTGTGCTATTTTGAAGTTTGACGTCGGTCGGAATAGGATCTGGGCTGGGCCGTGCCAATTATGCTCTGTTCCATTTAAGCCATTCAGCAGATGTCGCTCGCATCAGCGCCAATTTTAAGTAGTCGAAATTACATTGGATAAACTTGTTTCATGGCTCCTATTTCAGCCAATCAGAGAGATCGAAACTGAATGGCTTAAGTGGAAGAAGATATACAACATACAACGCAAAAGTGTGACAGAAATAAGAATCAGGTTATGTTAGGGTAGAAGAATCCCAGAAGATGTGTTAAGAAACTTATAAATCTGCTTAGATATAATTTTATAATAAACTGTTTTAAGTCCTATTCCATATAACTATGGTTGTATTTACTATTTTCTTTATAAATTATAGATAATTTTATAAATTTATCCATTAAATATTTATAAAAAGTATTTATGCAAATCTGTAGAAAATTTAATAATTTTTATTTTTTATAATAACATAAATCTCGAAAAAGTAACATTTAAAGGTATTTTCGGAAAAACCATTTTGGGCTTTACACCAAAATCTAATGACTTCTTTCCATATTAGAATAACGTATAAATAGAAGGCTTCAAAGTTTTCTGAATGATAGTATTTGAGTTGCATACACACACATACATACATACATACATACATACATATACATACATACATACATACATACATACATACATACATACATACATACATACATACATACATACATACATACATACATACATACATACATACATACATACATACATACATACATACATACATACACACACACATACACATAACACCCAGACACACACACATACACACACACACGCACACACACAACACACACACACGCGCACACACACACACACACACCCACACACACACACACACACACACACACACACACACACACACACACACACACACACTTATTAAAATTGGCTTCTAGGGACCTTAAAACGTGCTCATTTACCAAAATCTCCATATGGCATATGGAGATTTTGGTAAATGGCATATGCGATTTTTAGCATGATCCCTATACCTCCCTTACCAAGGGTAGCAGGAGGTAAAAATGGAAAATTATTATTTTAACTAAAAATTGATAATTGAAACGACAACAAAAGCAGAAATGATTGTTAACCCTTGGTCTATAGTTAACATGAATGAAACAACCATATTTAATAAAACTAAAGACCGAGCAATATTTAATACCTAGATCAATCTTTGGTAGGTGGCTATATTTACGGGTTATATCGTCATTTGTTGTTTGTTGTAGATGTAGAATAACCACACAAATATAAAAGACAGAGGGTTCATACGTTTTTAAATACATACCTTTTATTGGCGTTTCCCTTATTTAGCCATTGTTATTTTTTCAAAAATTACTCAATCTTTTTGTAAATTTTATTAAATCATAAGAAAATGACATATTACAACACTTATAGTAAATAACGAAGTGGTAAATACGTGTAAAATCATAAACATGAATTTATTTTATGAATCATAAAACATTTCTTACAAATGTAAAGGTAAAAACAGAAATAAATGTCCTATTAAATCATAATATGTAATGGAACTATCTTAAAAATAATTTCTTCTTATTAAATTTACTATAAATATTGTAGTAACTTACTGTAATATATTATTTTGTATAATTATTCTTATTAATATTCTAGAGACATCAATGCATAATGAGAACGGAAACTTCATTGCTTTACAATACTATTACTAACGGAAGGAAGACACACAATACTATTATAAATGTATTTATTCATAAACAATATTCATTTTCTGCATTTCTTCTTAAGGATGTAATAAATCAAACAAATATTTCAACAATTTTAATAATAAATGATCTTGAAGATTAATAACAACTTCTGTTTTACGCTGAAAAATAAAAATTTATATCTTTAATTAAGATTTGTAATATAAAATATGTAAATTGGACAGTAAAGTTTAATGATTATAAACAAATTAACGAAAAGATAAAAAATGTCAAATTCGTGCTGAATTTCTAATTCTGGCATCATTGTATGAAAGTATTTTTTCCTTTAATGTCATGGCCAGTGATGTCCACGTCATTTCTTACAGCTATTCGATAATAATTGCATAGTTTTATCTAACAGTTCCTTGTGGTTTCCCAGACAACAAAAAAACAACGGTTTATGTATTGTTTACTTAGAAAATCTTTGAAAGAATAACCATATATAAACTATTCAATATATTTTTTTATTATGTTAACACTTGACATATAAGTATTTGGCTTGCTAATTGTTTTTGCTTTTTTATCTTTTGTTTTCTTCTTTTAATTTCCGCCGATTTTCTTTCTTCAAGGTTTAAATTTTTGTGAAAAAAGTGGTATTGCAAAATAATACTGTTTAATTTGCAATAATAGCTGTATTCTTTTTGACCCAATTGTAACTCAGCTCAGTACATAACTGAGCTGAGCTGAAGTGAGTTTTATCAATTTTATCATATCATTCTTTACCGATAGCATTTGCTGTAACAGCTGTCAAATTTATTCACATTTTTCTGATCTATCATACTGTGTATAAACGAAAAATTTATAATGTTGAGAATATAATTCATGAGTCACGTGACATATTTTCCTCCAATCAACATTCAGAATCTCCCTAGTTGCATGTCTATCACAGCGATGATAAAAAACAAAGAAATTATCACCTTATTTATGTTCGTTACTAAGGGATTTCTTTTCTTTATTTGACATTGACAGTTAATTTTGACTATAAAATTGTGTGATAATCGTTGGGTTGATATGAACAAGGATGAAAATAATAAAGCAATTGTCAAATTAACCATGTTGTAATACAATATATTAAAAAAGTTAGGTTAGCAGCACACATAATGTGCAACAAAAATTCATTATATTCTCTCATTAAATATAAGCTCGTGATATGATTAATAATCGAAGATATTGCTCGTGAAACCGAAGCAGCACATTTCACTTGTCCTTCGGACTTGTGAAATCTGCAACTCGGTTTCACTTGAGAATATCATCGATGATAATCATATCACTTGTTATATTACATATGAAAATATATATAAGTATGTCTGTATATGTGACTATAAAATTTGTTTTATTATATAACCTTATGCAAACTCATTTTGAGTTTTGTAAACTGGTAGTGTAGCATCGAAAAGGGGGGAAGTGAGTTTACAACTCATATCAGTTGTGTCAAAAAGAACAACGATTTCCTGAGTTTATCTGAAGTGATCTGAAATGAGCTGAGATTTTGTCCAAAAAGAATACAGCTAATGTAAATATGAAAACTAGGCATCATGCATTATCAACTGGGGTTTTCCCTCCATTCCCCACCGTCCCAGCACCATCGGGAGTATCTACTTCACTACAAACTATCTACAGTATACGTCAAGCGGGGTCTAACGGAATTAGTAAAAGTCTTTTGATTAAGTACAAAACTGGTACTTCAAAGTAAGGCCGTATATTGTCTTCTCACAATTTCGGCAATTACCAAGAGTCGAAAGGCTCAAAATATTGTAGGTTTATTTATTTGCATTATCAGACTAGCGATATTCGGATCGTTACGTACGAACCCAATTTTCTGGATATAGGAACTAAACGATCTGATTTTGTTTAACTATCGAACAACCAGTCGAACATGGGTTCCAGAATTTATATTTCGATGTTGGGGCTCGAAAAAATAATGATTTTTTTTTAAATATGGACAGTTAGGTTACTCTAAAATTTTGTTACTTAAGTTAAGGAAAGAATTTGACAGTTAAGTTGAACTAAAAATTTGAAAAGTAGGTTAGGATATTAACATGGGGAACTTTGGTTATATAGAATTTCAACATTATTATTGGTAGGTAACATTTAAACTATGTCAAATCTTTCTGGGAAAATTTCTTGTTAATTTCAAGAAATTTCATTTCTTAACCATTTTAGTGTATAAGGTCAAATCTACCAATTAATGTCGATGATTCACTTATAGATAAAATTAAATGTTGAAATTATTCAACGTACATTAGTAATCTTATTTCACTGATCGGCGATCTTAATGTTCGTGATTATATTCATCACGAATGAAACCAATGCTACGATAAACGATAATGCAACAAGTAGAACTCGCATTTTAGCTCATAAACTAGAAACAAAGATGGTTAGATACTCGTAAGTGATTTACGAAGATCTGTTGGTGAGATTGACTTTTGAACTTTACAGATATTGTTTGTAATTCGCATGTAATTATGAATCTTGAAATAATTAATAATTACTATGAGTACAAGAAATATATTTATTAGCAAATAAAACTTACTTTTTTTACTTTCCGAAATCTTAATGGCGTCAATAAAAATTCGACATCTGTATATGTATTAGGGTGGACTTTAAAAGTCGAATTTTAATCGGACCGCCTTCTAAAATGGACTTGTCTCTGTTCAAGAATTAGTTCCACATTCTCTTGCTATCGCGAATGGAATATAGCTTTTTGGGCTTTCGTGTGATAGTTTAACCATCTACAGTAATTATCTTAAGAATCTGGGGAACCTGTTTCGATCCCGACCAACGCCAAATATTTCGAATTTTAAATGGCACAAAATTGACCCCTGTGGTACATTCTCCACGTCAGCAATGAGTGTCCGTGAGGTGACGCCTGTTAAACGCCCGCACGGTACAAATATGTCATCAAAATTACCGATTTCTACGTACAAAGCAGATTGGCACACCCAGCAATGGGTAATATGCTGTGATGATATATTTATTTGTTTTATTTTTCTAGAATAAGAACTGGGACAAATTTTGTCCACATATTCTCGGATCATTCTAGTATATATCACAATATTGAGTGGATTTCGTATGTATGTGTGTGTATGTATGTGTGTGTGTGTGTGTGTGTGTGTGTGTGTGTGTGTGTGTGTTTGTGTTTGTCTGTATGAGTGTGTGTATGTGTGTCTGTATGTGTGTGTGTATGTGTGTATGTGTGTGTGTGTGTGTGTGTGTGTGTGTATGTGTGTGTGTGTGTGTGTGTGTGTGTGTGTGTGTGTGTGTGTGTGTGTGCATGACAAAATTTTCACCTGCGATAACTCTAATACTACAATTACAAAAATTATAATTCTTTTCGTTACATCCATATGAAGAGCTGATTAGATTCTGTTTATAATTGGTCAACCGAAAGTAGCCTCATTTGTCGATTTTAACAGTTTTTCCTGAGAAAACGATGTTAAAAATCATTTTTTCACATTTAATGTTATTATAAATATTAAAGAATATTTTATTCTCTATACGATATGATTAAATTGATATAGAGTTGAAAAATTATAAAGAAATTAAATTTCATAAATTAGCCAGCAATGCTATAACTTTGTAAACAGCTGCAATATTAAGAAAATTCTGATTGAAAGGTGTCAGTGTCAAGTGCAATTGACATGTTTGTGTTATAATTTTACTGGAAATATAGGATCTTTTGCTAGAAAATTTCTGTATAGAATTTGTATAAAATACATACAACTGCCAGAAGATAATGTACAAAAAGAAATAGAATCTTTTACAAAGAACTTTCTGTATGAAATTTGTACAAAATACATAGAACTGACGGAAGGTAACGTGCTGGCCACATTAGATTTTTTAAATCTATTATTGCCTCGTCAAAAAATTAAGTTCTAAAATGTGCCAAAATCCAATGTTATTTTGTAAGTTTGCAGAATAACCCGATTATATTTTTTTATGTATACCTATACAGTTAATTACATTTTCTATGTATTTAAAAACAAAGTAAAGTGAAGAAATTGCTACTTATTTATCGTGTAAAGTAAGTGTCGTTTTCTCAGGTAGCATTTGATTACACGATTTACATCAAATGCTTAATTATATAAATAAGGATGCAATTCTCCTCAGAATTAGCTCTTGCACTTTTCACTTCACTTGTTATTTAACACAAATGAAGAATCAGTGTTTTGTTAAAGAGAAAGTTGTCAAATCGAAACATCTGAATGCGTAATGCAATGGATGCTTAGATCATTGTTCACTTGTTTAAACATTCGAATCCTTAAATTCTTTACATTTTTTAGAAACTTTTTAGTGAAACAATTGGGTAATAATATTTGTTTGATCTAACACTTTCTATGTATATTTGCAATTACGAAACAAAAATCTTTGTAAGATTTTTTTGTGCATATATAAGTTTTTACGTAATGATTGGTATTTAAAAATAATTTACTATCATTTTCAAATGTAGACAATTTTAATACTACGTGGCATAGGTCAAAATAGAAAAACTGGTGGCGAGTATTAATTCATTATCAAGGAAATAAAACGGGTACTACTTTTTATAATCATATATTAAAAGAAAATGAGAAATATTTATGTATTTATGAAATAATTAAAAGTTTATTCTTTAATTATATCAAATTCAAGAAAATGCATACTAAGGTTGTTTTTGTTAAAATATCTTCAATTAAAAATATATCTCCGAAGCAATCTTCAAAACAATGCACCCAAAAAGAAAAAATGAATTTCCATCTTAACTGCCTGTTGCTATGTAAATAAAGTCAATAAATAATTTTCGAATGTGATTCTCAGATATTTGACCTGCCTTACCAAGGATAACATGACTGCGACGAGAAATTAACCATCTCTTAAAATATTTGTTAGTTTGGTAAGATTTATCAACTGAAAAAAATATATACTAGTTTTTTAAGGATTGGTTTTTATATAATTAAAAATAAATAAAAATATAATAGAAAAACAGGATTTACAAGAAGCTACTTTTTGTATAGAATATCTAAAAAAGAAATGCAAATATGTATAGTGACAGAAAAACAGACCCACGAAATATTTTAACAGATTACATGAGTAAACTTACTATAGTCTTTTCTTTAAATTAGCAAAAATAACTTCTGAAGTGAGAGTTCATTTTTACCTCCCGCTACCCTTCGTAAGAGAGGTATAGGGATCGTGCTAAAAATCGCATATCGAGATTTTGATAAATGATCACGTTAATAATAATAAGTTTTAAGGTCCCTAGTATCCAATTTTAACATTTTCACGATGATGTCTGTGTGTATGTGTGTATGTGTGTATGTGTGGGTGTGTGTGTGTGTGTGTGTGTGTGTGTGTGTGTGTGTGTGTGTGTGTGTGTGTGTGTATGTGTGTATGTGTGTATGTTTGTATGTGTGTATGTATGTATGTGTGTATGTGTGTATGTGTGTATGTGTGTATGTGTGTATGTGTGTATGTGTGTATGTGTGTATGTGTGTATGTGTGTATGTGTGTGTGTGTGTATGTGTGTATGTGTGTATGTGTGTATGTGTGTATGTGTGTATGTGTGTATGTGTGTATGTGTGTATGTGTGTGTATGTGTGTATGTGTGTATGTGTGTATGTGTATGTGTGTATGTGTGTATGTGTGTATGTGTGTATGTGTGTATGTGTGTATGTGTGTATGTGTGCATGTGTGTATGTGTGTATGTGTGTATGTGTGTATGTGTGTATGTGTGTATGTGTGTATGTGTGTATGTGTGTATGTGTGTATGTGTGAAGAACTAATCCTCATTTTTGGATTAGTGAATTCTAATCTATTCCGGTATTTAAAATTTAATCTTCATTTTATTATAACTCCGGTGGCTCAATGGTTAGAGCAACGCCTCATGTCATGAGTCCCCTCGGGGCTCTAGGTTCCAATCCAACTAAACCATGGGATGTGTGGAATGTAAACGTACTCTGTAATTGGGATTTAATCCTGTTGAGGGGTTTAAAAAAAGGTAGTTACTTGGATTAGATTCGACTATATTTTAAGAAATAAACTGTCAAAATTAGAGTAAAATTCGCTAATCCAAAAATAAGGATTAACTTAATCTTTTTTGTGACTCGGGCTGTAAATGGCGGGAGATATTGTGTTGGCCACACCAGATTTTTTAAAAAAAGATATCAGTTCCACTAAAGCTACACTAGCTTTTATTAGAAATGCTTAAGGTATTTCTTCAGAAATTGCCTTAAAAGCTCAAAGCTTCACATTTCAAAAAAATCACATATCCAAATAAATTAAATTGTAATAGAACTTATTTCAAATTTATTGAATATTAACTTTATATTAACCTACAATATAATCTATTTAAAATCAAAATTACTCTGAAAAGTGAAAACAATTTCTCGATTTAGAACATTTTGACAATCTCTGTATCGTTCGTCGGTTGTTCCGCCTCCAAGGCCGTCTTGTTCACTTTCTTTCGTTTGTATTTTTATTTTAAGTCAGCAATCTGGTTCTGAATGCTTACCACAAAGACATTAGGTTAGGTAAACTTGGTTTGAAACTCATGTGACACACTTGTTACACGTTCCCTAGGCAACCATTTATAAAACCAATTCGCTTAACGATTAACGAAGATGTAATTCATGACAAGTAATTAGCAACTGAAGATTTACATCATAGCCATCTTGTTAAAGGATAAGAAATTGATTCGATATGGTTTATCAATTAGTTGGCATCAATGGTTTTTAACTAATAATAATTATTGATTATTATTAATTTGTTTTTAATTCAAGGAAAAATAATTTAATTAGAATAAGAATCAGATTAGAATTTAGAAAAAAATCTGATGTAGCCAGCACATAACCTCTCCCCAGATATTTTACCTGGTTACGCATAAAACAAAAAAAAATTAAATACAAATATATATATATATATATATATATATATATATATATATATATATATATATATATATATATATTCATGTCTCACTACAAAATAATTGTCACATATATTTGCAAAATCTATGGGATATTTTAATACAAATTATGTACAATACATACATTTTCTTTATATTCAATATGCAGAAATTTTCTTTTTCTACTTTTCTTTTCCTTTATATTCGTCATTTTTTCGCAAATTCTTTTTATTTTCTTTTTTACGTGTATTCTTTTGCGTTGTTGACTTTTTTTATTTTTATAATCTTCATAATGATGTCTATGCTCTGTTCCATTTAAGCCAGTCAGTAGATGATACTGACAACAGCGCAAATCTGAAGTAGCCGAAATTCCATTGGGTAAACTTGTCTCTTGTCTCTAATTTCATCCAATCAGAGAGGTCAAAACTATTCCCTATGCTCCGCAATACTGAATGACTTAAATGGAACAAGGTATAAATATTTTTGACAGTGGCATACATATATTTTTAACAGTGACATTTATGTGTCAATAACAAACATTTGAATTTCTTGCCTTGAAGTAGTTTGATCTGAGATTTTTTACATCAAATTATTTTATATGCATGTCTTTATCTCTAAATCTATAGAAGATATAATAATGAATTTATATTTATCGAATGAAGAATTTAACGTTCTTTAATATAAGTATTTACATCAATTTTCGATAAATAATATTTAGATGATTTTTTTCTTGTAACTAATACTAATACTAACGTTGTCCAATTGTTACCAAAACTTAATCAACTCTTCCCATTATTGTTAGATTGAGGAATCCGTAGTTAATAATGTCTTTAGTCTTATAGTATTTGAGAAATCGTGGATCCAACATCCTAACACATATATCCACAGACACACACACACACACACACACACACACACACACACACACACACACACACACACACACACACAACATCGTAAAAATGTTATAATCGGATTCTAGGGACCTTAAAACGTGCTTATTCACTAAAATCTGGATATGCGATTTTTACCATGAATTCAATACCTCTCTTAGCGAGAGGTAATAAATTTTGGGATGCAGTCATGCAATTATTCATTAGTTATTTCGACGTTTTCGATTCTACCAGGGTCAACATCAGGAAGAAATAATATCCAAATCCAGTCAAGAAACTATTTTTGTACATAAACATTTAAATTGAATTAAAATGCTATTTAATTATTGTAAGTAATTATGGAATTTTCAAGAAATTTTGAATTTCATATGAATTTGTATAATATTTCTAATCATTCTAATAATATTCAAAATAATTTTCCTTTATTGAAACGGATATACTTAAAAATAAACTCAACACATTTATTTTTATCTATGTATATTAACAGCTTGCAGCCAAATACTCATAAAATACAATACTCACTAATTTTATATTCATTAAACTCCGTGTATTCTTCTACTACTATATGTAAATATTTAATAATAACTTTCTTGCTTTTTCAAAAAATCAAGAAAGCTCATAATTCAATTTAATTAACCCATACGCTCTCCTAGATAACAACAATAATAGGAAAGCATTGAAGATAATAACATATACATACATAATAGAAAATAATTGTATGGGAACAGTGAACAGATGATTTACAATATTTCATCTCTTGGGATCTTCAGACCCCATTTTCTGCTTCAATTAATTAAAACAATGGCAGGATAGTTTTTTTTAATTAATACTTTGAAATGTGACTGTGCTTCTAATAGATTAATTATTGCACAGAATGAACTAATGAGAAAAAGATGCTATGGTTAAAAAAAATATTTATAAAAATTATGAATTAGGAAATAAGATTATTAAAATGAGCGAAACAATTTTTTTTTTAAAAACCAGTAGTCCTCAAGCTACAATATATATATATATATATATATATATATATATATATATATATATATATATATATATATATATATATATATATATATATATATATATACCGGGTATAGAAATGGTAAGTAAAAAAGTAAGAATATAAATTGTTTAGAAATTAAAAAGGCATCCCATAAAGGCGACTTACTCACATAAACATTCATATTTCATGAGTTATTAATTAAATAATATTTAATGTACTTTTAGAAAAATTGTGCCTTGAAAAATGAAACAAATGACCTGAATAAAATATTCACTTTAAGGTTTTTTATTTGTTGTATAATTTCTTTTAGGTATAAACTCAATTTGTTCGGAATTTATATAACAAAAATATCAAAGTGAATATTTTATTTATACCTTGTTCCATTTAAGCCATTCAGTATAGCAGAGCATAGGGAATAGTTTTGACCTCTCTAATTGGCTGAAATTGGAGGCAAGAGACAAGTTTACCCAATGTAATTTCGGCTACTTCAAGTTTGCGATGTTGCCAGCTCCATCTACTGAATGGCTTAAACGGAGCAAAGTATAGGTTACTTGTTTCAATTTTCTAAAAGAACATTAAATTTTATTCCAAAATATGCCAAAACCCAATTTTATTTAAATGGGGAAAAATAGAGTGCATTTAGGCACGGTCAGATATTAATATGTCATCACCATTACCGAAGTCTGTCTATAAAACAGATTGGCCTTTATTTTGAAAATGGAGTATAGTACATTTTCATCATAAAAATTGAAAAGGGAGAAACATAACCAGTCTTATACATCAAGGCTGCATGACCGTTATTTGTACCTGATATTGTAGTTTAATGTTATTCTTAAACAAGGTCGAGTATCACAGTAGCAAAAGAGATTGATCAAAAATGATCACCATGATTAATTGTTTAATATTTCATTTACTATGATTTACTTTTGTGTGTAATTATTTAAATATTTTCTAACACCTACAACTAATGAAAGGCTTATTAATTATTTAAATTTAAATATTTTAATTACAAAAAATGCAAGGACGAATAAGAAACTGGATTAGAGAAAATAATTAACGTAATTTTAATTTAGAACAACTTAATTTCTTTAATGAATCAATTTTTAATATGAATTTT
This sequence comes from Harpalus rubripes, assembly GCA_963082715.1. NCBI lineage: Eukaryota > Metazoa > Arthropoda > Insecta > Coleoptera > Carabidae > Harpalus > Harpalus rubripes. The sequence continues at coordinate 20,175,664 of OY720460.1, forward strand.
ATTGGATTAATCCGTTAAATTAAGAAATATGATCGAAATTTTTCAATTTAAAATTGTTGATCTTGACATTTAAGTTACGTTTTTAATTTATGATACTTACTTTTAACATCATTTATGTTAAAATTCTTTTTATAACCAAATTGATAAAAATAAAAATAATCTTTTTAATATTAACGAATTTTCTGAGAAAAATATTAATCAGTACTTCTTGTAACTTTACTGTATGTTAAGAGAAAGACTACGGAAAACCTTCACAACACGAGGTCACAGTCAGAGTTTTATTTCTTGATTATGTCGTATTATTCATGAGAATGTGATTTGATTTGAAATCAATTGATTCCGTTGAAAATTCTGAAAGTTCGGACAATTTCATGAACTTTCAATTTTGGCCTTCAGTGTTTAGATAATTTTGTCAATTCAGGAAATGTTTAGGCAAAAATAAAAAACTAAGACTACCTTTAATTTGAGAGTAGCAAAGTTTTTTATTGTAAATTAATTGTATGTTACAATTTAAATTTAAAATTGTTATCCTTCTAATTAAAACTGTTTTCAGTACAGAAATAAGTGAGGTTACATGAAGTGACATTTAAAAAACAAGTTATCAACAACATAATAAAAATTGTTTTCATTAAAAAGTTCACTGGAAAATATTTTTCCTAAATGATCAGTAATAATGTAATTTAACCTTTCTAACCCAACAATAACTTAACACTTAACCTAACCTAATCTAATCTAACCTGGGCATAATATTCATATTAACTGATCACTTATTTTACAAAATACTGATCATTAATGTAAATAAAATACTGATCAAATAAATATAAACAGTATTTTTCTACAAAAAAATCTGGTGTGGCCAACACAATACCTCCCGCCATGTACCGCTCGAGTCACAAAAAAGATTAAGCTAATATTTATTTTTGGGGCCCCATGGGGTCTCGTAGCCGCGTGCCTGTCTGTCAGGTCGCGAATCTGGGGAACCGAGTTTAATCCCGACCAACGCCAAATATTTCCAATTTTAAATGGCATAAAATTGACCACTGTGGTGCACTCTCCACGCCAGCAATGAGTGCTCGTGAGCTGACACCTGGTAAGCGCCCATACGGCTTATATTTACGTATTTTTGAATTAGCAAATTTTACTCTAATTTTACCAGTTTATTTCTTAAAATATAGTCTAATCTAATTCAAGTAACTACAGTTTTGATAATAAAATGAAGAATAAATTTTAAATACCTGGATAAAATAGAATTCACTAATCTAAAAATGAGAAATAGCTTAAACTTTTGGTGAATCGTTAATTTTTATTAATCTAAATACATACCTACCTATTTAAATATGCTGGAAACTGAATTGATTTCCTTTCCTATTGTTCTATTTACATTTTTCTTTTTAAAACGTTACTATTATTAATTTGAAATGATTAGTTCTTTGACAGTGACATTTATCTGTCAGTTACATACATTTGAATAACTGCCAATGATTATTGTTTGTTTAAAGCGTAGGGTCCGGGATTTAAATTATAGATAATTTTATAAATTTATCCATATAATATGTAGAAGAAGTATTAATGCAAATCTGTAGAAAATTTAATAATCTTTAATTTTTATAATAACATTAATGTCGAAAAAATAACATTTAAAGGTATTTTTCGAAGAAAAACTATTTTGAGTTTCTAGTAAAGTGCCATTTCCGGTTATCTGATTTACACCAAAATCTAATGGGCTCTTTTCATTACAGAAAAAGCTCGAAATACAAAGTTTCAAAATGTTAGTATTTGACTGATGGAGGATCCACACACACACATACACGCAGACATCATCGTGAGAATGTTAAAATTGGATTCTAAGGACCTTAAAACGTGGTCATTTACCAAAATCTCGATTTGCGATTTTTAGCACGATCCCTATACCTCCCTTACCAAGGGTAGCGGGAGGTAAAAAACAAGTTATCAACAACATAATGAAAATTGTTTTCATTAAAAAGTTCACTGATAAATGTTTTGGCTAAATGATCAGTAATAATGTAATTTAACCCATCTAACCTAACAATAACTTAACCTAACCTAATCTAACCTGGGCATAATATTCATATTAACTGATCATTTATTTTACAAAATACTGACTATTAATGTAAATAAAATACTGATCAAGTAAATATAAGCAGTATTTTTCTATAAAAAAAAAACTTGTAATAAAACAAAATAAAACTATAAACTGTCAACTCTAACAATTTACTAATGCATTTGTTAAAAGACTAAAGCTGATTATATATAATTATATATTTATTATACTTGGTCAAATTATATCAGCGTTACAATTCAATAGTTAAGTTAGGTTACCATAGAGAAAGTCTACCTGTCTACCATTTGTCAAGCCAAACACTCAATCTAGGTTAAGGGTAGGTCGATGCTCAGTTCATACAATTATAACAAATTCGAAAGCGATTCTTCTCAGATGTTCTTCTACATAAAAACAAATGCGCTTTGGTTTTTGTTTCTGTTTCTTATTAATTGTTGTTACAAAATATTCTACCGAGATTCTCTCGTAATAGAAGTTTACAAAGCAAAAAATAGTGGTAAGATGCAGCATGAAGAATTACACATAGGCGCAGCTAAAGAATTTTTTGCAAGGTACTAGGTTTTTCTTATATAATTTCAATTGTGCATAATTTGTGGCAACAATAGTACAACATTCACTACATGTTTTTTTGTTTAATAATGTTTTCGTATTCAACTATTTGATTGTATAAAATTAAATCTTACACATACATAAGGTCTGTTTCCACAATTTGAATCGCAAGGGTGAAGGTTGATTAATGACATAATGTCAAAACTAACAGTATTAATCATATTAGTTTTTAAAATAAGTTTAAAACATCTGATGTGGCTAGCACATTACCTTTCGTCAGTTCTATGTATTTTGCATAAATTTCATACAGAAAGTTCCTTTCAAAAGATTATATTTCTTGTACATTACCTTCCGGCTGTTGTATGTATTATACAAATTCCATACAGAAAATTTCTAGCAAAAGATCCTATATTTCCAGAAAAATTATAAGACAAACACACTTATGTCAATTGCACTTGACACTGACGTCTTTCATTAAGAATTTTCTTAAATATAGTGGCTGTTTCCATAGCTTTCTACTTTATGAAATTTAATTTCTTTATAATTTTTAACTCTATATCCATATAATATTTATTATAAGATGCAATCAAGAAAAACTGTTAAAATCTTCAAATGAGGGTACTTTCGGTTGACCAATTGTAAGCAAAATTTAATCAGCTCTTCATATTGATGTAACGAAGAAGAATACGAAAGAATCATAATTTTTGAAATTGTAGTATTAGAGTTATCGCAGACGAAATTTTTGTTAGACACATACACTCACACACACACACACGCACACACACACACACACACACACACACACACACACACACACACACACACACACACACACATACATACATACATACATACATACATACATACACACAAAAACACACACACACACACACACACACACACACACACACACATACACACAAACACACACACACACACACACACACACACACACACACACACACACACACACACACACACACACACACACACACACACACACACATATATATATATATATATACAGACACCATCGTAAAAATAGTAAAATCGTATTCTAGTGACCCTAAAACGAGCTTATTTATTAAAAACTCATCATCGAATTTTTTGACCAAGGACCAATACCTTCCTTACCTAAAGGTAAAAACAAATATAAGGACTTAAGTTTTGTGCGTTAGATATTATTTTGTCAGGATTTTTTAAAATTTCTTTAAAAAATGTCTAAATTTCCCCTCGGAAGACATCGTGTATCTCCTATCAATGTCGCAAAACTAGACTATTTCTATTTGATGAAGAAGCCTAGCTTTTTCTCAAAACTTTTGTTACATATGTTAGGCTTTCAAATTTAATAATTTATTTTTATGATAGAGGTAACTACATTATAATGTGAACACAATGAATACACATTTTAAGTGACCGTCTAATACGAAGGTAAGTATTCACAAATTTTCTAAAATATATTTTGACTCATCCCTTGTACCTACGCCACTGCTTCATGGAAGACTCTCACTTTATAACACGAAGAAGATTCTGTGACATTTCGACTAGTCACATGATCAGTAATGCCAACAGATGACCTCAGATAGTCGCCCAATTTTACACTCATTACTTCTTATATCTTTCTCATGTTGGCAACTCTTGTGGTCGGATATACTCACGGTGAAAAGTGAAGGGAATACTGCATTTTATATATGTAAATTGCCAATAGAAAGTATAGGCTGGGCCTCTGAAGAAAATCTGGCGTATATTAATAATTCTTCACTGTATTGTTGCTTGATCGAAATTCCTTCATTGTGAGATGTGTAAATTAATATTTGATTGGAAAGTGGGACTCAGGAGTTGATTTTTGGGTGCGGGGAATAAATTTCTTACAAATTTGACCTTGGCAGGAATTTCAATTGGGTTTTACCTAATTTGAACATAAAATTTAACATAGTTATTTGGAGTTACACTTAAATATAAATGTACAAATCAGAGATTTCAATGATGCGTTAGAATAGAAAACTGACATAAATAATAAATTATTCAAAATTTATAAAGTCCAACTTTATTTTCAAGTAGTACGTAACAGTTACCCAAAAGTTTTTTTTTTTAAATATCATAGTAGTGCCCATATTCATAAATATTTATGAAGAGTCGACACTGATAGAAGTAGAAATGTACCTCAAATTGTCAAGAGTGATTGTATTTGTGACGAGCCGTTTTGTAACTTTACGAATGTTTATAAATATTGACTCGTAGAATCTAATGGTGATATCGCCAGCGGTGTATAATTGACCATTTTTAAGATATGACCCAAAAATGGGCATTTTCAGACTTTTCCTTCTGGAGATTGTAATAGTTGTACAAAAATTATGAAAATTTGTATGCTTATGTAATTTTGCTCGTAGAATCTAATGCTGATATCGCCAGCGGAGTATAATTGACCATTTTTAAGATATGACCCAAAAATGTGCATTTTTGAGCAAAGTTTTGAGGACGAATATCTCGGACACGAAAAGAGATATCGACCTGTGGTTTTAAAATCTTAAATCTCCACCCTTCAAACTAATTAAATACAAATTTTCACAATTTTTTATTTTTAAAAAATTTCGACCCATTTTTAAAACAACACCACCCTCATACCCAAAAATGGGTGTGCGGTACACCTTCAACGACCTCACCAGTAAATTCCTCGTGCCAAAAAACATAAGTATACCAATTTTCATCAAAATATTCCAACGGATATATTAATTATTAAACATTCTTTAAAATCGTCAAAACCTGAAAAAATAGCAAGGGGTACACCTTAGATTTTTTGCGATTTTTGGCCATTTTCAGACTTTTCCTTCTGGAGATTGTAATAGTTATCCAAAAATTATGAAAATTGGTATGCTTATGTAATTTTGCTCGTAGAATCTAATGGTGATATCGCCAGCGGTGTATAATTGACCATTTTTGGGATATGACCCAAAAATGGGCATTTTCGAGCAAAGTTTTGAGGACGAATATCTCGGACACGAAAAGAGATATCGACCTCTGGTTTTAAAATCTTAAATCTATACCCTTCAAACTACTTAAATACAAATTTTCAGAATTTTTAATTTTTTAAAAATTTCCACCCTTTTTTAAACCACACCATCCTCATACCCAAAAATGGGTGTGCGGTACACCTTCAACGACCTCACCAGTAAATTCCTCGTACCAAAAAACATAAGTATACCAATTTTCATCAAAATATTCCAACGGATATATTAATTATTAAACATTCTTTAAAATCGTCAAAACCTGAAAAAATAGCAAGGGGTACACCTTAGATTTTTTGCGATTTTTGGCCATTTTCAGACTTTTCCTTCTGGAGATTGTAATAGTTATCCAAAAATTATGAAAATTGGTATGCTTATGTAATTTTACTCGTAGAATCTAATGGTGATATCGCCAGCGGTGCATAATTGACCATTTTTGGGATATGACCCAAAAATGGGCATTTTTGAGCAAAGTTTTGAGAACGAATATCTCGGACACGAAAAGAGATATCGACCTCTGGTTTTAAAATCTTAAATCTATACCCTTCAAACTACTTAAATACAAATTTTCAGAATTTTTAATTTTTTAAAAATTTCCACCCTTTTTTAAACCACACCATCCTCATACCCAAAAATGGGTGTGCGGTACACCTTCAACGACCTCACCAGTAAATTCCTCGTGCCAAAAAACATAAGTATACCAATTTTCATCAAAATATTCCAACGGATATATTAATTATTAAACATTCTTTAAAATCGTCAAAACCTGAAAAAATAGCAAGGGGTACACCTTAGATTTTTTGCGATTTTTGGCCATTTTCAGACTTTTCCTTCTGGAGATTGTAATAGTTATCCAAAAATTATGAAAATTGGTATGCTTATGTAATTTTGCTCGTAGAATCTAATGGTGATATCGCCAGCGGTGTATAATTGACCATTTTTGGGATATGACCCAAAAATGGGCATTTTCGAGCAAAGTTTTGAGGACGAATATCTCGGACACGAAAAGAGATATCGACCTCTGGTTTTAAAATCTTAAATCTATACCCTTCAAACTACTTAAATACAAATTTTCAGAATTTTTAATTTTTTAAAAATTTCCACCCTTTTTTAAACCACACCATCCTCATACCCAAAAATGGGTGTGCGGTACACCTTCAACGACCTCACCAGTAAATTCCTCGTACCAAAAAACATAAGTATACCAATTTTCATCAAAATATTCCAACGGATATATTAATTATTAAACATTCTTTAAAATCGTCAAAACCTGAAAAAATAGCAAGGGGTACACCTTAGATTTTTTGCGATTTTTGGCCATTTTCAGACTTTTCCTTCTGGAGATTGTAATAGTTATCCAAAAATTATGAAAATTGGTATGCTTATGTAATTTTGCTCGTAGAATCTAATGGTGATATCGCCAGCGGTGTATTATTGACCATTTTTGGGATATAACCCAAAAATGGGCATTTTTGAGCAAAGTTTTAAGAACGAATATCTCGGACACGAAAAGAGATATCGACCTCTGGTTTTAAAATCTTAAATCTATACCCTTCAAACTACTTAAATACAAATTTTCAGAATTTTTATTTTTTAAAAAATTTCCACCCTTTTTTAAACCACACCATCCTCATACCCAAAAATGGGTGTGCGGTACACCTTCAACGGCCTCACCAGTAAATTCCTCGTGCCAAAAAATATAAGTATACCAATTTTCATCAAAATATTCCAACGGATATATTAATTATTAAACATTCTTTAAAATCGTCAAAACCTGAAAAAATAGCAAGGGGTACACCTTAGATTTTTTGAGATTTTTGGCCATTTTCAGACTTTTCCTTCTGGAGATTGTAATAGTTGTTCAAAAATTATGAAAATTGGTATGCTTATGTAATTTTGCTCGTAGAATCCAATGCTGATATCGTCAGCGGTGTATAATTGACCATTTTTGGGATATGACCCAAAAATGGGCATTTTTGAGCAAAGTTTTGAGGGCGAATATCTAGGACACGAAAAGAGATATCGACCTGTGGTTTTAAAATCTTAAATCTACACCCTTCAATCTATGTAAATATAAATTTTCAGAATTATTATTTTTTTTACCCAAAAATCTGATGTATATATATATATATATATATATATATATATATATATATATATATATATATATATATATATATATATATATATATATATATATATATATATATAATTGTTATTATTATTATATTATGTAATAATTTTTCCTCTTCTAATCTTCAATCTTCTCGTATTAAGTCATCTTTGGTATTTTGGTAATGATTTTGGAATTTCAATTTCACAACAGAACTTTCCCACCATTTCTTTGTAAGACTTGCAGGCACACACACGCACACACCTGTCCATACATGAGATCAACACGAGTATGTTAGTATTTAGAACACTGACATATTTCGCTCTCATTGATCTCAATAAACAAGTTTACGTCATTGAGATATTGGGCAAATATTATTAACGCCCAGTGTGCAACGCATACTCGAGGGTAAATGAATTACTTGAGAAAGACAGAAAATAAAAAATGTAACCTTCGATTGTTGTTGTTCTTGAAAGAATAATTATAATTTATAATATACAATAATGCAGTTATTCATGGAATAATATATTATAGTTGTCTTTTCAACAATAATAAAAATTTAGGACATTGATCATTTATATTACAATTAGATAAAAGGGAGTATAAAGGTTTAAAAAAGTTATTAATTTTTTAAATATTTTAGTATTTAATACCCTTAACAACTACATTAGTAGGCATCTATTATATTCCAAATTCAGAATATTTTCAAGCCTTCGGCAATCGCCTTTTTGAAATCCAAAATCCATTTTCAAATGAATGAATGCAGAAATTAACAAAACTTGAAAGTACCAAGTACTTAAAAAAGTACTTGTAAATTTGGGTGCAAATACGTTTTCAGATAATTGATATTTTTCTGATTATAGGGACCTTAAAAGGTGATTATTGACAAAAATTTCAATATGCAATATTTATTGGGTTATTGAAAATAAGAGTTCCTCGATGGGACTGCCGTATCACCTAGCGATCGTATGACGTAAAATTGACGTCATATGATCGCCAAGCGATACGAGAAGCTGTACCGAGATATTGGAATGACGTCGTTTTTATGTCATAAGATCGCCAGGCGATACGGCAGTCCCATCACTGTAGTTAGGTAATATATATGCAGTATGCAGATTAGAATTATTTTATTTATACCAAAAAATTTGCAAATATGGGCGCGTTTTTTTTATTCCGTATATATATATATATATATATATATATATATATATATATATATATATATATATATATATATATATATATACAGGGTGTCTCACAACTCGCGCCCCAGACGAAACTGACACTTGCCGACCACAATAGGTTGCCAACAAATCGAAGAAAATAATTTGCGGCTGCTTGCATAACGGAGTTACAAGACTTTTTAATCCACCAATCCCGGAAGGATATCTTGAGGTGTGATGATATTATTACAAAATAAAACTGGCTGCTAGATTTTAAAAATACTACTAGTGAGTTACAAAATTTGTTTGACTTATTGTAATTTACACTTATTTGACACTTTAGAGTTGACTTTTCACTGCCAACAAATTTAGGTTAGCGAAGGTGTCATCCGAGATTATCATTTATATCGTACGTAAGTAATCAGTGGCTGAATACATGGTAAGAATTTGCCTTTTTTATTCACCTTGTCAAATTTAATTTGACACTGACATTTTTCGAAAACTACAGTCGCCCACACATTTTAAAGAAGATTTGATTTGTATTAAACCCTAGTAACGTAAAATTACGGCAAACACACGTTAAATGTGTAAGTCTCTGATTGGTTAATTTTAAGACGTCTTTTCTCGAATATCTTTTAAGCTAGATTATTTTTTCTTGGAAATTACACATGCGAGTGCAGTCTCGTGTTTCCTCATTCGCTCTGGGGCGCGAGTTGTGAGACAACCTGTATATATCCCTGCAATATTAACTTGCAGATAGTCGTTTTTTTATTACATAGATGCATCTGCTATGCAACTGGACAGTGTTTTTTTTTAACTGCGAAGCAATTCTACTCGTTGACTGCGCGCAGTTATGCACCCAGCTTTGAAAAGGCTGCATTGGATGTACGCATGCGCAGACAGTATTCGAAAAGTATCACGAAACGAAAATCAACATAACCAAAGATATTAATCTTCAATAATTACTTTAGTTCATTGTACGCATTTTGAATAGACAGATATCATAACCTTATTTTAATTTAATTGCATTTGCTGCCGCAGGGTTCTGTTTGTTTATTCCTCGCTAAACTGCAAGCAGTTAACAGCAGTTGTGACGTCATACAAAGCAGAACTGTGATACATCGCAGTTTTTTGTTGACTATAAAAAAAACGTACCCTATATCTTTACTTTCATATTATCGCTGAAAATGTATTTATTAATGAAATTCACATAATTATGTACTACAGGAATAACACCACACCACTGCAAAAGAAACACTGACAGACAAACAATTCTCATAACATTATTAACTTTTAAATTATTCATCGCACTTTGAGCATTTAAAGGAATTCAAGTACATTTAAAATACTTCAAGAACATTTAAAGTACTTCAAGTATTTAAAAATACTTCAAGTACTTTTCATTGTGCTTCAAGTATTTTTCCAAGTATTAAATACCAAATACATGTGAATAGACTTACTTTGTCAAGTACAAAGTACTATAAATAGAAAGTACTTCAAGTACAGTACTTACAAGCCTAATAAAGTACTTTTCTTGCAAGTATTGTCCAGCTCTGATCTCATGTAAAAAGTGGTAAAAAGAACGCGACTATTATGTAAGAAGAACGCGAGAATAGTAACTGCGGTTAAACCGTAACCAGTTTTCAGTGGTTAATACAATATCAAATACATTTTAAATAGTTCTTATATAATATGTTGAAATTAAAAATATATTTATATTTTATTAATTATTATGAAAACAACAAAAAGTATACAAAGAATTTTCTCTTTCTATTATTGTTTACATGTAAAAACAAAATGTTACACATGGTATAGTAAAAACACATATTCTTAAAATATTTTATTCATATCAAGGTAGTTCCTAATTACATTATAATACAGGACAGTATAAAATTAAAATATATCTGCAAGTATAAAACTTATTTTTACAAATTTCTTTAAGTATTGCACCGCTCACCACCTATTTGAATTTATTTACATTTTCCAAAATTTTCGTGTTTTATGAATATGGAACGATAAAATATAGCTTTTCAAATAGAAAAACTATTCACATCACAATAAATATAACCCAAATGTATTAGAAATTTTGTGAATAGAATATAAAATATAGTATAAGTTATACATTTAGGCAATACTATTTTTTTAGGTTTTAGATTTTTATTTATGTACAATTTTAAAATACTGGTGTGAAATTGATTTTTTTAACAAATGAGTGGGTTAGTATTGTCCAAATATTATTTTTCCTTTTGAACGAAAAATAAAATTGACCCAGGTTTATTTTTTATGATTTTGACAATGTTGATAACTTTGACATTGTTGATAACGTTTAATAATTTGGCTAGTTATGATCTTTATTTAAATGTAAGGGATGAAAAAAATAACGCATTTCATTAAAACCATACAGCACAAAAATATAACATAATATAACAATAGTTATTATAAGTAAAGTAAAAAATACAAAACAAAAATAGTTAAAAAAAATATTATCATATACATTTGACTAATAGTGCATGGTGTTCAAATGTTAACCCATCAAAATATTATCCGTACTTGACCCTGAAGATCACATATAAATTTAGTAACAAACAAATATTATTAAAAGGTAACTTAGAAAAAAAACGACAATTCAATAACAAATAACGCACAGCTTTTACAAAGAATGAAATCATAATCGACATATTTGAATTGTGTTTGTGTAAACAGCGCTTGACTACAGCGCACTGCAATAATCTACCTATAAAACTAAAATATACTGCTGGTGGGCGTGAAATTTGTGAAACTGACATTGGACGAGTGCAGACATATATATCTGCGTATAGCTGCACTTGTCTGTAAGAATAGCTCTGCGCAAGCGCCGGATTGCTTTGATTTTATTGGCGAAGAACGGGAAAGGGGAACCACTAGTGGGAAATTCTTACACTAACTGACAAGGATAGACAATAATGTTTGTAGCAGATTCCTCTTAAAAGAGATATTGGACATCAGCAGTATATTTTAGTTTTATAGGTATATTACTGCAACCTACAGAATCACAAGAATCTATCTGTCAATTTTTTTCGTTATTTCAGAGTATAGTTATTTATTATACATTAAATAATTATTTTTTTTAATCTGCTCTTTGATGTCTTTTGTTATATTTTTGGATCTTTGTCTTTGGCAATTTTGATTTTAGAAACAATATTGTGTGATAATCTAACAAAAATTTATAATTTCTTTAAATTTTACTTTTCTGTTACTATTTTTCATCCCTTAATCATAACCCTGCTTCACGCCACTATCTTTTTTCTGTCTATAACCCACTCTAAATGGCTCTCTAACTACGTGCAGAGAACCTACGTCCAGCGGTCCTAGCAGGAGCGGCTGCGGATTCTGCTTCAGTTTCTTCAGTTTTTGCTCCTCCACCACCATTGCTGAAACGGTTTCTTCTTCCGCCTGAGGAAGGCCTCTTAGGCGCGGGAGTTGATTCTTCACGAGGAGAGTCTTGTTCAGGTTCTTGAACCTTGGCACTATGGGATTTACCTACGACGAGAAAAGAATTTGAAAAAAGGCGGGAAATTGAGGTTTTAATGAATTATATAAATAAGTATATCAGTACGGCATATTCTCCATTATTGGGTGTGCCAATCTGATGTGTACACATAGATTTTGTTGATGATGATGATATATTTGTACCGTGCGAGTGTTTAGCAAGCGTCACCTCACGGGCACTGGCGAGGAGAGTTTGTAATAAATTTTAACAAAAAAATACTTTAGATCCTGCTTAATTTAAAATGGAAATTGTGCAGCATATAAATTAATGCCATTTAGAGTTAGTACCAAATGTCATGAGTTATGAAATGCGTAGGTCACGAAGAGGGACAGCTAGAGAAAGGTCAGGTAATAAAAGAGAGAGATAAACAACAACAGCTAATGACATTTGGCACGACCTATACAACCTTATTTATTTGTACCAGAAATTTATGTGAGACATCTACTAACAACATAATAAACTACTAAAGTCTGTAGAATGATTAGCTATTATATTGGTTTCATAGGCGCTGAATGTATGGGTGCTCCAAAATACCAAATTTGTAATGGGTTCGGTACTCAAACGCAATTTCCGAGTTATCGGGTTAAAGATGAAAAAACTCAAATACCAAATGTTATTTTTAAACCTTACAATGACCATTTACATTATTTGTTACAAATTTGCAATAAACCCCTATTTAGTCGCTGCTTGTGCCTATGCCTATCTATTATCGCGCGTAGACGGAACTCTGTTTGGTATTAAATGAATGACGTTGATAGAGTCACAGTCACTCAATTTTCTTTAACCACCAAGTAATCGCAATTATTCAAATATGAAGGCAAAGCAAAACTTCAAAGCGTGGGTCAGGTTAGCGCTGTTGCGGGAAAGTGTAAAAAGTAAGAAAGTAGTTGGTAGATTGTAGACGAGTTGTTGGGCGTTTTGGAGTTCGGGGATTCCGTCAGTTTGTTTATTGCCAGGGTTGTACTAACATTAGGCATTTACGAAAATTCTACCGATGAGCTGTTACCCGTATATATCGGTACACGGCTGTTTCCCAGATTACAGCTACCGGAATCGATATTATAAGAACGCAAATGGTAAACAGGGTAGATTTCTAACCTATGAAAAATATTTGAAAGTTTGAAACAGATTTGAAATTTCACGTAGTTAACAAACTGAGCACAGTGCTACTTCCGATTCCAACATTGAAGACTTTTTCACTTTTAACGCGCGCACTTCGCTTGGCATTATGGCATTACTACCTTTTTTGAGGTTACATTACTCATTTACCGCATTTACCGGCTGAATTACTCGATCCACAAATCATGGATCCGGTAGATGAATCTGGTAGATATGGTACAATTTTCGAACACGGTAACTATTAACCACTCGTGTTTTCGAACGCAATTGGTAGATGCGGTATCTACCGGTAGAATTTTTGTAAATGCCTATTATAAATCAAATTGTACTAAAATCATTATCATATATTTAAATTGTTTGTCTGCAGCACTTGGTCATTTGGCCTTAGGCGGTTTTCTTCTAACCCCCATCCTACAGTTTTATTGCATAATTATTTTTATATAATTATGTCCTTGGCTAGAGCACCCATACATATTTTTAAAATCCGGCGCCTATGATTGGTTTCATGCACTTATTAAACTAAACTGATATTATCATAGACAAGGAAAGATATGAACTATGCTCTGTTCCATTTAAGCCATTCAGTAGATGGCACTGCCAACAGCGCAAATCTGAAGTAGCCGAAATTACATTGGATAAACTTGTCTCTTGTCTCCAATTTCAGCCAATCAGAGATGTCAGAACTATTCCCTATGCTCCGCAATACTGAATGGCTTAAATGGAACAAGGTATAGACCAAGCATCCATCATGGCGGCAATGTCTAGCTTAGCTATGTGCCGAATTGAACAGATGGGCGCCATAACGAGACGCTAATTGCGCGCGCACTTTTAGTGTAAATTATACAACATAAATAAAAGAAAATAACTGTACAGTAAATTGATAAATGCATTTTATATAATTTCTGTATTTCAAAATAACAAAACTCAGTTGTACAATAAAAAATACGACCAATATTTAATTTACATTATTTTTTCAATAATTATAAGAAATATTTTCTTTAGTTGTAGTGAATTTTATTTATGTTGGATGCCTAGCAACCTGTCATTTCTGTTAGCCAGCGTCTTTCAAGTTAATTTCTTTGTTTAGTATTTGTTAACAAAGCTTGTTTCGCTATTTGTTTCATGTATAAATTTGTTTTATTATTGAATTTGATTGTCTCCAGCTTTTACAGTGTACATAATGTTTATATTGTGTAGTTTCAGAAAACATATTTTTCCTACGTTTAAATTTCGCGCCTTTCAATTAGCGTCTCGTTATGGCGTCCATCGGTTCAATAGAGGGTTATGATTTTGACGGTCTTCTGTCACTTTTGTTTTGACATTTGAGATTTACATGTGATTCAATGTCTTCGGATGGCTGTGGAAACTTAAAGAATTTCACATTTGTCATGTATTCTTTATAATTATAGCGGGAGTCACTGTTGCACAGACGATACACTCACTTGATACTTGGCACCATCTTGCAAAGCTTGCAACTGTCACCGTGACAGCGATTTGTTTGTAACTAGCAACGGAGTGAAATGAGTCATAAGTGCAGTACAAGGAAAATACCAATAGATGGCAGCCCGAAAATATACCTCTGTATAACCCCCCATTCGTTTAACATTGTAAACTCAGTCTAATCGTATATATTATATGTCTGTGGATATTACACTCGTATAACTTCAAATGCAAACCCACGAAAACAATGTCACATACTTTAATTCAAAGCAAAGTTTACAGAGCATCTGTTGGGAAAATATGGCAATCACAATGCGCATACCTACGAATTTACCTCCAGCTTGAACCGAAATATTGGATCTTGCAATATTTAAGCCGATGTACAATCCGAAACCAAAATGCGCCGAATCAAAATTTCCGTTGTAAATGGCTACATGAAAATGAATGCCTGTTCTTAGTTTACAAATTTAGGCCAGCATAAAATTTCGCTGGGTGTAAATTTAATTATGAATCTATCTTTAAACTTTGCAAGTATATCTGATGAAATTATTTTCCATTATATATAATTTCACATAGTTTATTTACTATAATGTTGATAAAACCAGTAAAAACAATTGATAATAAACAACTGTTGGCCGCCATGTTGACAGCGAATGTAGCGCCACCAACACTAATTTCAATTATAAATACTGTAATAACTTACAGGTAAAATAATTGCGTAGGCTTCCACAGTCTTCTCAGTCATGAGAAGTATTCGTTTTCCGGGAATGGACTGTGTTATATTTTGAGTCAGAGCTCAACGTTTCGCCCGCATTCGAATGGGGCATCTTCAGGAGCAAGGCGGATAGTACTGTCTTAAACAAGGTTACCCGACGTGTCAACCACGCTAGAGGCCGAGTTTACACGTCGGGTAACCTTGTAAACTGAGTCTCCCCCTTTGTTTGCTTAAACTCGGCCTCTAGCGTGGTTGACACGTCGGGTAACCTTGTTTAAGACAGTACTATCCCCCTTGCTCCTGAAGATGCCCCATACGACTGCGGGCGAAACGTTGAGCTCTGACTCAAAATATGACACAGTCCATTCCCGGAAAACGAATACTCAACTTACAGGTATTTAATAATAATGTATTTATTTTGAGGTCCTTTGACCGACACAAATTTCACATACATATAAAATTTATAATTTTACAGAGATATTTTAGTGCCCTCTGTTGACACCCTCGCAGAGTAGCTGCCACTCGGATTCGTCTGAGTGTCGGTGCCACACGCGCAACCTTATGTTGCCAGGCGGGCACTCTAATAGCACGACCACAGATGACCGTTTAATGAGTTACAGGTAATTTATATTTCAATTACATAAGAAATAATGAAAAAGTATTGAAATCAAGAAAACTGATTGACTTTTACGATGATAGGAAATGAAATTAATGTGAATCGCTTTGATTTTAATAGAAAGATAAAATAATTAAATGTGAAACATCAAATAGATTAATAGCACATTAACATCAACTCGCTAATTCAGAAAGTTACTCTTTTATAATATATGTCAATAGGTAGAGAAAATACAATTATCTTGGAGATTTACTCGTGATATCTCCATTTCTTTTTCGTTTTGCAGATGGTGTTCTCACATTCATACTGTGATAATTAACATTTTATTTCTTTTTCGTATAATACTTACCTTATAAATAAAAACAATTTCGTCTTAAATATTTACTCTTTCTTGTTATTTTTTTAATTATACTCACTTTCCTCATTTTCCAATACTACTTGTAAAGTAGTAAATACAATGTGTTCAATAAAATTCCTAACTCGGAGTAGGCTATGAACAGAGAAACGTATGTCTGATCATTATTTTATTCAAGAGTCAAGATGTCAAAATTGATCTTGAAATGTAATTTTAAGGAGAAAAGGCAATAAAGAAGGATACAGTATATTAACATTCGTCGTTTTCTAATTTGTTTCCATTTCTCAAATAAGATTCAAGAAGAAAAGCTTTGATTTCTTTAGATTTTTGATAATATCTCAAGTCAAATTGACATTTAATTAAATATTTTTAAATTGACGTACGTTTCTTTATTCATAGTCTACTCCGAGTTAGGAATTTTTTTGAACACAGTATACTTTGTTATAGGGCGCGAGCAGACACGTGACTCGAGGGACCTTGACGTGCTTAGAATCAGCTGATTTGTGTGCGCATGTCATTTTGACAAGAATATTGTCAATTTGACAAGACCAATGTTTTGACTTATTTTGATTTTGAATTTCTTAAATGTAAATATTTTATAATTTTTAGGGGGTAAATCACATGAAATTAAAAATGTTAACATTTTAGCAGTTAAAAATCAAAATAGGTCAAAACATTGGTCTTGTCAACATGGTATTGTTCTTGTCAAAATGATTCTAAGCACGTCAAGGTTCCTTGAGTCACGTGTCTGCTCGCGCCCTTTACAGTGTGTTAAAAAAATTACTTGGAGTAGGCTATAAACAAGAAAACGTATGTTTTTATTTTAAAGTATTTAAGTGAATGCCAATTTGACACGAGATGTCAAAAATGTTATCTAAAGAAATCAAAGCTTCTCATCTTGAACTTTTTTCTAGAAATGGAAATAAATTAGACAACGGTGAATGGTTATATTCTTTTGATGCCCGTTACAATGAATTTCAGGAAAATTACATTTCAAGATCAATTTTGACAACTTGACTTTTGAATTGAATAATGGTCTGACGTGGGTACGTTTTTCTGTTCATAATCCGAGCTAAGTTTTTTTAACACACTGTAATTGTAAATACGTACCGTTGGAAGCTTGCTCGCGCCTTCTCTTCAAAGCTGCAAGTAAATCATCGTTACTTCTGAAGGAACGGACAAATCCCCCACCAATTTTTTTAGGCGCTGGAGTTGTAGTAGTTGGATCAGCAGCTACTTCATCTTCATATTCTGCTTCTTCGGGCACTTCTTCTTCTTCCTACAAAAACATATATGGTTAATAAACGTGTATATGATTTAATTTATATTTATCTGAATTTTTGAATTTATAGCTTAACATTGTTTTAAAATTTTGTTAAAATAATTAAAGTTAGAAATGAATATAGCTATTTGTACAATGGAATTTTAACTACATACCAACCTTTGCTAGTTAAAATAATTATTTGAAATGAAACTCGTAGAAGGCGAATTATATATTAGTAGGGATAGATGATGTGTTCTAAAGCACTCACCCACCCACTCAATCTTATAAGGGTACGCTTATAGACAAGGGAGGGTAGTAGCTTAAGCCAGACAGGTTCTAAACAGCTTAGAAACAGCTTGGAAACAGCTATAAACAGCTTAGAAACAGCTTTAGAACAGCTATAAACATCTTGAAAATAGCTATAAACTGCTTAGAAACAGCTTAGAAACAGCTTCAGAACAGCTATAAACAGCTTAGAAACAGCAATAAACAGCTTGGGAACAGCAAGCTGTTTCTAAGCTGTTTAGAACCTGTTTTAAAGCTGTTTCGCGCTCTGTCTGGCTTAAGGTACCACTCTGCCTCATCTATATGTAATAGTATAATATTGTTAAGTAGTTACCATAGATATGGTTGTTATGTACATTACGAGTTTGACAAATATAGAATATAGAAAACCGACTTAAGACTTCCGACTGTATTGTATTAAAAGCCCAAAATATATTGTTTGTAATTGCATCCTGACTTCCAAATTTATTTCTCTTACAACCTCAGAAGTGGGATTACCTAAAATTTAGCTATTTCAGCGGAGACCATAAAGAAGACGTAGACAAATGGATAAGAAAAATCGACATTATACAAAATTGACGACTCTGTCATTTCAGTTTTAGCGACCAACAAATTAGAACACCGTGCCAAAGAGTGGTATGATTCGCAAGCCACTCTTAGCGAACTTCCGTTGCCGAACTTCCGAAACTTCCGAACTGCCAAAGAGTGGTATGATTCGCAAGCCACTCTTAGCGAACTTCCGTTGCCGAACTTCCGAAACTTCCGAACTGCCTTTAATAAAACATTTATCTGTCACTTCTGTCAAAATCAAAAATTTTGAATTTCCAGTATTAATTGACAGTGGTAGTACTGTCAATATAATTCGAGAAAACGTGGTTCAAAAATCGAATTTATGTGTAGAACCGGACTATCAGGTGTTCACTGGTTTGGGGATGAAGAATATAAAGAGTCTTGGACGAGTATTTTTTTCGCCTGCTGGCATGAAGATGTCTCAAAAGGACCGTCACCAGAAGAAAACATAATACGGTATAGTCGATCTGAGTACTGCAGTCCTCCTCAAAATTTAAAGTTATGGCCTTCGGATGCAGATTCTGATTCCGATGTCGAATCAGACTCTGTAGTCGAGGACGACTATTTGTCAGGAGAGGCCGAATTGTAATAGTATAATATTGTTAAGTAGTTACCATAGATATGGTTGTTATGTACATTACGAGTTTGACAAATATAGAATATAGAAAACCGACTTAAGACTTCCGACTGTATTGTATTAAAAGCCCAAAATATATTGTTTGTAATTGCATCCTGACTTCCAAATTTATTTCTCTTACATATAAGCGTACCCTTATAAGATTGATTGGTTGGGAACAGCAAGCTGTTTCTAAGCTGTTTAGAACCTGTTTTAAAGCTGTTTCGCGCTCTGTCTGGCTTAAGCTACCACCCTCCCTTGTCTATAAGTGTACCCTTATAAGATTCAGTGGTTGGGTGGGTCCTTTAGAACGCATCATCTATCCCTACTTATATTACTATGCAAATTTTAAACTACTGCCAGATTACATCCCCGGGCCCTATAATATCAAGAGGCCCTGGAATGGTCAAATGATATGTATTTTATTTTTATTCTTATTCTTCAAATCATTTATTACTTTGTATTACATCATATAACTAACAAAATGGCTTTTATTAAATTTCACATCGAAAAAATGCAAGTGCCCCCAAAAAATTATATGCCCCAGGTCCCGGTCTGCCTGTTGGCGCACCTGATAATAAAGACTAATTTTATTGTGATGAAAAATGGTGGACGCCCAAGTGTGAAGGAATTTAAAAACCTTCTTCCTTGAACTAATTTTATTAGCAAATTTTTCTGTAGAATAGATGGATTCTGTCGAAAATTGAAGATGTACAGGTACAGAATTTAAATTGTTCCAGTAACTCGTTCTACATACAAGTATTAAGTTACAAGACACATTTTTATGCAATTTATTGTTTGAATTTCAATCTTACGAAATTTTTCACAATGAGAAAATATTTAAACATAAATGAATTCTTCATCTTAGTAGAAGAAGAAGAAAACTGTTAGGTAAGTTATTTATTTCACATAATTTATTCCTCGATTTATTCTATAATATTTGAAAAAAATATTAAATTTAAATTTATTGAAACTTCGCCCATTATCCTATCATTTTAAAGTTAGAAATGAATATAGCCACATAATAGCCAAATTTGACACCGTACCAACTTTTGCTGGTGAAAATAACTATAGACAAAATAGTCCAAGATCCCAGGGCCCCCAGACGTAACTTATTTTCTCAAAGATGAAATGTGTGGAATAGAGTAGTATTCCTATGTACAATGAACGCACGCATACCTGCTAAGTTGGGTAGACGGCCAATTTACAGGTACCAGGTGCGAAAGGTAAGTAAAAATTGGACTTACTTCATTTAAATTCTGAAAGCTGATTTTTATGTATGGCTTATAGAATATTAGTACAAAATAATAATCAACACTCCCAGACACTTCCGGTCGGCCTTAACTTCCGACAGACGCTTTAAAGCTCACACAAAAATACATGAACTTTACTTATTTTCTGATGCTTGATTTTTATATATGTTACTTAGGGGACTATTTCAAACCTATATGTACACAGCCAGACAAATGGTAAGGGCCAAAGATCCCCCCAGACACAAAAAACATTCTGCTATGAGAATGAGCGCGAGGGTACTATAGACGCTTTTTGATTCGTCTACCCAACTTAGCAGGTATGCGTGCGTTCAATGTACATAGGAATACTACTCTATTCCACACATTTCATCTTTGAGAAAATAAGTTACGTCTGGGGGCCCTGGGATCTTACTCTAAAATAAAATGAGGAAGGTTACAAATAATCTTTCTTTGGAGTTTTATGTCTTGGATCTTGGATGATACTTACAACTGGCGCTTGTGTGGTAGTAGTGGTAGTGGTTTTAGCGCCTCCTCTAGCTAAAGGCCCCCGTCTTAACAACGGGCTTTTAGCTGCTGGTTTAGGTTTAGCGTCATAATCTTCGTACTCAGCATCCGCTGGTCTAGGTTTAGGGAGGGCTAGGCAAACTGCGACTAAACATGTCAGGACTACCAACCTAAAATGAGAACGAACATTAATTCTAAATTATTAAAACATCTTTCAGAACTCGTAATACTTTTACTTGTTGCTATTGTTTCCTTAAGTCTTATAATGACGTCTAAACAACGTCTTAAAATGACGTCTAAACCACGTCTGAAAATGACGTCGAAACTACGTCTTAAATTAACGTCGTACAGCTGCACGCAAAGACGTCTTCAGGACGACTATATGACGTAAATTAGGACGTCACAATGACGTCGATTTTACATCAAATGTGTTACTTGCATAATCAGGGTTTTATTTGTAATGTAACGCACCGGAATGGCGCTCCGGCACCTATTTTCGATATTTCCGGTTTTATTAATGTTTTTTTTAAAACTTATTTACTATTTATTTTGATATTTTTCTTAAATTGTAAAAATATAAATTGCTCCAACGATTAGTTTAGACATTACTTATGAGTTAAATATGTAATGTTATATATATATATATATATATATATATATATATATATATATATATATATATATATATATATATATATATATATATATTCAATTAAGAAGCTACAAACTACAAGATAAAAGTACGAGTAATTACTGAATGTTCCATGGTGATTAATGTTTCTATCATATTGGGAAAATATTTCTTAATAAATAATGTAGGATAAAAGTAGGGCATCGATTTGTCTGTTGATGTATTTTAATAGTAATTTCTAATAATTTGATACAAATAACAACTACATAGTGTAACACAAAAACAATATAAATAATGTACGTTATAATTTCACAAATTATAATTTTGGTCTGAAATGAATTATATTCAGAATGTATTGTTTAACCATGAAAATTTACTTTTGAAGACCACACTGCGCAAAAAGGGGGTATGTTGCATTTTTTTAATTAAATGAGTTAAGATATGCGTCATGTACATCAAATACGGTAAAAAATATGTACAAACTTTCAATGCAGAAAGGATCATAGTCTCAATGTTATTTTGCTTAGAAATATAACCAAACAACAAAAGAACATTATTGTTATAAACTTGTATATTTCAATTTCCGAAAAACTACATAATAATAACATCCCCCCTTTTTGCAGTGTGATCTTCATTTGTTTTACAATAAATTACATGGCGTAAGAAAAACAAATAAGAAAGTTATACATTTTATAAATCTGTTTCATCAGAAACTCATATTTCATATTCTTTATTCATTTCTTATTACTTTATTTTTCCCGCTATTCTAACTATATCTTAACTACTTCTGTGATTTCTATCTTTATATCTACAAATGTGATCCCATGTAACAGTCATGAAGTTAGTAATGAACTTTAACCCGTCGTTGTGTTTTGTGACCCTTACAGAATAGAGATACATAGACTACACGTTGATATAACTGAGCGGCACTTTCACTATACGTGACGTTCAGTACATCACTGGCATAGGCGGAGGACACGGTTTTATTTGATAGATTTTGACTTAGTTTTATTCTATAATAGTTTTTGTATTATACATGTTATTGTTCTTTTAAAAATTTAATAACAAAATCAACAAAATTTGTTGTTCATTAATTTATTTTCTGTTTCGGAATTAGAATGACATATTTTGGCGCGCTTTATTCATGCTATTTTTGGTGACATTTTGTTATTTGGGGTTGGTATGACTGGACAAAATACACAAAATACTTGTCAATGGGCAAAAAGCATATATCACTGTTACCACCCTAACCATTCTTTCAAAAATATCTCTTAATGAAAATTTTCAACTAATTTTATGAAGAAATAATGTAAATGAAAGCCGAAACAGAGAAAATAGTATAAAACAGTCGTTACAGAATTTCAAATAATGATTGCTATGTTGCCATTTGTAACTTATGTTAAATATGCAATATATACATAACGCTGAGAACATAATTTCAATCCCCGTGTATTTCTTACCAAGGAAATTTTTGCACAACTTTAAAGGCCGAAAAATATCATAAAAGTAAATCTCTTATGCAAAGCATTATATGTATCATCTAGACCGATCTTTTATCTCTAGATTCGTACAATAATATTCACATGAACTCTGCACAGTTTATAATTATTTAAATAATAACACAACACTACAAAATTCATTGAACGTATGTCCTAGTTTGATCGTGCATGCTTCATCTTCTATTGTGCTGTCCTATTTACTGGTGCGTCAACGACATACGGTATCCAAGCATTTTAATTTCTAATAATTTTCTTACTTTACCTTTTCTACAGGTTTAAACTATTGCAATCTATTACTGAATAAACAAACTATCGAATTCTTAGCAAGAGCTGTTTAATTTCTTTTACAAAATATCTTTTATTTGTCTATAAAATTAAACTCCTATATGAAACCTATACTAGGGAATTCAAACTATGAACTCGCGCCAAAGGCAAATTCTAACCTAACTTTTCTGGTCTATTAAAGATCAAAAATGAATATAGCAACGAATTGTTTTTAGAGGTACCA
Organism: Harpalus rubripes; assembly: GCA_963082715.1. NCBI lineage: Eukaryota > Metazoa > Arthropoda > Insecta > Coleoptera > Carabidae > Harpalus > Harpalus rubripes. The sequence continues at coordinate 20,199,478 of OY720460.1, forward strand.
ACTGTCAAAAAAGAAATGCGTGTTCTAAGTGTATATTCTGTAATTGAATAACAATTCTTATTTTTATTGTTTTTAAGATTGTTTACAAGTATAAAACAAAAAAAAGAGCAGCGCAAAATCAATTTAAATACTTGTTTAATTTCTAACAGGATGCAAAATATGACCAGTCATGTTACAGGTAATTTTGCTGAAAAAACCTAACCTATATTCAATAGCAAATATTATCTACATACATTTCTATTGACTGTACCGTATTGAAAGTTAATTTTATTAGCAATTTGCATTGTGTAGTCATACAATTAACCTATTTAGCATACAACATCCTGATGTTTGTTAAAAATGCCATCGATCTTCTTTAAGTAGGTTATCATGAATCTTCAATATGTCATTTCTTCTGCCCACGGAAATATTTTCGTTATTAACATCATGACAACGAGATGTTTTCTAAACAATGGAATTTACAGGCGTTGTCGAACATTTGACATTTTTAGACAATTTTCACTAGATTCGAATGTAAATTTATTACAATTTCAAAGATTCAATTGGAATTCCTGTGAGGATGTTTGGTTTTGGAATGTAAAGGTTAGGTTTAATTTGTTGTATTGAGCGTATAAATGAGGGATTTTCACTTTCTATTCTTGTGCATGTCAATTTTTTGTTCTTTGCCAAGGTTAGGATTGTGGCATGTTTCTAAGAAGTCATGCTGGAGATTTTGTTTTGCGGTATTGCGGCATTGATGATGCTGATGACATACTTTTTAATTTTAATAGCTTAAACCAGCTCGCAGTAAAATTGAAGTTATGGACACTTCAGTTTTTAATTATTCACGTTAGTCTGATTTTTAAGTGGGGGGAGTAAATTCTGCATTCTGTTTGCCAGTGGCGTAACTAGGCGGGTCAAAGATGTTCAAGTAACACGGGCGCAAACAAAAAGGGGCGCATATTAAATTATTAAATATATTTATATTTAAAATTTATTTTATTCAATTCGTATATTTATTTCCTGAAAATATATATTATATATATTATAAGAGACCTTTATTAATTTAACGGCTATCTCTTTTTATCGTTGCAAATAGTAAGAAAATAACGCGAACAACTGCCAGTTGGGCTGTCAAACGAAACGTCAAAAATATTTCAGTCATTAAAATACCTGTATTCTCAGTGAAAATTTGCATCGTTAGACATTTTAACTTCAATAAAAGCTTTTGTAACCTATTTCGATAAGATTTTTTAAAGTTATCTGACATATTCTCACATTTTACGTCTAAATTTTTTAGAAACAACGTCATAGATCTCAGTTGTTCTTACTATGCGCAGATCCCCATTGCGCATATCTTCTATCTCTTTAAATTGAAAAGGTCCATTATGCACATTACGTAATTTATTTAAAAATTCAATTCCTACATGTGATATTGTCAAAGATCTGGTAGATATAATTTTTATTAAAAATAAACGTCATTGATCAATAAAAATCACTAGTATTAATCAATAAAGAAATAGTTATTTGTATCCCTAGGCCAGAAACTGAATATTTGCGAGATCGAAAATTTCTGGGCGTGTGATACACAAGATTTTTTGTACCGACTTCTCCATAAATTCTTCGTATATTTCTCTACACTTTAATCTATGTTACGTAACCTAAAAAATGAACATATATTTTTATGGGTTTTGCATTGCAAGTTTAATTATAATTACTTACATTTGAGCTTAAAATGCGTAATTATTTTATATCTATTGAAAATATAACATACAAACATTAGATATATATGTATATATATATATATATATATATATATATATATATATATATATATATATATATATATATATATACTTTCGCATATTTTTAATGACAGATGGCGGAAACTCAATTGTATCACGTGAAGTTAGTTGTAGTTACAAAACAAACTAGTCCTACAGTTGGAACTCATAACTAATCTATACGAGATGTCATTAATGACAGCATATTATTATTATTATGACAAAATTTAGTTATTTAAGTTACTACAATTAAAGATTAAGCCCTAAAACTGGTAAACATTTTGCTAATTCTAGTGTTGAAAATAATCTTAAATTGGCATATCACCAGAACAGTAATGTAAGTATTTCTTTATAATTTACCCTTATCACATTAATTTTGAATATCAATGAAAGTTTTGTGTAGCATATTTTGGGACGGAGTAATTCTCATCTTTTTGCGAGTTTGTGAAACTTTGTGAGATTAATTTCATAGTTGTTATTATATTGTTAAGATTTAAAGTTTCAAAATGATAATTTCATATGACAAATTGATTTCATCGTTAAGAAAAATAATCATAATTAAAAGTGAAACAATCATTTGGAACAGAAAAAAATAAAGCAATGAAAGCATCAAATTATGATTAGACTTAACAAAAATGTATATTTCCGTATTGTACTCGACAACAATAACAATATTGATTACAATAATGCAATTTTTGGCAATGAAGTGGTGCCGTTGATTGTTGTTCTCGCCCTACTTAGCATTGTGGCGCCACCCTAGCTCGCACCCAGGCACTTTCGATGCGCAAACAGGTTCTTGTCCAAGACGCGTTCCTTTCTACACGGATTTCACAATCAAATTTTTGACATTTTCAATGCTTTGAGCGATGCAGCAACAGTGGCGTAACAACAGACAGAATCACTAGGCGCACAGCATTATTTCACTAGAAGATAACTGACAAATAGATAAAAATGGGAAAAGATCGGATTATTAAATTTCGTGAATATAACAGGTAGTCTAAGGCTGTTGTTTTATATACATAGTTGATCTTTAACCACGCACAAATTGGACACCCCTGCTTTACAATTTGATAAAATAAAATAACAGATTAGGCTCAGGGCCGGCCCAAGCTACAGGCAAGCCAGGCGACCGCCTGGAGCGAAATTTGTTTTAGGGCGACATTTTTTGAGACTATTTTTTTGCAAAATTAATTAAAAATCAAATTATAAGTTTAATGACTCGTCCAGTGTGTAGCTTTAATCGTACAGCAAACTTATATAAATTAAATTCTATTTATATTTTTTTCGTTATACTAAGAAAGAAGAAAGGTTAAATTCGTTGGCGATTATATCAATTAAAAATATTGTCATATCAAATACTCAAGAAGTAATTGTTGTTCAGGAAATATACTGAAAAATACCGCTAACATAAAAAAAATTGCAATAAAATCCTGTACAGAAAAATACACTGATACAACAGCCCTCGCCAATTTAGAAAAAGGCGACATATTTTGGTTTTTGTCATTTTTCTTGAAAACGGTGATCCGTCTCGTAATTTTATACAAAACAAGATTCTTATATTTTTTACCTAGGATGAACCGTAAGAGTTAAATTAGATTTTCCTACACTGAGAAATATTTTTTCTTTCCCTGTATACAGGGTTAGTCACGGAAGTTATTTTGGAAGTCCGTTTGTTTGCAATAATAATGACAACAGACCATATTTAATTGTTTAATGTCAAAATGACAGAACCATCACTAGACAGGCAAAGCAATCGTGAATTAAATATTCTATTTTTTTAAGAGAGGAAGGTAGACTATAGCCGTGTTCCTTCGGGCTGTGATTCCTAATCTAAATGATAAAAGTGATCATGATTAAGAAGAATAATGTTTTTACATTTCCTATTCGTTATCCCCACTTTCTCATTTTGTGATCACTAGACAACCTTCCCCCTTCCCTTCAGAATCAACCTTTTTGAGTGATTCACATGGATTCATTTCAGAAGAAATTGAAAATATTGAAAATATACTATTTCGAGCGTAGAAATTTACGAATGTGGGGTTTGTGGCATCAAGGGAAGTAAGATTTTTCTACAAAAGCGTGTAATGAACCACATATAGATTTGTTTGAAATAAGCATACTTCATATTCCTTACCAAGCACATTATTTTTTACTTCAATATAATCCATTTTTAATTCTGACTATAACACTTGACAGTTGATTATTTATAAAATAAAATAGGATAGTTTGCATTAGATTGTGTTGTTTTCTTGCTATAATTTTTAAATCCTGTTCGAAAAGGATCACGATTAAATTAATCAGGATTCACAAAATCACAATCACAACCTGAAGGAACACGGTTACTGTTGTAAATTGTATTTCGGGTTGCACACAAACGGACTTTAAAAGTAACTCTTCCGTGACTAATCCTGTATATGGTATTAGACAAAAATAAAGTGACTCTGTAGAACCCAAAAGAAAAAAAAATCTCTGTATTTTAAACATTCAAAATATTTTAAAAAAATTCATTCAGATTAAGATTCTGTGATTGTTCGCGAGTTATGGACACAAATCGCCTCTTTTCTGATTTTTGTACCTATATAATCTAAACAAAATTGTAATTAATGAGAATCGCAATACTACAATCTAAATAACAAATTCAATTATTTGGTGTATAGTTTTCGCTTAACGAAGTCCTTTTAAGAATCCAATGTCTGTAAGGTGCATTGTGACTATTTGCATTAGCAATCTGGCTTGCCTTGATGTATAACTTGAATTTACCGGAAATATAACTAATATGAAAAACAGTTAACTTTGCACACGATATATCTGACAGACCGGCCATTAATTACTAGATAATTATTCTCTAATTCAGTTGTTTTCTTTTTAAAAAAAAGATATAGAAAACCATCACTTTCAACGTAACAGTAATTCAGTCATTTGTAATTCAAGTTATACAGTTAGTTCATTTATAAATGAAAGTAAAATAAATGAATAACATGTTACAAGAATAATAATAAAATCTATTAAGATTCATCCAAGGTCGGTTTTCTACTTCGTTGCACAATCTGGAAGCAATTTTACTTGTATTTTACTTAGTATTTGTAGAAGTTTTTCATGAACCATGTAGAAATTCTTCAATGTCAGTTTATTTTTGTTGATTACAACAATCAAAACTTTGATTACAACAATGCACTTTGATAATCAGTCATTTTTACATTCTTTTGCAACATCTATTACTTTGTTACAAGTACTAATATACCGAACGTTGCCAACCTATTATTAAAATCAGATTAAACGGTAAATCTGAAATAAAAGTTTTGCACAATATTTAAAAATACATTTGAACAAGATTGTCAATAAACTTTTACATTAAATCGTATATGTCTACAAATGTTACACCGTTTTAAAATTATCTGTTAATGAGGTCATGCAAAAATAAAAAAAAATCGTTTTTTTGTCGATCTATATGAATAAATTATTTTTTATTTACATTTTTGTTGTATAAAATCGTTTTAAAGTATGACATTTTTAATAAGATGCATAAAACCAGCCATGTTGTGACTTCAGCGTTTCACACTACAATTTCAGACTCATTTCATACAGCCTGATAGACCAGAAAAGTTAGGTTAGAATTTGCCTTTGGCGCGAGTTCATAGTTTGAATTCCCTAGTATAGGTTTCATGTAGGAGTTTAATTTTACAGACAAAAAAAGATATCTTAAAAAAAGAAATTAAGCAGCTCTTGCTAGGAATTCGATAGTTTGTTTATTCAGGAATAGATTGCAACAGTTTAAACCTGTAGAAAATGTAAAGTAAGAAAATTATTAGAAATTAAAATGCTTGGTGCAAGCAAGGATACCGTATGTCTTAGACCCACGAATAAATAGGACAGCACAATAGAAGATGAAGCATGCACGATCAAACTAAGACATACGTTCAATGAATTTTGTAGTGTTGTATTATTATTTAAATAATTATACACTGTGCAGAGTTTATGTGAATATTATTGTACGAATCTGGAGATAAAGGATCGGTCTAGATGCTACATATAATGCTTTGCATAAGAAATTTACTTTTATGAGATTTTTCGGCCTTTAAAGTTGAGCAAAAATTTACTTGGTAAGAAATACACGGGGATTAAAATTATGTTCTCAGCGTTATGAACTGAGTTTGAATTTCGCGCCTAAGTTTGACCGTTAACACTTTTCTGGTCTATTATATCGACAAAGAATTTCTAAAAGAAAAAAAAAATATAGACTATAAATTGAGAATTACATATCTAAATATTTGATAGAAATGGTACAATATATTAATATAACATCATTCTATTCATTTTATAAATAAATATAATTTTCATTTGACTTGAAGTTATCCACGTATCACTCAGCTGCTAGTCATTAGTCATTCGTTTTTACTATGCAGTACCAACTGTCGCTAAAGGAAATTACTGTGCTTTACCACAAGCAAACACACAAGACAAAACCATGAAAGTAAGTTTTGTCTTTATATAAATCGTATTTTTATTTACAGTTTGTTATAAATAATAAGATAACTATGTTTTGTGTGTGTGGCGCTATTAATAATATAAAAATAAATCATTTTCAGAGGAAGTTATAATAAAAAGGAAATTATTTCTATAAAATGTACGAGCTAGCACCATTCTCAGAGAAATGAATTTGCACATTCTTTTGATGGCGTATCCCGGATTATTGTTTCCTTTTTCAATAATAGTAATTATGAAGAAACTAAATGAATTTGAATTGTATCCTTTTTCATTATATAACAATGAAAGAATATGTTATGTTAATTCATTTTACAGAAAATATATTAATAGCAAAAAGTTTTTTACTACATCTCTCACCTCTCAGTTTATCATAAAAGAAAAATACAAAAACAAATTTAAAAACCTGGTTAATTTTCGGTTAGTAGGTACTGCATATTTTATATGACTGCTGACAATTTTTTCGCTATTGTGAAGTCTATTAGCAATGTTAACATTTCGATAAATGAAAGGGAAGAATAATAAATCTAAAACAGTCGCTTTATAGTCTAATTGAACTATTGTGATTTTAAGGTCATTTAAGCATTAATTTAACCTTAAATTTTAAGGTAGACAAATAATGTACCTGCTCACTCACCACAAGGTTTTTAAAAGGGCATTAACAGCTAAGGTTAAACATTAAAAATTTATATAATAAAGCTTCATCATTTCCAATCAGGTAAGTATTATTAATTAATTATTACATAAACGCTTACTATAGTACTATTAATAACAAATCCTTTTTTGCCTTGCCGTACAAAACCCGTATATCGCTATAAACTTTAAGTACTTTGTTATTATTGTTAAGTATAAATTGCAATTAAAATTGTGTGAAATTTTTCGAAGTATTGATTACAGCACATCGTATATTATAAATAAACGTGGAATTCGGTTCCAGTGAAAGTTTTCTTATTGGAAAGAAGTTGACTTTTGTTTTGACCAGATTCTTAAACTGGAATGTGGAACTAGAGTAAGATAAATCAGTTCAATATCGGGAAACACTTAGATTTTAATGAGGAATGTACTTTAAAATTCCTTGTAATCAATTTTCCTTATTACAGACGAGAATGTAACTAATTATTTATATGAAAACGGTATTTAATTGCATTCTACCTTGTCAACAACAGACAAAGAAAACTAAATAATATGATAGAAATGAAGTTAGCTACACGATAATATTTTTTCTTTTTTTGCAGTTGGCAATACATGATGCCCGTTTTACCACCACTGTCAAATATGGTTAGTAAGTACTTTAAAGAGAAACAATCAAACCACAGAGCACTTAGAATATCAAAAAAAAGCAATTGCCTCTATGAAACAAATATGGAGTTTAAGAGAAAGAAAATTTCAAAGAAATCTCAGAATAATATGGATATATTTGAAGCCGTAGTCAAAAGTATCTTAACTGTACGGGGTAGAAATATATGGACAGAATATAAACAAGAAAAGACATGCAAGTATTGTACTTAAAGTGGATTTTGGGCCAGAATAGATGCACACCAGAGTATATACAGAGAATTTATTTTAAAATGCAACATATGGTTCATCACTTCCATGGGTACACACTACTGTCAAAAAATGACAGCAATGTAATATTTGTTCCTTTTTAAAATGCAACATTATAAATAGTATTGCAGCACAGGAGATACCTCCAGAACACATCACAAATGGTGTCAATTCTTTCTACGAGCGACTAGGATATTGCCTCAGTGTGAATGGAGGTATTTTTGAACATTTATTACATTAAAATTATGAATTTTTGTAAGCCAAAGTTTGTTAAGATGTACTACATTAAAGTTTTGATCTTTTGTTAATAGTATGTCGGCTAATTTATTGGAAATTAGTATTGAAAATACATAACTACAAATTTTTGTATGTTGCATTTTAAAATGGACAAATATTACATTGCTGTCATTTTTTGACAGTAGTGTGTAGTAACCATGGAAGTGACCATATATTGCACGTTAAAATAAATTCCCTGTAGTAATGGAAGAGATGAAAGCAATAAAAATTAGAGAAGAAACAGGAAAGAGAGCAGTAAAATACGAGGAGAGAATAGGAAAGGACAAAAATTCATTTCTGAAAGAATTCTGGCAGGTAACAAGACAAGGAGAGGAAAACAATAAACTACCAAAATGGATATTCCACAGTACAAATAGAGAGGCTACGCATAAATGGAGAAAACACATATTACGAGCTATATCAGAGAGACTGGGACATACAATAGCAAGAACAACAATATACCGACGTCAATACCACGGTATTTACTGGACGAAAAGAAAAATATCAAGACGAATGCCAGATTCAGATGTGGAAATGAAGAGAGAAACAACAAATACTGGTTATCGAGTGAAGAGAGAAGGTGCAGACTATGTGGGAGAGATGAGGAAACATTTAGGCATCTAAGGACATCGTGCAGAGAGATTCAGAAAGAAAGAAGAAATGAAAAGGTTCTGTTAGACGACTTAGGGTCAGTACAAGACTGGATGAAAGAAGTCATTTAATACATTTCAGAGAAATAATCAACAGACAAAACATTTGTAATACCAAAAACAGAAGGTAACTGCTGCAATGAAACAAATTAAAAATAATGAGTACGTTGGAGGATGTTTAAGCATATTGCTAAAAGTATGTTTATGTAGTATGAGTGTGCCGAGGTGTATGGGTGGGAAGAAATGCAAATTTAGGAATATAGAAGATATAGAAGCGAAATATGCGAAGTGGAACATCTTTAAAAAAATCTGTAAATAATGAACAAAATTGCAACGAAAATTGTTACTCCTATGCATAATTTTATATTAATCATCAATAATAGATGTGCTTTTGTCAGTTTATTACAGATTTACAGATCTGTAGTAAGTCTTACAGTTTTTTACAGAATTCACAATAAGTATAGACAAATGTACGCCAAGTTACATATAATAGTGGATGAAATGAAAATAGCAAAATGGAATAAAGACCGGAAAAAAGCTGGTAAATTCGGAGAAAGGGTACGAAAAACAAAAAAAAAATCAATTCAGCAATAATACTGGAAAAACATCAATAGAGGGGAAGAAGACAAGAACAAACTAAAAAACTGGGGAATATCAAAGAAAAATTACTACGAAATAAACGACTTCTCTATACAAAAATTAAAAAGATGATAAAATGAAGAGAGTTTGTATGGATCGTTACAATAAAGAGACTGATGCCCAATTGCACCAACAATAAGGCTTAAATTTAAGTGACCCTTAACGTAGACAAAAATATGCGAACCGAATTTATGACAGCAATGCATAATTTCGATGCAATATTATCAATTTAAGGAACGTTAACGTTTATAATTTAAGTTACGATAGTTAGTTCATTTAATCCAAAGTATAAGGAAATAAAATAAATTGATATGACACAATACATATATATCTTTCATGAAAAGAATGACATAAATATTATAGCAAGGTTCTGATATGGATATGAAGGAAATGCAAATAAATAGCAGTATGTATTTAACCTGGAAGAACGTATGTGCTGGTTATGTGGAAGAAACAAATAAATTATGTTCTTATCTAAATCCAAGATCCAATCTGAAACGAAGTACGAATATTATAAGAAAAGAGTGTAAACAATATAAAAACAAATACCAATAGCAGTAAAAACTATTGACTTCTTTTAATCTTTTTGTTAGTGCGCAATTTACCTTTGTTTTTCTTCTAATTTGTGCTAAATCTATTTAAATACTTTTAGTATTTTATATTGATTTATTTTGAGTCGAAATTTATCTCCTGCCAATGTCATACTATCACCCAGATTCAAATATCACTGAAATAATTTAAATTCCGACTTAAAACATTTTTTACATATTTAATGACCAGTTCAAGGTGTTAATTTTTTTACTTCTGGTATTAAACTCAAGGTCAACGAAAGAAAAAGTTAGAAATTTGTAATTTACACCAAAACGATAAATAGAGCAAATTCATTTTCTTACCAAAGATAGAATTATTCATTAGAAAGATAAATAGAAATTGGTATTATACGTAAACTAGAAAACTATGTGAAGTAAGAAAATATATACTTTTGTAACAAACATAAAATTGATTTCATTTTTTTTTCATCCATAAAAAAGTGTTTCATCAATTTTTCATGGCAATCGATACAAATAACAACTTTCTTTCATTTTTCTTTTCATAAATAATATCATAAGGTAAATTTTTGCCGGAAAAAAATTCAGATTGTCACGAGTTGTCAAAAGAGTGATTTTTGATCAATGCCACGAAATAAATTGGCAACAGGCTCGAGTAAAGCAGTCGGAAAATTTTTCCAGGATAAAATTTAACTACGAATGGTATTCGGATGACTATTTCCAAAATAAAAATCAGGTAATCATTTATATAATATTTTTCTTGACAAAAATGTAATATTTATTGTGTATAGAGGTATTATTTTTCAGTTTGCTTTTTCAACGTTTTAAATAGATTCCTGTCCGAATCGACTCGTTTTTAATAAAAACTGATAACACTGAAAATATACAGACTTTGACAGGTATGTAAACAATATGTTTCTAAAACGTCAAAAATTTTCGCTTATCAAAACTCACTTGTAAAAATACAGCATCTTATGGGCTTAAAATGTGCAAAAAAATTTTGTGACGGTGTTTTGTCGAAATGCAACTTGGTAACTAGGTAGAATCCTGGATTTAGATTGGTTTATATATTTATGAGTGAAATAGTCAGTATATTATACCTGTATCCAGGATTCAGCAATTGTTTTGTTATTACCCTAGCAACCCCCTATGTGCCATAATTATATATCATATATAAACAGTTACTTCATGTTCATGTAGACCTTCAGTAATAACGGTACGATGTATGACCTTCCAACGACCTTCAACCTTGTCTATCTGGATTACCTTAGATTATAGATACCAAAAGGAAATTTGGAACAAATGTAGGCAGGAACCTAGATCCGATCGGTTTCCGGAACGACAGCTGACAATTGAAATTAATTATTTACAAAACAGAAATTTATATTACCGACACACCGACAGTAGATAAGCACAGTAGTTGATAAAATATTACTAAATGTAAAAGTGTCAAATATAAATATTTAATTGGGCAAACAATCAAATATTTACTTTGTCAAATAAGCAAAAGTGACTATCGACTAAATGTATTTTAAGAACACTTGAATATCAAATATTTAAACATACTTAAATCAATACTTATTTAAATTATCATGTGCTCTTACTTATAAGATATGAACTCTTGATTTGAAAACAATTAAGTTGTTTGAATAAAACAGTTGACACAGTTAAACATTGGTTTAACGAAAAAAAAACAACAACAACAAGAAAGTAGCAAATTCAAACATAAAATAATAACAGTACAATATATTTTTTGAAACATATGTAAATTCTTATAAAGTGTAACTCGATGTTAATGTTTCAAGATATCAAATGTCAGATTATGAAAATGTTAAAATTACTATAAAAATTTAAATTCTTTGACACCGAAAGCGACAATAAAATAAATATTTACTCTTACTTAGGAATTCTTAAATGTAATCAAAGTGTTTGATTAAAACAAATGACAACGATTTCTATTCATTTGTTCTGCAATAAAAGAGTACCACTTCTGTTCCATAATGGATATCACATTAGCAACTTTAATTCCAATTGTTGGGAATACTCGCTATTGTCGGGACAAAAGCCGGTAAGTCGATTTTTTTTTTAATTATTGCGTTTGGATTAAATTTGGAGTCCCAACGTACATAATTTTGTCTGAGAACAAGGCTATTAAGCAGTATTTCTCCTAAATACTCCTAAGTAAAATTTTATTTCGCGTAAAGTAAAAAGGTTGGCATAATTATACTATGCTTAGTTTATGCTTATTTTTAAATATTGTTAAAAAAAAGTCCTTCTGATAATATAGGTTATACAAGGAATCTTGAAAACGATGATCGACTGTTTGCTGAATTGGAAAAATAGGAATTAATCGGACACGCAGTCTTAGATAAATTATTTAGTCTTGACCGACGTTTGGACTGTACAACAGTCTTCTTCTTTTGAATGTCTGGTCGCGAATCTGGGGAACCGGATTCGATCCTGACCGACGCCAAATATTTCAAATTTTAAATGGCACAAAATTGCCCCCTGTGGTGCACTCTCCACGCCAGTAATAAGTGCCCGTGAGGTGACGCCTGGTAAACGCCCGCGCGATACAAATATGTCATCATCATTACCGAATTCTGTGTACAAACTGGCTCACCCAGCAATGGGTATAATATGCCGTCATGATATATTTATTTATTTATTTATTTATTATTAACCATTTCTAGTCCTGAAGAAGATTGTTGTACAGTCGAAACGTCGGCCAGGAAGTAAATAATTTATGTAGGATTATAAATTTTTTCTTATTTAGTTGCTCTTGGATCCACTTTGATAATAAATCCACCCTCGGTTGAATTTAGTGCCCCCCCCCCTTCATTTATCTCACTATTTATTCAAAATGCGAATAGTCATTTTTTAAATATTTTCACAAACTAATTTAAGTTTGGTAGTTTCTGTTTTTTTTTACCTTCCGTCACCTTTAGGTAAGGAAGGTATTGTCTTTGGTCAAAAAATTCGATGATGAGTTTTTAATCAATAAGCACGTTTTAGGGTCCCTAGAATACGAATTTACTATTTTTACGATGATGTCTGTATGTGTGTGTGTGTGTGTGTGTGTGGATGTGTGTGTGTGTGTGTGTGTGTGTGTGTGTGTGTGTGTGTGTGTGTGTGTGTGTGTGTGTAACAAAATTTTCGTCTGCGATAACTCTAATACTACAGTTACAAAAATTATAATTTTTTCGTGTACTTCTTCGTTACATCCATATGAAGAGCTGATTAGATTTTGGTTACAATTGGTCAACCGGAAGTACCATCATTTGAAGATTTTAACAGCTTTTTTTGAAAAAACTATGTTAAATATAATTTTTTCACATTTGATGTTATTATAAATATTAAAGAATATTTTATTCTCTATACGATTTGACTGCATTTTATACTTAATATTAAATGGATATAGAGTTAAAAAATTATAAAGAAATTAAATTTCATAAAGTAGCCATAGCTATGGAAACAGCTACTATGTTAAGAAAATTTTGATTGAAAGATGTCAGTGTCAAGTGAAATTGACATAGTGTGTTTGTCTTATAATTTTTACTGGAAATATAGGATCTTTTGCTTTCTGTATGGAATTTGTATAAAATACATACAACTGCTTTAAGGTAATGTACAAGAAATAATAATAATAATAATAATAATAATAATAATAATAATAATAATAATAATAATAATAATAATAATTCTTTTATTTCTGCAGATACATTACACTGTATAGGGCGCGAGCAGACACGTGACTCAAGCGTCCTTGACGTGCTAGTAATCAGCTGATTTTTGTGCGCATGTCATTTTGACAAGAACAATGTCATGTTGACAAGACCAATGTTTTGACTTATTTTAATTTTGAACTATTGAGAAGTTATTATTTTTAATTTCATGTGTTTTACTGCCTGTAAATTGTATATTAATAACATTTTAGCAGTTCAAAATCAAAATAAGTCAAAACATTGGTCTTGTCAACATGACATTGTTCTTGTCAAAATGACATGCGCACACAAATCAGCTGATTCCTAACACGTCAAAGACGCTCGAGCCACGTGTCTGCTCGCGCCCTGTATAGAAAACGTCACAAAATAATAATTTTCTGTATGAAATTTGCATAAAATACATGCAACTGCCGGAAGGTAATGTACAAGAAATAGAATATTTAATTTAGCAAGGAACTTTCCGTATGAAATTTGTACAAAATACATAGAACTGACGGAAGGTAATGTGCTGGCCACATCAGATTTTTTTTTTTAAATATTAGGAACAGTTATTTTGAAATGTACTTGCGCACCCCTTATATTTAGATCGCGGACCTATGAGAAACAATGCTATTAAGTCTGTCTTGAAAACTTATAGGCACGCGTAAAAACGATTACGGTACGTTCATAAAATTCGGTGTTCGTTCCAAAGTGTCAAATTCTAATAACATTAAGTGAGGTTACAATAAAAAGTTGAAATTCTTTGACACCGAAAACAACATATAAAATAAATGATTACCGGAAAACAACTGCTCTACTTATTGCATAATTACCTATAAGCAATAATTATATTTCTGTGATTTAATCATAAGCAGTTTCAACATAACTAATCACCATATTGTTGTGTAGAATTTCATTTAAACAAGATCAAATTTGGTAGATTAGCAAACGAAATTTGCCCTAAATAAAATAAGAAACTTCGGGTCACATTCATAAAAATATTAAGCATCATTCGTTTTTAATTAATTAACTAAGAACGTATATATGTATGTAGATTTATATTATTTCAATGAAATTTATGTAGAGTTACATTCATAAATTGTGAAAAATTTAAACAATATAAAAACAAACAAATGAAAAAACTATTGACTTGTCTTGTGCGCACATTACTTTTGTTTTTCTTTTTATTTATTTTTGTTCATTACATTATTATTCCAAAAATATTTATTAGAGATCAGTTGACTAGCATTGTTTATGGATTACAATTATAAAAAAAAATGTACGCATCAATTCTTCATATACTATAACGGTCATTAAATTTATTGGAATGTCTTTGAAAATCACTTAACTGAAATATGCTGTATCAATTAAAAAAGTTGTTCAAATATTCAATTAATAATTCATTTGACACATTAAATAAACGTCATTGAACTAATAACACATTTTTTTTCTTTCAAGACCATCCCTGATGTAAAACAGAACACCATTTGACATTTTAGATTTTATTGTTCGGCATCTTCAAATGTTTTTTGTTCAAGTAGTAAAAGTTTGACATTTAAACTTTATTATGAAGATAAATTTCACTATAATCTATGAAGTTACAGCAGCATGGGTAATTTTTACATACATCTTAACTGCTGAGCGCATAATGTATTTACCCACATGATTATTCTGTTTAAATATGCAGAGAAATTTTCATTCGATGACCTTCATTTTAAGAGAACCAGTCTTTGCAAATGCATTTCTCAACGAAATTGTTTATAAATTAATTTATTCTTGGAAAAATCTATACGGAATGCTTCTTAACACTTTTAATTATTAATAAATAACAGGATTTGTTATAAACTTCAGCTGTACAATCAAATGAAAGTAAAAATTTCGAAAACCAATAAATAATAATTTCAAATTCAATAAAATTTTCGAAATTACGTGAAAGTTAGGTTATCTGTCACATGGCGCAGTATTATGAAAAATTTGAATAAATAAAAGTAAAATTTATGTCGAAAACAAACAAGTAATGTTTAGAGAAATTGTTTGCATAATTTAAAACAAAGATTTTGTCGTATTGTTTAATATATTGTGATATATTTTATGCAGAAGATGTGAAAACTAGGTTATGTCTTCTTGTGGTGACATATGTCTGCGAGTTCTTTTTTACCGACAGCTATGACGTCATCATGTAACTAACCCTACCCATAGAAAGCTTTTACTTTCTTTATTTTATTTGTTCTTGCATGCAAAGAAGACATATAGATTTATTCGTAGTAATTGAAGCATAAATATAAAAATATATTTGATTGTAAAAAAGGTGTGAAAGAAATTATAAACCAATTTGTAACTGTAAATAAGTTAATTGTTTTAATCACCTTCAACAATAAAAAAAGCAACTTCCTTACATTAATAACCAGTTTACACTGTTATAAATAATTGAACACCTTAAAAAAACAGTTTAAAAAGTAATTAAAAAAGCACTTACGTAGATATCTTCATTTTGTGTTCCTTTTTTTGGAAGTACAACAGCAGGCAATACTGATACTATACTAACATCACGACTGTTGTTTAACTTATATTTATAAACTATCGCCCTTCACTTTACAGTCGACCAATCATGTCGTTGGCTTTGCATTCCATGGGGAACTTTCACTCCATCACTGGGAGGCTGCAAACAGTAGTACTTCACGACTTATATAAATGTTACCGATTATAAATAATTATATGCAGTACTGGAGTCAACGGAGGCGCGACATTTTGGATTTCTGAGAAGGGACCACTGGTTTGGAGGCACTGGTCTAGATGTGTGTACGGATATAGATTTATACTTTTTACTTATAATTACAGAAATAATAGTAAGAGTGTTTACTCTGTACACAATAAGAATTATCTACAAATATATATAGACGCAGCATAGGGGTTTCAATGGTAAAATCTTAATGTGCAGTTATTTGCTCCCCTAATTATTTTAGAGCAAAATTGAATTTAAGTTTTTGTTACAGAAAAATTACTGCATCCGGATATGCTATTGTTTATAATTTTTCAATATCCGGACCCCTAAAAATAGTCGAAAACAATAATAACATTTTTGCAAAAATAACTGAAGCCATGAAACAAAAAGACATCTTAAATTTAGTTCTCGCCAAACTACACTGTTGTAATCAACAACTATTACATCGTTGTCATCAACTACAATAAAGATGTTTTCATTTTCCTCGTTTTAAACAAAAGTGCAAACATCTGTGACAAGGCGAGGGTTAGAGCAATAACAGATAAATAACTTTTTATAAACTTTTCTAAATTTTAGTTTCAATAATCATATTTTAACTCTGTTTATCTGTTTGTTATAAATGTCAAAATTCAGTTTAGAAATTCTTATCGTATTATGATAGTCACGACATTTATTTGTTGATCATTAGGTATAGAAATTATTGGGAAATGTGCGTGACTTTGGAAGCCCTAGCCTATGCACCCCGTACCCCTAAGATAATCCTGTCCTGAAGATAGCGTTTTGTTTTTAAAGATAGTTGACATTAGATAGTCATGGGGTAAAGATGTAAGAGTGTAGATTAGATCGTCGTGTCCTACAGACGTTTGCTGTTGACGAAACATGTAGTGTCTTAGTTTTGGGGCGACGCCCGCCCGCTGGGTTACAGAATGTAACAGTTTTGTACTTGCTTAGTTGTGTTAGTTATGTTTATTTTAATCCATAGTTAATAATAAGTTATAATAATCATGTAAATAAAGTTTAGTTAGTTAGTAAATCATAAAGAGTGTCCATGTCCGTAAGATCCCTGCCGTAAATGTCCGTAAACCCTAATGTAGTGTTCATCAGAGTAAAGTGTAAAGTCAAAGTAAATCGTAAAGTATGTGTGTGCTTCCTTCTCACGAAATTTTCCTTACCACCAGTCAGTAAGAGTCAGTGTATCATCGTAGGAGGAATCATCAGTAGTACCATTCAACAGCGTAGAAGACCCCCCTCGTATTACACATCAGTCAAAGATTCTTGACGTTTAAAATTATTTTCAAAACAAGTATAATGAAAACACCTTTATTGTAGTGTTGACGACAACAATGTAATAGATGATTACAACAATGTAATTTGTTGAGAACGAAATTTAAGATTTCTTTAAGAGTGACAGATGTGTGCGCTTTTTTTCCATGGCATCAATGATTTTTGCAAAAATGTTATTATTGTTTTCGACTATTTTTACGGTTCCGGATATTAAAAAATTATAAACATTAGCATATTCGGATGCAGTATTTTTTCCTGTAGCAAAAACCTAAACACAATTGTGCTCTAAAATAATTAGGGTAGCAAATAACTGCACATTAAGATTTTACCATTGAAACTCCTATGCTGCGTCGTTCAATATATATATATATATATATATATATATATATATATATATATATATATATATATATATATATATATATATATATATATATATATATATATATATATATATATATATTCAAACAAATCCTGGAATTTTTGAACGTTTGTTTGAAAATATGCTTCGAAGGTGCAATGCTTTCATTGAAGTTGGTTGTCGTCAATTTGAGCAATTATTATAATATGTATTACAAAAATAAATAAGCTAACTAAGATTAAGGTATATAATTACTGTTTTACTCATTAACCAAACTTCACTGTCCATGTCCAATCATAATCTTTTATTACATTGTCTACATTGTTTACGTATAAATTTATTGTCTAGGCATTGTCGACACGTCGACGTAGACAATTAAAGTCGACGATAGACGCCAATCTCTGACTTGTATACATGTCAATGCGCTGATTCTATATTTTCAAATATATAAATTTTGGTATGTCAAAATTTTTGAAGATTTTGTAGAAAATGGATGTATTTGGGTATTGAAGACCTGACTGCGGCAAAGACATCGTATTTATAATATAATTTCCACTAAGTATCATCACAACTTCTGAGACATACATAATCCAATGCTCTTCGTTGACAGTTCAAATTAATCGTCAATTAAATAAAAATTGCTAATTGTCGCTCCGATTCCCATTGCGAAAAATTTGCGCCAATTTCTGCAATTTACAATTGCATTAATTTAACGACAACTATGTCAATATGAACAATAAAATCACCTGAAATTTCAGGAAACCGTTAAAATTTACACAATATTACAAAACAAGTAAAATATGTATCCTATTTGTAAATTTAAATTTATCTTTTAATAATGAACTTCATAATGATTGGAAAGTCTAAATGGGATTCATGTTTTCGTCTTCAAACTTTCTTTGAAAGTTTATTTGTAAATTACTTGAAATTTCACGAAGAATAATTGTATATTTTGATTTTAGTCTTTTGATTTTCATAAACTATACAAGTAAACTGCAACCAACAATACGTATAGGAAATTGTACTGCATAAGATCGATATTATTACGTAATTCCAACTTTTAAGTTTTAAATTATAAAATACATTTGAGGCACGAACATTGTTAGAAGTATTGTAATAAATATTAATGCAGTAAACATGTTCAAAATTTTAACAAAGCTGTAGAGGTTTTAAAATAAAAAGCAGCACCACTTAAAGATGATCATGATAAGGGAGAAATGTATGTATGTTTCGCCCAAACATCGAAAACGCTCGTGAGCGAAAAAAACTGCCACAACGCGTTACAGGTGGTGCTGAACTTACCAAATACTGAAATCTGATCATTTGTCGCGTTGTGTTAGGTTCAGTTAGGTAGTATTATTGTTTTTACATCCCGCTACCCTTGGTAAGGGAGGTATAGGGATCGTGCTAAAAATCGCATATCGAGATTTTGGTAAATGACCACGTATTTAAGATCCCTAGAATACAATTTTAACATTTTCACGATGATGTCTGTGTGTATGTATGTATGTATGTATGTATGTATGTATGTATGTGTGGATCCTCCACTCTAACTCAAATACTATCATTCAGAAAAAAATTGAACCTTGTATTTCGAACTTTTTCCATTATGGAAAGAGCCCATTAGATTTTGATGGCACTTTACTTGAGGCTCAAAATAGTTTTTCTTCGAAAAATACCTTTAAATGTTACTTTTTCGAGATTAATGTTATTATAAAAATTAAAGATTATTAAATTTTCTATAGATTTGCATTAATACTTTTTCTACATATATTATGGATAAAGATATAAAATTATCTATAATTTAAATTCCGGAGCCTACGCTACGTTGTAAACAAACAAAACTCCTTGGTTACGCAGTTATTCAAATGTATGTAACTGACAGATAAATGTCACTGTCAAAGAACTAATCATTTCAAATTAAAAATAGTAACGTTTTCGAAGCATAAGTAAATATGTAGGTATGTATTTAGATTAATAAAAATTAACGATTCGCAAAAAAGTTTAAGCTAATTCTCATTTTATTATTAAAAAGGATTGTTACTTGGATTAGATTGGACTATATTTTAAGAAATAAACTGCCAAAATAAAATTCGCTAATCCAAAACTAAGGATTAACTTAATATTTTTTGTAACTCGGGCGGTAAATGGCGGGAGGTATTGTGTTGGCCACACCAAATTTTTTTTAAAAAAAAACAAACTTTACAATTCCTAATTGGTAGTCAGTGAAAGTTGTAAAAATTACTTGTATCAATTACTTGTGTCAAACAAGAAAATATTTTATAACACATATTTTACTGTGTATCACTAAAACGACAAATATTTATAATAATAAATAAAATTGCCTATAATTTAAATTAGTTTATTATTTTTATAAATTAATAATATACAAATACATAATTAAAATGATACCTAATATTTTGAGTTTTGAAGTGTTGAAAATTATTAAAATAGTACATAGTTACAAATTTCTTTCGTTTTTATCACGCACCCTTGTCATTTTAACGACATTTTCTACGTAGCTAAATTGCTTTTAGTTGTAACATAAAATTTATGTGACGCATATACAATAACGTAAAAGGACTTCATAAAATTAACAATAACCCACGCCACCTTCATAATTTACTACAAATTTATTAAAAACAATTATTTGTACATAAAACAATCAATTTTAAATAATACACCCTAATATATTTGACATGTCACTAAAAAGTATCTAAAACAAAAAAAAAAACCAAAATTATTCCTTTGCGGAATCCGCATCCAGTTGGCGGCGCTTTGTATCCTAGCAACTCAACTGTGTTTTGTTCGCGCTCGACATTCGAAGCTTTCAGTTGTGCCAGACCCTCTTTCCGGTTGTCACAATTTCAGTTACAGCATAGAAGACAGTTACAAAGCCTACATATGTAAGTATATTCACTAGACATAGTAACAGTAGGCTAAATTATTTGATTTAATTTACATTAATACGCACGAAAGCATGTTTTTTAAATTAAGTAATTGTTGCAAAATAATTTTTATTATTTGAAGTAAGAATAATAAATTGTATTATTGCTAAATAATGAGTGTTATTTTTATCATTATTACGAGCGAAAAGTTTTCGTAGATTATAATCGAGTTTACTTTTTTTATTAAACATGCAAGTAATTTACTATATTAAAGTTTTTTAAACGCAAAAAATATGTGGTTTACTTAACAAACAAATTGAATTTCTGTCGTCAATAAAAGTACTAAATCAATATTTTACATGAATACTTTATTCATACTATAATCGCCGTAAAACTCAATCAAAACAATTTTATGTACTGCGCCCCAATTTTAAATTTTATATTCGATTCTAGAATTTAAAAATAATTAAAATATTTTTTATTAATTCTAAATATAGTTGACTCATTATAAATTGTACGAAAATGTTTTATTTTATTTAAAATCCTTTTTAATATTTTTGGCACAGATCCTACAATAGTCTCCCTGTAGTCTGTCTACATCTAAAGATTTTAAAGTTCTTTATAGCCTTTTTTGTTTTTCGCTCATAAATTCAGTTTACAACTTAATATAAAAGTAACATTTTGTGCACAAAAATAGTATTACGTCTGCTTCGTAACAGTTGTCACATTTGCAACTAACTGACACAAGAAAAACAAAAATATTTATTGATGAGGATTTGTCATTTTAATAATAATTGTAACACAATTAATTAATATTTATTTTTAATTTATTTTTACCTCTCGCTAAGAGAGGTATTGAATTCATGCTAAAAATCGCATATCCAGAGTGAATAAGCACGTTTTAAGGTCCCTAGAATCCGATTATAACATTTTTACGATGATGTCCGTATGTGTGTGTGGATGTGTGGATGTTGGATCCACGATTTCTCAAATACTATAAGACTTAAGACATTTTTAACTACGGATTCCTCAATCTAACAATAATGGGAAGTTGATTAAGTTTTGGTAACAGTTGGACAACCGGAAGTAGTAGTTACAAGAAAAAAATCATCTAAATATTATTTATCGAAAATTTATGTAAATATTTATATTAAAGAACGTTAAATTCTTTATTCGATAAATATAAATTCATTATTATATCTAGTATAGATTTAGATATAAAGAAATGCATATAAAATAATTTGATGTAAAAATTCTCAGATCAAACTACTTCAAGGCAATAAATTCAAATGTTTGTAATTCACACATAAATGTCACTGTCAAAAATATTTGTACATCATTATGAAGATTATGAAAATTCTGTCATTTACATCAGGATCACTTTACACTAGAAAAAAATACTGTCCCACTTTTTTCTGTCCATCACTGTACATACAGACTGTCTCACAACTCGCGCCCCAGAGCGAATGAGGAAACACGAGACTGCACTCGGATGTGTAATTTCGAAGAAAAAAAATCTAACTTAAAAGATATTCGAGAAAAGACGTCTTAAAATTGACCAATCAGAGACCTACACCTTTAACGTGTGTTTGCCGTAATTTTACGTTACTAGGGTTTTATACAAATCAAATCTTCTTTAAAATGTGTGGGCGGCTGTAATTTTCGAGAAATGTCAGTGCCAAATTAAATTTGACAAGGTGAATAAAAAAAGGCAAATTCTTACCATATATTCAGCCGCTAATTAATAATATTTTCGCTTAACACATTTTACACAGCTGCTACAACACGTTATACTGTACGATATAAATGATGATCTCGGATGACAACTTCGCTAACCTAAATTTGTTGACAGTGAAAAGTCAACTCTACAGTGTCAAAATTACAGTAAGTCAAACAAATTTTGTAACTCACTAGTAGTATTTTTAAAACCTTGCAACCAGTTTTATTTTGTAATAATATCATCACACCTCAAGATATCCTTCCGGGATTGGTGGATTAAAAAGTCTTGTAACTCCGTTATGCAAGCAGCCGCAAATTATTTTCTTCTATTTGTTGGCAACCTATTGTCGTCGGCAAGTGTCAGTCAGGCACACTGTATATTAATTCAGCAGATTTTTGATTATAATTCAAAAATTAGTGCAAATACAAAATAGTAAATGTTGCTATTTGAATCTATGGACTTTTTGTACCTACATCATTTATAGCGTTTTTAGTTTACATGTCGAGTGCGCACTGGTGCGCACTTTTTTGCACTGAGCGTTTTCAGCTTGTCATTGAGTGCAAAAATAAGTCAGCTGATGCGTTTTCAGCTTAAGAAAAAATTGCACCGTGCACTGGATCAGTGCGACTTTTGTGCACTGACTCCCTAGGCAAGTGCAATAGTGTCAGTGCAAATATGGCGAATGAGGGCAGAACTCGTTCAGTGTGGTCACGTGATATGTTGCACTCAGTGCGCACTTGCACTGAGTAAGCTGAAAACGCTATTAGAATGTCTTAAACCCTCATAAAAATAAATAGATTTAAAGAAATAAATATACAAATATCGTCGTCAATATCACGAAATGACGCAACTCATAAAATATGAAAAATGAGATACTTCACCCATTTGGACGAACTAACCAGTAACTATATACATTTAAACTTAGTTGAAATAATTTCCAATTATTATCTATTCTCGCTGAGACAATTGTTGACATATAACCTAATATTAATAAGCTTGTAGAAGATATAAAACAGAATGAAATAAATCTTGGACCAACCTCGCCCACTATCAGTCCAGTTTGGCCGATAGAGGCATCCCAGATCTCAGCATCTCAGGAAATCAGCTACCACTGCCACCAGGAAAGTTTACTGGAGCAAAATTTCAGTTATTTCACTATTTAGTCCACTGAAAACCATCACACATTAAAAATTCAAATCACGAAAGTTAGTTTGACACTAAAATAAACAAATATACACTATTTTAACTCCCCTAATAAAAGTTTTTCACGAGAATTGCACTTATTACGAGTGGAACACATTTTCATTCGTAGGTTACAAATACTCTGGCAAGACTGCAATAATGAACTCCAAACACACTAAACACAGGTCTTAATATTAGATCAAACTTGTCGGTTAGAGTCAGTCTGTTGTTTCACTGGTCGACACGAAATTTAAATAAAAATAATAATGAATTATTTATTCACTTAATTAATGTAGAACAACAAATAAATTATTGTTCTTAAAAAATTTTAAAAATGTGTCAACCAGTAGTAGTAAAAATATAAATTTTAAAAACCAAGCATTTAATTTTGCGAATTTTAAAATAAATATTTGACTTGTTATCAATATATCATGTAGTATATAGCATTTTTTTTCTAAAATATTGAAACACCTTGTATGTAAAGGGTTAATAAATAAAAATATTAATAATAATTAGAGTTTTACAAAACACTGATTGATTAGCGAGTAATTATTTTGCAAAAAATCTAATATAAGTTACATACAATTAAATTTTCTATAACCTTCGGCATACGTTATTAGTTTTGTATGGAATCTAAGCTCATTCAAATTTTGTAAAAAAAACTTTAAAACTGTCTCTTGCAATACTATCAAAATGAGTTACGTCAAATTTGTTTATTGACGACGCTATATTCGATTTATATTCACACAAATTTAATTAATATATTCTAAAGTAAATGATGAGAAAACCTTATGATTATTTTCACCCAAATTAGGGCCTATTCTGTAACTCAGTAGTTAATTTTTAACCACTGGTTAAATTTTCTAACCAATAGTATGTTAACTTATAACAAAAAGAGGGTTTTTTAGTTGTCAAATCAATATCTATTGGATAAAAATTTCTGTAACTCAGTGGTCAATTTTTAACCATTGGTTAATTCTTTTAACCAATCAAGTATGTTGACATAGAACAAAAAGGGGGATTTTTAGTTGTCAAATCAATATCTATTGAATAAAAATTTAGCCAGTGGTTAAAAATTAACCACCGAGTTACAGAATAGAGCCCATAGTCTGTTATTTCTTATTATGTTTTTACCTTCCGTCACCTTTTGGCAAAGAAGGGTTTGTCTTTGGTCAAGTAATTCGGTGATGAGTTTTTAATCAATAAGCACGTTTTAGGATCCCTAGAATACGATTTTACTATTTTTACGATGATGTCTGTATGTGTGTGTGCGTGTGTGTGTGTGTGTGTGTGTGTGTGTGTGTGTGTGTGTGTGTGTGTGTGTGTGTGTGTGTGACAAAAATTTCGTCGGCGATAATTCTAATACTACAATTCCAAAAATTATAATTCTTTCGTATTTCTCTTCGTTACATCCATATAATTATAATTGGTCAACCGGAAGTACCCACATTTGGAGATTTTAACAGTTTTTCTTGAAAAAATAATGTTAAATATCATTTTTTCACATTTAATTTTATTATAAATATTAAAGAATATTTTATTCTTTATACGATTTGACTGCATTTTATACTTCATATTAAATGGATGTAGAGTTAAAAAATTATAAAGAAATTAAACATCATAAATTAGCCATCTATGCTATAATTATGGAACAGCTACTATATTAAGCAAATTCTTATTGAAAGATATCAATGTCAAGTGCAATTGACATTACTGGAAATATAGGATCTTTTGCTAGATACTTTCTGTATGGAATTTATATAAAATACATACAACTGCCGGAAGGTAATTTACAAGAAATAGAATCTTTTGCAAGGAACATTCTGTATGAAATTTGTACAAAATAAAACTGACGGAAGGTAATGTGTTGGCCACATTAGATTTTTTCCCTATAAATTAATGTTGCGCAGAATTTCGCAGGAAATAAGTAACAAAGAAAACATTTTTTGTCTGTTTATTGATTTCCCTTCCATATATTCTATAAAAATAACAAAAAGTCCCGTTAAAATAATTGATATTTCCCCTAACGACAATGGAAGTAATTATTTTTTAATTACAAGTTGACAAAGACAACCAAGCTTTCATTTTTTAATTTTTTATTTGGAATAATTGTATTGTCAACATATTATTACAATTTTATTCTTTTCACAAAGAAATATTAATAAAATGACAGAATATCGTGCATTCCGTGAAATATTAGTATTGAAGCGTTAAACTAGAATTTCCGTTCTTTTTATCGACAGAAGTCACCGCTGGGGTAACAAACTACAACTAACCTAATTCAAATACATCAATAGTACGGAAATCGTTGATTATAATATGAAATTTTTATGAGTTTGTAACAAAGCAGCAACTAGTAGATCGAACTTAGAATGACGATATTGTATGCTGTATGAAGAGGCAGAGGCTTTACAGGTGTCAGACTGTTGACCAAAAAACCGCAAAGGATCAAATAAAATATTATTTATATGATTATGATTTGGTTTTGGTATATTTTTATTAAATCAAAAATAGATTTTTTGTAACTTTATTAAAAACAAAATATAATACAAGTTACTGGAACAATTTAAATCCTGTTTGGTAAAATGTACAATAATTGAAGTTGTACGAAATAGAACATCTGTTACTAACATTTGTCTATTCATTTTACGGATTTTGTTTAACATGGGAAATCAGGTTGTAATAGCTATTAACTTACCTAGGAATGTTATGTATATTCTAACTGCCGAAGATGTCATTTTGAAATCCGAGCTCGTAGAGCGAGGATTTTAAGACATCTAAGGCTTGTTATGATTCATAACATCCGTGGTTTGTTCAATAGTTTATCGGTTTCAGAAAATGAAGACTATATTAATAAATATTATTTTTTAAAATTCTTTCGTTAATGCTATGGTTAACAGAACAATTTTTTAACATATGTCAATGTGACAAATATGCAAATTATGTGCTTTATTCCTCATGTTTATTATTTTAGAATAAAGCAATCCGTATTTAAAACGATACACTAACGTTATCTGAAGAGCATTATACTTTTATTTTATTTTCATTTTGTAGACCGTTGTTGACAATTCAGTATGGTAATAATATTACCATACAGATACAGGTATTATTTAATTACCGCCCTACTTTTGTACATGTAAACAATGGATTAATATCTTGAAATAGATGTAAAATATAATGGACCTTTTCAATTTAACGGCTATCTCTTTCCATCGCTACAAATAGTAAGAAAATGGCGGGAACAACTGCCAGTTGGGCTGTCAAACGAAACGTCAAAAATATTGCAGTCATTAAAATACGTGTATTCTCAGTGAAAATTTGCATCGGTAGACAATTTAACTTCAATAAAAGCTTTTGTAACATGTCGATAAAAAATTTTAAAGTTATCTGAGATATTCCCACATTTTACGTTTAATTTTTTAGAAACAAATGCCATAGATCTCAGTTGTTCTTACTATGCGCAGATCCCCATTGCGCATATCTTCTATCTCTTTAAATTGAAAAGGTCCATTGTCTCCAGTTTTTATTTGAAATATTTTTGTCTAAAATTAATTGGGATGTTTGCGCAATGAAAAACTTATTTCCCATGTTCAACACCTATGGCCCGCTTTTTCATTATCACCCTGTATATAATTTTCTAATGTAGCTCTGAGATTTCGGAAAATGTTTGTATTGTGTATTATACTGGTATTTGGTGATCCATTTTCTTTCTACATACATACAAGCATTTAAAATTAACGAGTACGTACGTTAAATACTAATAACTGTCTTTTAATATGACAGTAGGTACAGTATTGATTTCCGCTTACTGTAAAAGTAATTGTTTTGACATTAATTTCCGGAACAGTTACAGTATGTATGTATGGTACACTCTAGTAGATAATACATATATTTTACCTAAATTTCAAAACAGATAATAAATGATATTTTTACTTGCTAAAATATATGTTTCATTAATATTTAAATGAATTCTTGCACGCAATATGAAAACATGCGTGTAATTATGAAAAAAATAACATTATTATGCTTGTATATATCCTTTACTTATTAATATTAAGTAATTTTTAAAATCCACATACGATTTACTTTAAATTATATTATCTAATACATATTGTGTCATTATTATTGTTGATTATAATAATAAAAGTTAGTTACACCAAAATGAATTCAAGCGTGCATAAACTCAATAAAATTGTTATGGTAACAATAGACAACAAAACGCGCCTTCATATAATTTTCTTCACAACCCATTTCTTACTATAAATTGTCAACACCGATGTTATAACTAATCGATAAAGACCGAATATAATAAATCCTAAATATCTTTTTTATTTTATTGTAATTCATTGTGATTATCAATTATTCTGGTTTTTGCAACAAAACAAAAGTCGTTGCAAATAATTTTAAACTTTTGTTGCTGTTTTTAAGCACGAATTAGGGTCCCCACAACACGTTTTTACTATTTTTACGATGCTGTCTCTCTCTCTCTCTCTCTATGTGTGTGTGTGTGTGTGTGTGTGTGTGTGTGTGTGTATGTGTGTGTGTGTGTGTTTGTGTGTGTGCGACGATTTTTTCGTCCACGATAACTCTTATAACAAACTTCCAAATATATCTATTTTCCATATTTAAGCTTCCTGCATTCATATAACGAGTTGATTAGATTTTGGATAAAATTGGATAAATATAAGTGATACTTTACTTGAAGCCCATACCAGTTTTTAATGAAAAACTATATTAAAATATAATCCAAAACTTTTCAATTTTAGTATTTAAGACTTTTATATCATGGGAAACAACATATTAGATTTTGTCTAAAATTAATCAACCAAAAGTGATACTTTACTTGAAGCTCGGAACAGATTTTCGTGAAAAATAAATTGATACAATCCAAAACTTCTCAAATTTGTTATTTAAGACTTTTATTTTAAAATTGATAAACCGGAAGTACTACTTTATAGGAAGCTATAAACAGATTTTCTTGAAAAAATATATTAAAACATGATCCAAAACTTCTCAAATTTGGTATTTAAAACACGTGTATAATTTGAAACAACATTAGATTTTGACTATACCTATATGATAAATCGGAAGTGGTACTTAATTTGGACCTCTTAACAAATTTTCGAGAAAAAACAATAAAATATAATCCAAAATTTGGTATTACAGACTTTTCTATTTATTGGAACAAATTAGATTTTGTTTATGAATGATCAACCGGAAGTGATACTTTACTTAAAGTTCATTGCTATTTCAAACATGGAATTGACGGGAGGTCATGTGTTGGCCACATCAGATTTTTTTATTTGTTTTAATAATTGAAACTGCAACAAAATTAGGTCACATAATAGTTTTCTACAAATATGGCTTAGTTTTACGTATATGATCGTTTATTATTTTGATTTGCACGTATATATTATGTTATGTTAGTCTTTTGTGTGTGTTTTGTCGATATTGTAATAGCGTGAGAAATTCAACACACCTTCCCGCTTTAATTATTAAAATGTATCTTGTTCAACATTATGAGAGAATGCCCTCATTGCTACATTTAATTTAAATGGAGTAATACCCATTGGTCATTAACTTTTGAGGCTGCAATTTATTTAATTGAAAAAACTGAAAAGATAATAAACTCTGAAAGTGTGACGTCAAAATCAAGCGGGAATTACTATATTCATTCTGTTTCAGTCAAAATGTTCCGTCCACAGTCAGCAATGTCCAGACAAGAGTCTGACATGATCAACAAAGCCAAAAGAGAATTAACTGGAACTCAGGACCCTGTAGAACGCTTAAGACTTATTTGTTTATCAAGAGGAACTACTGGAATTCTTGGACTTGGAAGGTATATTTCATTTATTTGAAA
Organism: Harpalus rubripes; assembly: GCA_963082715.1. NCBI lineage: Eukaryota > Metazoa > Arthropoda > Insecta > Coleoptera > Carabidae > Harpalus > Harpalus rubripes. The sequence goes on from OY720460.1 coordinate 20,229,102, forward strand.
CTTTGAATAGATATGCGTACGCATATCAATGTTGCCAACTGTATGAATTAAAATTTGAATGATTTGTATCGTGTAAACAACCTTTTAATTTTAACCGTTATTCCCATAGACATGTAATATATACTACTAGACTGAGTTTACAATGTTATGTGTTTGTGCCGAATTGAACCGTTAGACGCCATAACAAGACGCTAATTGAAAGGCGCGAAATTTAAACGTAGGAAAAAATATGTTTTCTGAACCTACAAAATATAGAAATCATGTAGGTACACTGTAAAAGCTGAAGGCAATCAAATTCAATAATAAAATAAATTTATACATGAAACATATAGCGAAACAAGCTTTGTAAACAAATATTAAAGAAATAAATAAACTTGAAAGACGCTGGCTACAATAAAATTAGCGTCTCGTTATGGCGCCCATCATTTCAATAGACAAGGAAAGTAAGGTTAGAATTTGCTTTTGGCGCGAGTTCATAGTTTGATTTCTCCAGTATAGGTTTCTTATGGAAGTGTGATTTTACTGCAGCTCTTGTTAAGTATTTGATTTGTTAAGTATTTGATAGTTTGTTTATTCAGTAATAGATTGCAACTGTTTTAAATCCTTGAAAAGGTAGAGTAAAAAAATTATTAGAAATTAAAATGTTACGTATAAGTTAAAATTCCGTATGTCGTGAATAGTCCCTCACCCGCCCGTACATATGTCAAATGCAACACAAGCTATGCTGTGATTGACTGCGTACCGAAGTTGTAGCACCAATCAAGACATACGTTTATTGAATTTTGTAGTGTATTAATATTTAAATAATTATAAACTGTGCACAGTTCATGGGAGTATCATTGTACGAATCTGCAGATAAAGGATCGGTCTAGGTGCTAAATATAATGCTACGCACAAGAGATTTACTTTTATGAGGTTTCTAGGCCTTTAAAGTTGAGCAAAAATTTCCTTGGTACGAAATACACGGGGATTAAAATTATGTACTCAGCGTTATGAACTGAGTTTAAATTTAGCGCCTAAATTTGACCGTTACACTTTTCTGGTCTATTGAATGGATGGCCGCCATAACAAAACGCTAATTGAAAGGCGCGAAATTTAAACGTAGGAAAAAATATGTTTTCTCAAACTACAAAATATAAACATCATGTACACTGTAAAAGCTGAAGGCAATCAAATTCAAAAATAAAATAAATTTATACATGAAACAAATAGCGAAACAAGCTTTGTAAACAAATATTAAACAAAGAAATAAACTTGAAAGACCCTAAAACTATTATAATTACCCCTTAACCTTAAAATTAATTTTAATAAAAACTATATACGTATTTCGAGAACAAGTACTCATCATCAGTAGTATACAACAAGGGAAACTTAAACAGAGTAGTCAAGATTACTCAACATGTCAACCATGTCACAGGTCCTAACTACTCTAAAACCCTAGCTAACAGAAATAACAGGTTGCTGGGCTGCCAACATAAATTAAATTCACTATAACTAAAGAAAATATTTATTATAATTATTGAAAAAATAATGTAAATTAAATATTGGTCGTACAACTGAGCTTTATTATTTTGAAATAAAGAAACACGTATTTTAAGTAACTGCATAGTTACTTTTTTTCATTATGTTGTAGAATTTACTCTAGAATTAGCGGGCGCCCATCTGTTCAATTCGGCACAAAGGTGGACATTGCCGCCATGATGGAGGCTCGGTCTAGTAAATATCTTTCCTTGTCTATGGTTATTCCATTTATTTGAATTATGTATGCCCTTTAAAAATAGGAATATTTGATCAATAATTATTGATAGAAAATGTAAAAAAATTGTTTGATTACTGTATGTTCAAAATTAGTTCGACACTTAACTTTTTAGAACATTTCGTGTAATGGACGACGACGGCAACAAACAAATAAGCGAAGAAGAATTTGTTAAAGGTCTTCACGACCAAGGAATGGATGTAACTCAAGACGAAGCAAAAGAAATATTTCGTAGATTTGATACAGATGGTAGTGGAGGCATTAATGTCGATGAATTTCTCATTGCTCTTAGGGTAATAATTTACTCAAATACCGGTGTACCATTTAATTGTACCACCACGAATAACTCGAGAAATATGCATCGGACCAAAAAATGTCCCGAATCAAAAGTTATGGATTAGTTACTCCCATTCCCCGCCAAAAATGGGATTCATAAGAAGGAATATTTTGAAGGAATTGGATATCCTCCTCCAAACCATTAAACTTTTGATTCGCGAATTTTTTTCAGATTTCTAGAGTTACTCGAGGTGGTAAATTTAAATGGGCTCCCTGTATACTGAAAAAAATTAATCTAATACATTGTAGCCGCCTCTTCCTGAATCGAGATTAAGAATTATCGACGCTGCCTTTAAAAAATTAGACAAAACAGGGGACGGCGTTATCACTATGGAGGATTTGAAAGGTGTATACAGCGTAAAGAACAACCCTCGTTATATCAGTGGTGAAGATTCTGAGGACTCCATCTTCAAGAAATTTTTGGGCAACTTCGAACAAGATGAAACTAGAGATGGAATTGTAAGTGAAAATAAATGTTTTTTTTAAGGATTAATGATTATTTTTTTAGGTAACTGCTGAAGAATTTAAAAATTATTATATTGGCGTTAGTGCGTCTATCGATAACGACTGTTATTTTGATTTGATGATGCGTCAAGCTTACAATCTTTAATTTTAAGAAAGGATTTTCACGGTTTTTAAAATATTTAACATTTTTACTGTATTACTAACTGCTTGCAGTGCGAATAAAAAATATTACTTACCACTGTTACTATTATTATCACCTGACTGTAATTCTGAAAGAATGCACAATAAAAATTCAAAATATTTATTGTTATTATACAATATTTTTGTTCTAATGCAATATCTTTATTATCTATAAATACTAATACATATTTCTTATATTTACTGTGAATACACTTGCGATACCATTGGGGGTGGGAAGAGGTTTTTTGATTTAAAATAAAAATAAATGAACCTCATAACAAAAAACCATACAAAAATAAATTAAAATTATCTTCCCAAAACATGGTTCGCGACTACTCTCATTTCCGCCTGAAGTTCTTCACTTTGGGTCGACAAAATCGAATTAAAATTAGATTTCATTTGATCTAAATCGGGCAACTGATCGCAGCTTTCGATGTTCAGCATTTGAAAGAAGAACGTTTTCCATAAATCTTGTTTCAGATAGCGCGGAAAATGTTGACTTATAGTCCAGGCACTGCCATTTTTTTGAAGCTGGAATAGACAAAACAATTAAGATCAGTAACGGGATTTCAGCAATTATTACACGACTTTAAAGTTGTTCTTTTTTGCAAATTTTTTATATGACTTCTGTACCTTGTTCTATCAAAAAATATTGCATAAACTTTCATTTAAAATAGTTTTTAAAAAACGTGAAAGGCTCATTATTAAACTTAAAATGAAATTAGGAAATGAACAAAGAAATCAACTCTTGGTTGTCCAAATATTATTGAGGCAACCGTCCGCCCTTGCCCCTCCCAAATTCCAACACTGAACATTATGAAAGTTATACAGTGTGGGGTTAAACGTTAACACGTCGATTTTAGTTTTTAAAAATACACATTAATATGTGCGATTCACCTTCAGACTTTCATTTGTTTTTAAGTTATGACGTAAACACAAAAAAAAATGGAAAGGGGTTGAATAGTGTGACGTCAGAGTATAGCGCGATATATGAAGCATTGTCCTAAGCAAAAACGATACTTTCAAAGTAGACTCTATTGACAGAACACATAAGGGTCAGAATTTAAATGCTTGTAATTTGATGCTGATATTATTGTTATTATGAAAAAGTTAACTTTGAGGTATTAATAACATCAAATTGTAAACATTTTTCTATTACTTAGTAATACAATATATTCACATTAATAAATAACAAAGGTTTTATTTCAAATTGAAATCAACTCTGCACATTCTGAACTACAGAGTAACAGGTTTGCACAACTTCAAGCATATCCGAGAGTTTACCCACATACCAAGTGGTAAAATCAAGGGCAATTAGCGGAGCATATAGGATGAAAGTTTTCTCAAAAGAGGATAAATGCAGAAATGGACACTCTGAAATTTATACAGAGATGAACAAGCACTCCACTTTACAGATGGTGTCTGATAGAATCAATAAGATTTATACCATTGACAAAACCGACAAGATAATAATTCCTGATAGGGATGCATGGGAACATTCTCAAAGTCCGGTTGAAAAAGATGACATAGTCATCTATACAGACGGCTCCAAAACAACTAATGGAACCGGAGCTGGAATACATGGGGCAAAGGGACTAAGGCACAACCAATCGGTTGGACTAGGGACAAATGCAACAGTATTCCAAGCAGAAGTACACGCAATATTAACCAGCGTGCAATTACTATTGGAAAAGAACTACCACAATAGAAGAATCTCCATAGTAACAGACAGCCAAGCCGCACTCAAAGCTTTAAACTCGTGTGAGGTAGGCTCAGGTTTAATTCTGGACTGCATCCACAGATTGAATGCCTTAGGAGCGAGTAACAAACTAAGACTGATATGGGTACCCGGGCACTCAGATATCGAAGGAAACCGGGCAGCCGACCGTCTTGCAAAAGACGGGACAAATATACCTTTCATAGGACCCGAACCTGCCTGCGGAATAACTGCGGAAACAGTTAAGCAGGAAATTAATACATTGCTCTGGCAATGGCACAAGCGACACTGGACAGCCATAGCAGGCCAGAGACACTCCAAGCTCTTCCTGAATGAGCCATCCAAGAAAAGAACTGACAACTTACTCTTAATGAGCAAGCAAGATGTTAGATTAATAACAGGACTGGTAACAGGACACTGTCAATTAAATAAACATTTGCACAGGTTGGGCCTTAAACAAGAACCAACATGCAGAGGATGTGGAGAAAAGGATGAAACTCCTCAACATTTAATATGTCACTGCGAAGCATTTATGGCAAGCAGACATAGTCTTTTAGGAGTAAAGAAATTGCATACAGAGACACTAAAGGTCATCAGTCTAAAGAAAATCCTGGAGTTTACAAAACAAACAGGACTTCTAGAATAGAAGTAAAACACGGAGGGTACAATAGACCAGAAAGGTCGTAGTACAGGGACAAAGATGAACCACCTCTCGATAATAATAATAATAATAATTACCCACATACCAACGAGATTTTGTTTGTTAGCGTTTTTGAGCATTTTCAAATGAGTTCTTTTCAGAACTTTAGATTTCTGCCTTTTAAATTTAAGGTACGTAAATAACTCTGTCTATCTACATTAATATATTAATAAGTTGTCGTGTTCTAATGGTTCTGTAACCTTAAAATGGTTCGCTATCTTTCAAACGGGGTCTTCCGGCCGCTTCACGCGATGTTTCACGAACAACTTCGAGATTGAATGAACATATAATTCCATGCAGTTTTTTTAAAACTTAAATAGAATAATTGTTATTACAAATTAGGGTAATATGTTATGTTTAATTGAAAGGGTAATATTCAAACTTAACTGGATGATAGCTTAAATAGCTAACTTTTCTTAATTAAATAAGATATTGGCGACGAAATGAACTGCTTAAAACTATATTTCTTATTTGTTGTGGCAATAAGGTTCACTTTGAAAGATGTGTTTACCGGTAGGACAGTAGTTTAAATGAAGCGCGCCACATATGACGTAATTACTGAACTACCCTATATAGATTTTTAGTAGCGGAATCCGGTAGTGATTTTTATTCCCTTCATGACCATGCAAATAAATCATAAGGTTGCCTAATTGTATGTCGCGAAAACATGTGATTTTTGATAGCTTACCTGCATATATTTGTCAAACAGCAGAACATGAACAGTAGCAGCGATGCAGAATATATCAGTTTGGTAAGTCCACGGTTTGCCATCCTTCATTTCAGTACAAATAAAATTCTCAGTATTTACAACAGAAGTAAATGCATGTCCTTTCGGAAACAGAGACATATCAATACTATTCCCAAAATCAATTAACTGTAACGACGGATAACCGAATTCCGGCGGCATCCGGGTAACCAAAAAATTATCTGGTTTAATATCAGCGTGGATTATATTACACTTATGTAATGTATTAACTATTGTTATAATTTCACTAGCATAGTAAATGCATACAAGTTCTTTTAAAGCTTTTCCTGTGCCTTTTTTGACTTTATTAGCTAAATCGAGAAGGGAGCCTAATTTGAAAAATTGTGAAGCGAGAACACTAGCGATGGGAGATACATAACAAGCGACTACGTCCATATATGCTGTTTTCTGAAAATAGGAAGATTTTTAAATAAAATAAATACATTAATTATGTAAAAGCTAACTTCAAAGGGATTTAATTCCAAATGCTATCGTTATTTTAAATACTACTTAATATTATTTTACGAAATTTCGTATCTACGGGTCCATTATTAATTTATACCAGTGTAAACAAAAACTATCTTTATAAAATTGTTTTTACAGATTATAGAAATTCGATTCCATACTCGAAATACAGTGATAAAAAAGGGGCGTTTTTAGAGAAATAATAAAAAAAGTAAAATAGACCTTTTACATTTTTATTGCACCCTGACGTCATTTTTCAATGCGCCACGTAGTGAAATTGTTACGAATTTGAGATGAGGAGGCACCATGTTGTCAAATAAAATGATTAAAAGAATAAGCATTTATTTTCGGTAAAAAATTATTTAAACAACACAAAAACTTAAATAATTTTGTCTTTAACTATAAAGAAATAATTAATAATGAAAAAAATATATTTAAAAGAAAAAACAAAAGTTTTATTCTTGTTTATTACTTTCCTAATATCAAATTGGCAACTACGCAATTATCTGTCACTTTATGTGGTGTTTATTTCGCATCTTGTGGAACAAAAAACCAGTTGTTCTGATTCCATCTCCTCTTCCTCTTGTTTTAAAATATTTATCACAGCGCTTTGTGTGAATTTATTTAAGAAAGGTTTTGCCAGTTTTTACTTTACGCCATTTTTAATTTTATTTAAAATGTAACTGGCCTGCTCAAAGCGCAAACAACCTACTGCGCACTACATATATGCCATTTTTGTCTATCTCTCTCTTTAAATGTAAAAGGTCCATTCCGTGGTTGACCATATTAGTAAAATGTTTTTATGGTTTCACATGTAAAATTTTCTGCTGAACCCAATGACAAAATAAAAAATATAGCATTTCATTTACAATAAGAAAGTTAGGGTTAAACGGAAATGTTATTGCTTTGTTTTTTTTTTTTTGACATTTCTTACAACCAATGAAATGTTCCATTTTGTGTCACGTGTCTGCGTTTTAACCAATCCTGTCATTATTATAGTGGGAATAATCTCTGTAGCTTTTGTTTTTGTTGACATATGTCAGATAGTAATCAACACGTAACTAAAATGAGCGAAAAAGACCAATTTTGTGCCCTTTCTGATCATGAAATAAACCAAAAAATTATAGAAACCACTTCTAGAAATACCATAATTAGTAATTATATCTTTTGATTATTTATTTTACATATTGTCAAAATGTGTTCTAGTTGTCAAAACAGACTTATCAACTGAACCATGTAAATGAATGAAGCTAGTTAATAAGCTATTTGCGTGGTACTGAAAACCTGATATCTATCACTAAATACCTAAAGTAAAGTTGAAAACGTATGTAAAAATATAAATTTTATTTTAAAAAATTGTTTTTTAATAAATTAAGAGAGATTTTCTTTGACGTCATTATTTTGAACTGGAGAAAGGGATGCATATTTAAGAATGTAACCTGTAGATGGCGAGCGAGTGCGAGTTTCAATTTGATTTTGACATTAGTTCATTTTTCTGTCACTGTCTCTCTTCTTTATTATTTACAATTTGCGTGGTTTCTGTTACTTTTATTACGTATTTCGATTTGTTAAGCAGGATTTTAACGTAGCTTATACTCGTATAAGATTAAAATGACAAACCAAAATATTAACCTCCAAACTATTATTCAAACGTCAAACAGATGCTCTGTCATGTTTAAATTATCCGCACATGCCGTTGCTATTGAACGTACCGAAGTTATTGCTTTACGGCCATTCATTGGTTCGGCGTAATTCTACGACATACATGGCGGTAATTTAAATATTAAAATTTCATTTTTTTTCTGGCCAATTAATGAAAATTTTGCCAAAAGAAAAAATATGGATAGCAAGTTTTTATCCTCTCTTCGAAAATATTAAATAAAAAGATGGCACGCAAGTAGCCCATTACGACAGTAGATGGCGCTATAATAGCATGACAGCTTGATTCCGTTGTTTGAAACTTGTGGATCAAAAATAATATAATTAAATATAATTCGAGAGTTCGATAAACTTTTTCCTAAATTTCGTAAAATGTTAAATAGTTTTTAAAATAAAGATAGCGTAAGCTCGTCCTGGGACGTCCACTGATATATCGGGTTTTTAAGAATTACTAATTTTGAATAAATGTTAAATTATACTACAAACTAAAATATTTTATTCCTATGATAAATGATCGTAAGTGTTTAGATTTGAACAAAATGTAAAGAATATTAATAAAATAAGAAGCTGTAGCAATAAATGATTGAAATACAAAAATGGCTTTAGAATCTTTTTGAATTTAAATATTAACTTACCATATATGGATTACAGCGTTCCCTAATTTCTTTAGTAATATAATATTCCCATTTATTAGCGGGTTTTTGATGTTTTAATGCATACATTTCCCCAATATTCAATCCATTGCTTAGTTTTGTAGCTTTATAAACCATTCCAAAAGCCCCTTTTCCAATAACTTTTTCCAAAATATATTGATCATCACCCAACGAAACAACATCTTTCTTTGTTATAAGTCTTGGAATACTAGACAATTCAATGTATTGTTTAGAGTACTTAGGATTTGGAAAACCGACCTTCCTCAATAAAGCAGCTATGTATTTAGTATTAAACGGGTCGCTAGGTGCTTTCTGCAAAATGGTTTCATCAAATGATCCTGGTTCGTGATCCATTCTAGATGAGTTTGAATTTGGCGATGATTGGATATCTACATCCATTTTTAATCCTTTTACTGGTGAAGGGGAACTAGTCAGAGAATCATTACTACTATCACAAGTCATTTCTCTAAACTGATTTTTCATCGGAGATTCATAATTCGTCATTAAAGTTTTTTGTATTTTTGGTTGAGATTGTTTGCTAGCATCTCCAGCGCCCATTTCACTCACGCGGTAAATATTTGGAACGATACTATCATCTCCTGTTAAGTCTATAAAATTTCTCCCTGGACTTTTATTTGATTGGCCGGAAGTATCAGCTGTTAAATATTTTTTAATCATATTGTAACTCTCAACTTCTGGATTTTCTTCTTTAGACGTATCGCTCGATATATGTTGAGGCTGTTCCTCAATTTGATTAATTGAATCGTCGTAAGTTCTTGAACATTCGGGAATTACTTTCAAGCTTTCTCGGTTAAAAGTCGTTGTTTTTAAATTTGTAGTTACGCTGTGACAACTACTCCCAGAACTAGAACTGTTTCTGTATTCTTTAGTTGTTTCTAGAATAACAGATAAGGCATTAGTTATTCCTGTTTCTTCTTGTTGTACTTCCTCGTCAAATAATTTCTTTCCTTGAGATTTTTCCTGAATCGGAGAATTGGTGTATTGTTGAGCAACAGCTTTTTTGTAATTAAATGGAGTAGATGCAGAATTAGCTGGCAGGTGGAAATTAAAATTCTGTGTAGTACAAGAATCATTTAAAGTTGGAAGACCTGTATTATCTTCAAAAATAGGAAATCCAGCTAATTTGACGCCAGCTGGACGTAGGAATTTTTCATTGTTTTCGGCATAACTTGAAGTTTTCCTCGGCAGTTCGTCAGCTTCAGGAATAGGTTGACTAGAAAAAGGAGCACGAAGACTTTCTCTGGCAGTTTTTTTATAACCCGTAGGATTTACAATATTTTGTGCAGGCAAACTTTTATTATCAATTTCGGTGTCGTCATAAATAGTGAAATGAGTTTTACTACTAGAAGCAATGTTTTGTTTTTTTGATAAAACACTATCTTCATGTATCTGGAATTTGCTGATTTCTGGTTTTTGAACTGTTTGAATCGTTTGTTCTTGCATTGAAGTCAAATCACCTTTCCAAAAAACGTTAACGGATTTCATAGCCTCGCGAGTGTTTTGAGTGTAATTGTCATCGGAATTAACAGTATTATTAGGCCATTGTTGCATTTGGGCAGCAGCACCTAAAATGTCTTGATTTTGGATCATTCTTGAAGTATTTTCAGTCCATTGTTGAGAATGATTGTCATGATGCGAATGAATATGTGTTGAAATGCAAGGCTGCTCCAATTTAGTGTCGTGTTGATAATAAGGATTTTGAGTTACATGAGATTGATTGATATATTGAGAAGTAATTGTAGTTTTTGATTGTTCTGGTACTTTATTCGTAAAAGAGTTATTTTCATAAGCAGAAATGTTTTGAGGGAGTAAAGACATTCGCGGTATAACAATACTGTCATCTTGTTGTAAATAAGCGTATTCATTACTAGCTCCACTTGTAGCCGGTAAAATAGACTGCACCGCTTGTTCAATTTCAGCATTAACACCATGATGTTGAGTTTCGCCCATCAAATTAGTTTCATCCATCATAGACATACAAGGAATATTTTCATGAGATTCAGCGTGTTTTTTCGCAAACCATTTTCTCGCGCGTATTTCCTCCGGACTGTATTCAATTCCTGGTGTTCCATACACTAAATGTTTGGGATACATCGGTATCTTGCTGTCATCTTGTGGTTCAGGGTACCACAAATCAGTTTTCCAGTCGGAAAAGTCATCAAAGTTCATTATAGCAAAATCGGGGGGTAGACGAATTCCACCCGCGTATTGTGGATCTTCGTCTTCATGAACTGCGAAAGCGGGCTGACGAACCTGAGGAACTTTGTTAGTGATGATACTCTTTTTCCATGTTCCAGGTTTTAATGCGTTTTCCTTGTGGATCAAATCTTGGTTTTTAGCAACTCCTATAACACTGACAGAAGCACACGCTCCTATACTCGGACCAGCCACTTCTAGGTCTTCGTAAAGAGTTATAGAAGCGTTACTTCGTTCTGGACGCGAATTAATAGGTAAAACACCTGGATTAGGATTCAAAATATTATTTCCTACTCGAACATTTGGAACAACAGTTCGTTGTTGATGACTGTATGAAACTAAAGATGTTAAAGCATGTCTTTCCTCTTCTCTTCTGTGTTCATCTACTCCTTGAATTGCTTCTTTCCCATAAGATGTGAACATATTTCTAAAAAAAAATATTACTATAAATTCTGTTTGAAGGTTGTAGACAATGGTTCATTTTGACTAATAACACACGTATCTCGAACAGACATTGTCTTTATTTTTACAAAAAATATACTACACGACGTTTCGATTGATAATATCTCCATTCGTTAACAAGTGTAAACTGAACAATAATCTTAAAGCTACGAAATTTTATACTAGGAGGGATGTGATGAGCTGTGACGATTTCGTTTCAGATGATGGAATTGACCGATTAGGCGCCACACGGTACGAATATCTGTGCTGGGATGGCTGAATACTCCACTAATGTTGGTGATGTACACTGCTTCTTTGAATTTTCTTTTATACCTATGACCTTTTCTGTCAATAATGTGGGCTTCATTCCATTTGATGTGGTGTTGTTCTGTCCACGCGTGATGTGCAGTACCTGACTTTTCAGTTTCTCCCAATTGCGTGTTCTTCCTATTAAGTCTTACGGCTAGAGGTCTTTTTGTTTCACCTATATATGAGGCACCGCATTCACATGGCACTTGGTATATGCAATTCTTCGTATTGTCTTGCTTCGGCTTTGTTCTTGTGAGTGCACTTCGCATAGTTTCTGTTGATTTGAAAACCGTCCTAATGTTGTATTTTCTTGATATGCTGCTTATTTCCTCTGATGTCCCTTTGATATACGGAATCATTAGAAGTGGTTCTTTAGTTTTGTTTTGTTCTACGGTGCTGGTCTGATTCGATCGAATCCGTATATGAAAGAGACATCAGAGGAAATAAGCAGAATATCAAGAAAATACAACATTAGGACGGTTTTCAAATCAACAGAAACTCTGCGAAGTGCACTCATAAGAACAAAGCCAAAGCAAGACAACACGAAGAATTGCATATGCCAAGTGCCATGTGAATGCGGTGCGTCATATATAGGTGAAACAAAAAGACCTCTAGCCGTAAAACTTAATGAACATAGGAAGAACACGCAATTGGGAGAAACTGAAAAGTAAGGTACTGCACATCACGCTTGGACAGAACAACACCACATCAAATGGAATGAAGCCCACATTATTGACAGAGCAGGTCATTGGTATAAAAGAAAATTCAAAGAAGCAGCGTACATCACCAACATTAGTGGAGTATTCAGCCATCCCAACACAGATATTCGTACCGTGTGGCGCCCCCTAATTGGTCAACTCCATCATCTGAAACGGAATCGTCACAGCTCATCACATCCCTCCTAGTTTAAAATGTCGTAGCTTTAAGATTAATGTTCAGTTTATACTTGTTAACGATTGGAGATATTATCAATCGAAACGTCGTGTAGTATATTTGTTGTAAAAATAAAGACAATGTTTGTTCGAGATACGTGTGTTATTAGTCACTATAAATTCTGCCTGATCAAATTTTAAAACAAACGTACTGGTGCGCCGCACTTAGATCTTCAAAGGGTTGCGCGAAATTTCGTAAACCGAGCTGAAAAACAGCGTCTGCTCTCTTGTAATCCCCCGCAATTTCGTGGTAGAAAGCCCACGCTCGGTACAAATCAGCACAAGACACACAAATTCCTTTAGAATAAAGTAACTGAAATAACTCTATAGGATTTTGTTGTAAATCAATCTAAAAATTTATATTTCAATGAATTGAGTTCGTATTGATTTTTATGACATTATTACATATTTAATCCATAATTTGCATAACCTACGGTCATGTTTATATCGGTCGTCGTATTCAAATTTAGACAAACAGTCTTCCAGTAGAGGTATGATATTTCCTTCGTGGCCATGTTTCGGGTAGCTTTGTTCAACCCAGTATACGAAATTATACCAGTTGTCGAGTGGATCGTCTCCTTCATATGAACGGATGGCTTCTTCAAATGCTCTGAAATATTAATATATGATCATTATTATTTTGTTTTTCTTACCCGATACATATAGTACGTTAGTTATTTATTACAATTTTACATTATTATTAACAATTTAAATATTTATAACAATTATATTTATTTCTTATATATCTTACACATTTATGTCATCTTTAATTTGTTTATAACAATTAAACTTTATATGCAATTTTTTTTATTAGATTTCGAATTAATTTATTTCATTCAAACTTTTACAACAATTTTTTTGATTATATCAATTTGACATTATGAATAACAATTTTACATTATTTTCAATTTTTGTGTGATTTATAGTAATGGACCTTTTCAATTTAAAGAGATAGAAGATATGCGCAATGGGGATCTGCGCATAGTAAGAACAACTGAGATCTATGGCGTTTGTTTCTAAAAAATTTAGACGTAAAATGTGAGAATATCTCAGATAACTTTAAAAAATCTTATCGAAATAAGTTACAAAAGCTTTTATTGAAGTTAAAATGTCTAACGACGCAAATTTTCACTGAGAATACAGGTATTTTAATGACTGCAATATTTTTGACATTTCGTTTGACAGCCCAACTGGCAGTTGTTCGCGCTATTTTCTTACTATTTGCAGCGATAGGAATAGATAGCCGTTAAATTGAAAAGGTCCATTTTAGTTGATTACAACAAATTAATTTATTTATCCAAACATGTTTTTTTATGAAGAACAAAATGTTACGAAATATGTTATTTTTATGTAAAGTATGTAGTTATTTTTGCACGATCGGGTTTATTTAAATTTTTAGACTGGATCCTTCTTTATTGAGCTATTTCGGTAATACTTAAAATAATATAAATACAACAATAGATTTTTATTACCGTATATTTTTATTGCATAATAATACATAAATAATAAATGAAATCATATTTTATGCTTAAAATGAAAGTTAGGGCTTCTCTAAAATAGATTCTTTAAAAGGGGGTAAAGATGTGAATTACACAATTTTTGGTTGACAATCTATTCGCAATCGTAGATTTCCCCTCTAGTGGCGCAAATCTGTACTACGGAAAGCAATCGTACAAGCGCCATATTGAATAAGTGACTGAATGAGTGAGTAGTGTAGTAATTAATAATTAAATATTTAAACTTATTGCCTTCATATAAATAAGTGTTTAAACTCGGTTTGTATACAGTCAACGAAACCAAGTGAATAATGTGAACTGTTATATGTCAAACCCATCATATGGCGGCCATCTTGTTTCGAAAATCAGCGCCTCTATAATTATTTTCGTTTGCGATTACGTATTATTAGTAAATATAATCAGGGTTGGCCCGATTTAAATCATTTGATTTAAATCACGATATAATTTATGCACTATTAATTTTAGAACTAAAGTATAAATACAAGAAATGTTCAGAATTAAATACTGCATCAAATGAGCCTAAATTTATTGATATAATAGGTTCTGGTCATAAGATAAACGTAAAATAAAATATCCGTTTTAAACTTTTTACAGAGTGCCATGCAAGACGTTTTGACCTTTTTTATTTAGGTAGGCATGGGTTAAAATTTAAAAAGGCGCACATGCACGCGTTATATACTGTATATAAGCAAAAAATCAAATGCATTCTATCAACGATTTTTGATTTTTTTAAATAATTATTTTTGCCAACCCTGAATATAATACAAAACATAGTCAAAATAACAGTAATAAAATAAAAATATATTTTTATTATTTCGCGTTACTTAATAATGAGATACTTTCTGCATAATATGAGGAATAACTGTACCCCACATCATCATCCATCATATTCTTTAGCGTCACGACAGTTGACCTACTATCAGTAGTAGAAAATAAGTGTCACAATATTGTCAAAATAGACATATTATTTTATATCTCATGAATATTTACCTTCTCTGTTGTATTAGCTCCTGTTGTAATTGGGAGTCATTTTGGGCCTGTAATGCAACTCCTAGCTGTGTCACGTTTCGGCCACCACGTAATGGTTGAATGTTTTCTTTGCTTAGATCAAATTCCATTTTTAAAAATATAAAACTGTATACACAAACAAAAGTTTGAGTTAATATACAAATAAAATAATCCGGCACTCTTTTATAAACTTAGTATCACAGATAAAGAATAAAAATGAATGCAACGGTTTTCTTCACTCCTTTTTGTACGTTACTCGTTAGACAAAGAGCGAGATAGCGGTAAAACGAAAAGGAAAATGTTCAAAATCATATGGTTTAGACAGTACACTATATTATCGACCGGTAGATTTCTTTACCGATTTGCGATGCACATTCACGAAATTTTGAAGCTATTTACGTTTTAATTTTGCACTACCTTACGAAATACAAAATGGTTCAATTAATAAACAAAACAATTTTCAATAGAGTTTTAGTGCTAAGTAATCGTTATGTATTAAAAAGTCAAGAACGCTTTGTCTCCTATGTGCAAGGCCAAGAACCTCAACCAAAAGTGCGGGAATATTTCTATTTTATTGACCATCAAGGAATGGTAGGTAATTTTGTTCAGTAGTTAAGTGTAGGATACAAATTTGAGGCCTTAAAGTTCTTTTAGCTTTTATTACAACTGTTATGTTCACGGTTTTAATAAACGACAATACAAGTTAGTGTAGTTATTTATATTTGGGCTTAATCAAGAGTTACATTCAGTTGAGAGCTGGTTCTAGCAGTGATGCCAACCTATACATGTGTTATAACACCAACTCTACAGAGTTGCACCCGATGCCACATTTTTCAAAACAAAAATAAAAAACTCTTAACAGTCAGTCTTAACTCACTTATCTAATTATCCTAGTACATAGTCTTTATATTTAGATGGAAATTTAATCTTTCTTTTTGGTCTTACTTTTTCACAAACTTCATTTTACATAAGAAAATAGTAGATGGCGCTTGAGAGCCAACCGTTTTTACATGCATTAAATAAATAATTTAAATATGTGAAGGCTTACAAATTCCGAACTGCATACATATCTTGGCATATACATTTTCTCAACGTATAAATATGTCTTTTAAAGTTACATTGTCATGTACATTTCTCGTCTTGCACATTCATGACTGTGTACAAATTTATACCATGAAGTTGCTGCGCATCAGAGAATTCGAACTTGACGCGCTATCTCATCTCGAAGTACACTTAAAAAATTAAATATATTTTATTTCTTTTCATAAAAAAAAATATAAACGTAAACTTACCCTAAAATATAAAGCAAATATCTACATGTTTTCATTAAAATACGTTTTGTTGTTGAAGTGTAATTCGAAATGGAGTGAACGCGCCAAGTTTGAATTCTTTGAAGCGCAGCAACTTCATGGAGATTTGTACACAGTGACAAACGTAAATACAAGGCAAGAAATGTACAGGGCAATATAACTTCAAGGGACATATTTGTACGATAGAAAAATGTATATGCCAAGAAATGTACAGAGTGATATGTGTGCATTCCCTTTGTGAAACCAAAGTTTGTCAATAATAAATATTTTTATCTGTAAAGATGTACAAGACCTAAATATTAAAAATGACAACAAATCATTTTAAACATCATTTAATTTTGATTTTATTTGATAATTGACAACTGACACGTAATATTTTTTTTCGTTTTTGTGAACTATGTTTGCGTTATGATCAACAAAAGGGCAGAATTATATCCCTTTCTAAACCAACGCTATTTTCTTACGAAGTACAGTGGGTAGGATCCCAAGACTTCCGCTATGGTAACGTAGCGAAAAATACCCCTTACGTTTCATCTTCCTTTTCCTGTTAACTTCCACAGTTGTTAGGGAAACAACGTGATATTTGTCGCTACGCTATCATAGCGTAGTCTTGGGATTCCACCCCACGTCATATCTTTAGAATTTTGTTTTACATTGGAATTTTCAATTGGCAAATTACAATGACTGATTGAGAGGTCTTTCTCAATGGACCTTTTCAATTTAAAGAGATAGATATGGGAATCTGCGCATAGTAAGAACAAATGAGTTCTATGGCTTTTGTTTCTAAAAAAATTAGACGTAAAATGTGAGAATATCTCAGATAACTTTAAAAAAAATCTTATCGAAATAAGTTACAAAAGCTTTTATTGAAGTTAAAATGTCTAAGGATGCAAATTTTTACTGAGCGTACAGGTATTTTAATAACTGCAATATTTTTGACGTTTCGTTTGACTGGCCAGTTGTTCACGCCATTTTCTTACTATTTGCAGCGATAGAAAGAGATAGCCGTTAAATTGAAAAGGTCCATTCCCTGTGTATATTTGACTCATTCAGCGATTTTCTTAAGTGTACAGAGTTCCTTTGTAAATCCTAAAGCTAAAGGAACTTTAAGGCCTCATATTTTATCTTACACTATAACTGGAAGTTCCCAAAAATTTGAAATTTCGTTATTAGTTTAGCATTATTGTATTAACGAATTTTGTTATAGTTATTTCTAGATGATGCTCGGATGAAAAACTTCACATCTTGTTTCAAAGAAAAGAAATTTTTAAAATTCTTTTTTGACAGAATTAGAATTAACGAAACAGACAGATATAAAGAAGATTTCCCATATTTGTCAATCTGTGGAAGAGAAAGAAATTTTATTAGATGCGATGATTATCCTTTTGTATATACACATGTAGTACAAAAAGAAATTAAAGGAATTGTTGGAGATCATTTTTGTTATGCACATGCAGGTGATTTACTTTCAGTTCCATTTGAACCCGAAAAAATTTTCATGTCGCCAACGTCTGGAAGGGTTTACCATCCAGCACCAGAAAAGGCTGGTGGTATTGGTTTGGTAAGATCGAATTTAGCAATTGAATTTAGTAAACTTTTTAATTTTGATAATGGTGAAACAAAACCTCCGACTCATTTTAACTGGAAGGATAAATCGTATATTTTGGACACAACTTGGTATAAAGAAGCGGTGGATAAAAACAGGGCAAGAAATTTATTTGTAAGGGATGATTTAATAGAAAAGGAACTGATGTAACTTTGTAAATAGTGAAGATTTATTTGTAAATCAATAAAAACATGTAGGATATTTTTGTAAATAAATAGATATACATTTAATATTGCTAACGGCTTTGCCTCAACATCCAAACTAAATTAATTCTATACATAGTCATATTATTAAAATTTTATATAAAATTTGTGTAAAAATATTGCTCTTTGAACAAATTTGATCACACGGCATAGGTTTGAGCAAACTCTTGATATTAAGAAGCTAATTCACCAAACATCATGTGTCTGAATCGGGAGTAGGTATGCGAGATAATGGTTTAAAAGTTCCTGGAGCAACCCAAGAATGTCCTACAGAATTATTTTTTTCTTCGTGTTTATAGGTCAGCATATTCGCTCGGACGGGATCGTGTTGATCAGCTTGGTAAGGCTCGAAAACAAGATAATGTTTATCGTCAGTAGGCGGAGGGTCGTATATTCTTTCTTGGCTTAATTTCACACACGCTTCAACCCTATTTTTAAATTCATCTGGATTGTTTTTATACAATTCTGCAGCTTCTTCATTAATAGCATGCTCAAAACTTTTCGGCGTCGAATAAAAAATCCAGCAAATATATTTCAGTACTTGCCAGATGTGTTGTTCTCCTTTTTTCCATTCTGCAAATCCTCCTAATAAATTTAATTCTCCTGTTGATGAATTTACAACTGGATGAAATACTTCTGAAGTAAAAACCACTTTAGGGTGTTCACAGTTAGGAAAAGATTCAGGTAGATGAATATTAAAACGGAATATCCCGTCGTTATATAGACCGCTTCTTATAAAAACTACGCCAAACCATACTAAGAACAAATAATTTAAATACAATTAGAAATTTTAATTGTATGACATACTTACAGAGAGAACTTTCTCTCGAAGGTATCACATATATTCCTCTTAAGTTTTCACTTTGCAACTTTTTACTAAAATAGAAATGTATAAAAATAAAGAATTATTGATTAGTATTGATAAAACATACTATTCGGCAAGAATAATATACTCTTGATGAAACATTTTATATATTTTTTGGGCTTCTTCATTATGATACCCTAATTTTGGTTGTTTATTAGGATCAGCTGGAAGAACTTTCCTTAAGGATCCTTGTCTCGTAAAATTTCCTTCTTGGCTTTCTCCCTAAAAAAAAAAAAAATATAAATTTCTAACCTTATATTAATTATTTTTAAATATTTTACCTTGCTTGTAGAAGCAGAACTTCGGACGGATGCTTGCAACATTTTATTTTTTATTTAAGTACATTTGGCATCTGATAAACTAGAGGTAGATTGCTTTAAGTAACCGAAAAATATTATCTATAAAATTTAAGCATTAACACTATACTTTTAAATCACAACGTAGTATGTAACAATGCTGATAAGTAGACTTTTTATCACTCATTAAGCTAATCACTATCTGCAATTAATTTTATCATCATATTGGAAATATGTCATTTCCCACAAATACATAACACCCACAATACGATTAGCTACAAATACGTAGTTATATTTGCTTATCCCTAGAAATATTAGAAATTAATCATGAATTCGTGACACAGTTATTTGCAAGAATAAGAAGATTAAATACAAGAGACACTACACAATTGTAATTTGCACGAGCGCCTCTCGCGACAAAGCATAGAACATAAAACTAATGGTTGCCATGGTTACAACTTACAAACAAAGAACTGCCACCTCTACACTCTAGCCATCGTTTTAGTTGATCGAATGATCTTCAGTATTATTAAACTAAAAATTGCCCCAGGCACATCTTCTGGCTGTACACATTTTTAATAAACACTCTCTCTTTAGTGTGACGTCAATTCTTTAGTGCCTATTGAGAGGATAATTAAATAACAATACTTTAACGCTATCTGGTATAGTTAGTTGCGAACTAAATGAAAACGGATGTACATCAATTTAACGAACACCATTATTTAAAAAACAAATTTGATGTGGCCATTACATTACTTTCCGTCAGTTCTATGTATTTTGTACAAATTTCATACAGAAAGTTCGACAGAAATGTCACAGTTTTTCCATTTTTATTCTTAACTCTAGTAGACTGCCATTGCAGCAGTAATTCTTCTTTGTTTTAATATGCCAATATACATATTTTCTGTATTTATGTCAATATCGACAAGTTAAAAAACAATAATTATAAAATAGACTGACAGTTGACAAATCAGATTAGAAAATAAAGAAAGACAGATGACAACTATGTATGTCCATCTCACAATTACGCTTAGTCATTAAGCCTTAAACCCTGGAGCACAGACAAACATGTATGTTTGTCTGTGCCTGGAGTTTGCATACTTTCGTTCTTACGCATTGCTCTTAGTTCTTAAGCATTAAGCCTTATGCATAGCTGGAAATGGTAGTAAACTTTGCCATATGATAAACATTTTTACGCATTGCGCTTAGTTTTTAATTATAGCTCTTACGCATTAAGATAATCGGTGGAAATGAGGCTATGTCAATTGCACTTAACACTATAACACTGACATCTTTCAATCAGAATTTTTTTAATATAGTAGCTGTTTCCATAGTTGTCTACTTTATGAAATTTAATTTTTTAACTCTATATCCATTTAATATAAAGTATAAAATACAGTAAAATCGTATAGAGAATAAAATATTCTTGAATCTTTATAATAACATTGCATGTGAAAAAATGATATTTAACATCGTTTTTTCAAGAAAAACTGTTAAAATCTTCAAATGCGGGTACTTCCGGTTGACCAATACCAAAATCTAATCAGCTCTTCATATGGATGTAACGAAGAAGAATGCGAAAGAATTATAATTTTTGGAATTATTAGAGTTATCGCAGGCGAAAATAAAGATACTAAATAGATTGTTTACATTCCGAGTAATTTTAAAGAAAGATGAAACTTTTAGTTTTAAATGTTTTATCTATGAAGGCAAACATAGTAAATAGTAATTTACATAGCAAGACCTGAAAATGATACATTACCTACTTAGTAAGCAAGCATATTTCAGAGCGAGCCGTAGGCGAGCTTTGGAAGCTTGTATGTCCAGTAAAGATACTTTCGAAATGTCGAATAATTTTATAGAACAAAAGTAAAATAACGTGATTATATTTTTTGGTCTTTGTTCTATCGATTTCTTTAAAAACATCAATCTGTTGATACTGTCGATAATTTCCATCGCATATGAAATTTTATAGAAATGTTGCTATTTTTACAACAATGGTATTGTTATATTAACATTTGCATGGATGTAAAAAAGTTAAAAGCGATTTTCAAACTTAGAACTCTTTGTATTTAAATAAGTACCTACAGAACTTTTATTCGTTTATTTTCTCTGAATCAATGCACATACTGAACATACATACATACATACATAAACTCACCCACTTGGTGGGTTAGCACAAACCCGAACAATAATAATACTGAAGTACCTTTATTCCTTCTTCCAGCACGAAATTGGGAGTAACGATATTTTTTTTAGATTAAAGAGCTTCCATTGTTGTTTGAAAATTTTGCTCCTGTACAACTAGCACCAAGTGAAGTATTCTGTAACTATATCGTCTGTCTTCTGTTAAGTCAGATGTAAACAACTAAATTTTTTGCCTGTATCAACAGTTAAATATGAAATTCCCTAGTATTTTGAATGAAAAAGAAAGCAACGGAATTGTTTTGAATAGAACTGTCATGTTTGTTTATTAATTTACTGAAAACACTTAAAAACTACAGTATAAAGCATGAACAGAAATGTAAAAGACAGTGTTCCTTCATTGTTAAATGATCTGTGTGCTAATTTTGCCAATCACGATGCAGGTATTTATATGGAGGTTATAAATAATTCAAATTCTAATATTTATTCATTGCAGCCCAAACTACGGATTTCTTGAAGCTGTCATTGAATTTTCTAGCAAATGCCAAGACATATACCTCTTCCAACGTAGATGAAATATATATAGTTGAAAATATAAGAAGACATTTGTCTCAATCGGGAAGTGGGGAGATTAAGAATTTCGAACTTCTTTATAATAGACTAAAAAAAGAAGTAATATACTGGAACAATTTTAAATGTATATAGAATAAGTAAAACGTTTATTATTTTAGAATAAATTAAAATATCGATGTGCCATATTAACATTTCTTTGGAAATTAGGATCACAGAAAAAAGATTCAGAACCTTGGTTGATTTTAAAAGAATTAAAGCAGGCCAATCTTAATTCGCAATCTGCGCATTCTATTAGCAAAGATCCCGTACAGAAATTATTTTACAATAGGTCGAATTCAGATTGTAATTCTCAGGTATATAACAATTACAATACAAATATCTAGTAGCCTGCGACATTTTTCGGGAAAACAAAAGCACATTAAAACAAATTCTTGTTGTAGATTACTTTGTGTAACGATACTCAGATAAAACCAACAGATTCTCTTAAGAGCACCAGTTCAAATTATGGCAGTACAGTTTCAGAAACAGCTCTTATCCAAGATCTTATTTTCTCTTTCCAAGGAATAGAGGGTAAAGTTTTACGGAAAGAACCAGGGTCTGGAGGATTCGTTATTGATGCCAGGGTAGGCATTAGTCGATCTCAACGCGCTGTTGTCCAAAGATTAGCTGAACTTGGTTTTCTTCACAACCAAATACGTCAGCACTGTGAATCCAATAAACAAATCGGGGTTATTGGTCAGAGTTTAATAGCTGCTCTAAGGGAAGAATTAACTGAATATTATAAATTAATCGCTGTACTTCAAAGCCAAATAAAAACTCCAATAGATTGTGAAGCTGACAAGCTCACACTTCGTAGATTGTTAGTCTGGGTTGCAGAACCACAATTTCGGTTGCAATGGCTCGCAAACATAGCTTTAGAATGTCAAAACAAAAAAGGCGGTGCTTTAATTTCAAGCGTTTATGCTTTTCTTCAACATGGTGCTCCATTAGTACAAACTATAATTCGTCGAATACTCAAAGCTATTTGTTTGCCGCTTCTTCGGATGATGACCAGATGGTTACTCGATGGTTATTTGGAAGATCCATCTGGCGAATTTTTCATTGAAGCCAGATCTGGTTATAAAGAACAGAGGTTGTGGCATGATAAATATCATGTTAGGTCGTCGATGTTACCGACTTTTATAAGTGTGGAACAAGCTAAAAAAATTCTGATCACAGGGAAGAGTATTAATTTTATTAGGGAAGTTTGTCAGGATTTGTCGAATTTGCCGGGACGGGAAATCATGCAGAGGACTTTCGAAAACATTAATAGTAATATATTCAAAACTTTTAAAATTTTTATTGTTATTTATGTATTTTTTTAGCTGAAGCATTATTTACTGCTGAATTAAGTATAGAATTGCATAAAATAATTGATTCTGCATATCACGAAACGTCGGATAGGGTTTTAGATATTATGAGAGGACAAAATAGATTAATTGAACATATGCAAGCATTCCGTCGTTATTTGTTGTTAGGACAGGGCGATTTTATCAGACATCTTCTCGAATTATTAGCGTAAGTTATAACAATATACCTATGGGTGTATTCTAAACACAATCCGTTTAAATATATTATGTAAACGGATTCCGCTAAAAATTCTATTCACAATATGACATTTGAACGGATCCGTTAAAATTAATATAATAAACGGATCCGTTTGCTACTGTAGGGCAGTGTTGTCAAATTGTAAATGTCAACATATTTATTTTTTGATAATAACAAAATATATTAATATCTAAACAGATATTTGTGATACATAAATTTAGAGATACTATTTAGTAATAAATTTATATAATGAGTATATTCTTCAAAATAATCTGTTGGTAGGTAAATACTTTGTTGTAATAAATGTCAAAATTGCCAGTTTCATAACCTTTTGATATTGTAAATTTGGAAAAAAATGAGCATAAAACAAAAAATCTATAAAATCATAATTCGTTACTTATTAAGCGTAGCTAAATTAATAATGAAGAACGACCCTAACGCCCAACCCCAATATTTATCTTGAAATTATAGACACCACCAAGCTAATCTACAGTATCGAGAAAATGGACATACGTGGGGCCACAATTAAAATAGGCGTATGCATTTATTTGCAAATATTAATTAATTTTCTTCATTAGATTCATTCATCTAATCAGTATTCTTCGAATATAATCAAAATATCCATTGTTGTAATCAAAATATTCTTTGTTACAATAAAAATATTCTTTGTTGTAATCAATAATTAAAAATAAAGGCACCAATAGAACATTTGTGTCTTGAGCCCCTGAAGATTAAATGCAGTCCTGAAAATACTCGAATATTTTTAAAACATTAGGTAAAGTACAAGATTTGCAATGTAGAGTAAAATATCTGCTCGTTTCATTAGAGAAAGCATTTTTAATTTTTTGGAGAACGAGAAATGAATAATTTTTGTATTGTTAAATCTTTCATCGAACCGATTTATTATGGGTTATGTACAAGTATAATTTTGTTATAAAAATTATTTATTTGTACTTTCTTTTCAATTATATTTTATGAATCCAAGGGTCGGAGCAAACAGTAAAGGGTGATAACGCCATTCTCTGCGTACAATTAAGAAATTTCTAAATATGTATTAAATGTCGTCCGTTTACAATTAACGGCTATGAATCATCCTTCGTTTAAATTTTATTTATAAGCGGATAACATAAACGGATCTCCGTTTATATTATTAACGAATAGTGTCTTTAGAATAGCAAAATCTAGTTAACGGATATCTTAATTTTAACGGTCCGTTTATAAATAACGGAATGTCTTTAGAATACACCCACTAGTCTCATAATAATTTGGCCATAAAATGCCACTATCTTCTGTTGTAGTCCGGAGCTTTCAAAACCAGCTAGCGACATCTACCCCCACACTCTCTCTGCTATTTTGGATTCTGCAGTTCGAACCACGAACGCACAATTCGAAAATCCTGATACTTTAAAACGTTTAGACGTCCGTCTAATGGAAGTAAGTCAGGGTGATTTGGGCTGGGATGTCTTTACAGTTTTATATCATATTGATGGACCAATTGGCACTGTATTCGAACCAACTCTGGAAACATATCGAACTTTATTCGGTGCATTATGGAAAGCGAAAAGGATGGAGTTTATTTTGTCTGGAATGTGGAAGAGACAGATTACGTCTGCGAAATTGTTCCGAAAATTGAAAGGTTTCATAATAATAAAAATAAAATTTGTTGTTTTTTATGTTTAATATATTTGTAGATGTGGCACAAGTAATGCAAAACATTCATATTTTAACTTCAGAAATGGTACATTTTATTCATCAAACACAATATTATTTCTTGTTTGAAGTTCTGGAATGTTCGTGGGCAGAAATGTTAAACAAAGTCAATGTTGCGGAATCGTTGGACGATGTTATTAAAGCGCACAACAATTTTTTGCTTTCTGTCCAGAAAGGCGTTCTTGTTGATCCTTCCTCACAGGTACCTCAAACATTTTTATACTTAAAACTTTCACAAATTCGAAACATTCGCAGCTATAGCGAAACTTTCGCTTTTACAGATTGTCGTCGACTGAAAGTAAAATCATTCAAATACATAATTCAATAGGTTATGGGCCCATTCATGGTTTCCGAGAACTATTTAGTTAAACATGCATATTAAGCTTTGGGCCCATAACCTATTGAATTATATAATTGTCATTGTCAATCCAATTCGTTTACTTCAACAGTTTCATTATTACATTTCCAGAAAAATGGAAATGGGCAATGAACGCGAAATTATCGCCATCGCTGCGAATCTTTCGCGATGGTTTGGAAGAGCCTTTAAACCTTAAATATATTTATTCAATTTATAGGAGTTGTATACACATTTGTGTATAATATACAACACAATTCTCAAATTGGAAAGTATTGAAGAATCTCTTTACAATAAATCTTTGGCAGAAATGGAAGCCATAAATGAATGCGAAAGAAAAATAAAAGATTCCAAATTAAGCGAAAAATTTGGAACCACCAAAGAAGACGAAAAACGAAACGCAGAGCGCGTTGCCAAATTTAATTATTCCCTTACTTCCGCCAAAACCCACGTTCGGTCTGTCGCGAAACAATATAACGAATACGTCCGAAAATACCTCGAAATGTTAGCGTCCCATACCGATATCAATCTACAACTCCTTAGCGTTCGGTTAGACTTCAGTTCATATTACGAACGGGTTCAAGAAAACGCCAAAAATCAAAATAAAAACCCTAAATGACAATCAGTCAATGAATCTTCCTTCTGTTCTTCCTCTATATCGTCTTCGCGAGATATTCCCCGGAAAGATTTCGAAAATCGTTTGCCGTTGTCAGACAGCAATGCAACTTTACGGACTGCGGATATTAATCAAAGTTATGGGAGTGTTCAGTCTTTGATTCATCGAACCGGGAAGAAAAAAGAAAAACACGGCATCTGATGTTGTGTCGGGTGAGTCAAGATTTAGGTGCCATTTCATTTCCTTTTGGCTCATCCTCGGAATCTCGTTATCGTTGCTATATTGTTGCCTGAATGTTTTATCGTCGGTTATTAGTTGCGCCATAAAATGTTTTATCGGATCGTCATTGCAGTGTCGCAATTCACAAATTAGATTTTAATTATAGCAGTGATTTTAAAATGAATTGGAACGTAACGTTTGAACCCAATAAATATATTTTATGAAATGTTATATCACACATTAATTCACAATACATGTATTAATATTAATAACAAACTTCGATATGTGAATCTCTGCTTATTTATATATTAGTGTAGCCCGATGCCAATAATTGTATTGGCAGTGTATAAAATAATGAATACTTTTATTAATTTTTGTATAGACTGATTTTTATGCAAGTTGTGCGTAACAGTATATTTTATAAGTGTTACAGTATGTATTTTTGTGTATACTGTGACAAATAATTGTTGCACCCCTTTTTTATTTGGTCTTTGTTTTCTCTCTTTCATATGCCGTCAGCTAGAATTACTACAGTATAAAACTAACTATTAAAGCCCGGTATTTTCATCTCTGATGCAACAGTCAACTGTCAGTTAAAACGAAAAAAGTCGCATCGAAAAATAGACCATTTATATTGAAAATGAGATATCTATTGCAAATTTCTGAAACATTAAATTGTATTGTCTATAAAGCGACATGAGCTCTACTGATCTCTCAACAAATATAAAAATACTACTTAAATTGTATAAATTTATAAATATAACGATAGATTTAGACCTATTCTTTATTTTTCAAAACTGAACAAAACTTATCAATAGTTACAAAACAAAACTATCTAATAATATTGAAATATTAGCCGCCTACTCATTTCATTGTCCTAACAAGGTCAAGGTGGCTACAATGCTCCTCTTTAAGTGTAAAGAAAAAGTAGGCTGCTAATGGAACAAACGACAGCGATGGCAGAAGTGTCATCAAGGTTGTCAAGACACATTTTTGTTTTCAGTTGATTTGTAATGTATTTGCACCCCGGGACACAATAGGCGATTTCGGGCGACAACCGTTCACTTGCGGTATGTTACGTTCACACATTCGGGCGCTAGGAGCAACCCGTATGCTTGGATTAATGCTCACAGCTGAACGGGTTTGCGAGTCGGGTCAGCTCTCTGGTCACTATTTCTATCTCTTTTTGTCATGTCTTTTTTTGAAATGTCAAAACAGTCGGTGTCTTGGTTTTTATGTCAAACAGGGTGATATTAGGTTTAGGTCTGTCCGTTTCGCTACTTTGCGTCTACGGTTTGCTGCCGTCTCCATATAAAGTATATGGGCGCGGCAGTAAACCGTAGACGCAAGGGTGCGAAACGAACAAACCTATTATTATTATTATATGGATAAATTAACTTTCTCCGTTAATGCATTTTAATTGTCAGACATATTTTTGGAAGTTTTAAACGTCGCAGAATATACATAACCACCTAGCACGATGTCAACAAGTGAACCAACGATTTTTGCTGCCACCATTGACCATATCATACCGTAGCTAACCGTCATTATTTAAGATATTTATTTTATTCTAAAAAAGGATAAAAAATTTAGCCTTAAATTTCATTTAGCTTTTATTACAACTACTGTTGCTTAGTAGAAAATTGGCGTTTCAATATTTGTTTGCCGGATCTCGCACTAGGCATTGTTTCAAACGTTTAACCTGTAACCCTGTACTACGTATGACAATACAGTTCGATTTTTGTCTTTGTCCCGTATCCTATCATATTAGGTCTTCCCATTTCCGAGGACTTACTATTAAGCTGTTTGGTAAAGTAACTGGCGCCCTAATCAACCCTTTCGGCACAGGACCACCCCGTCTCACTAAGTGCTCGCCGGAGCTCCAAATTACTCGGGAGTTTGAGTATTTCTATAGATTGCATCGTCTTAGGATACTTATTACAAATAACATTGGAAGTTTTGTGCTTTAAATCCACACATCATCAGCAAAAAAACAATTTTTTGAAGCAGTTTCAAATAGATATTGGAATAAGTTTTCAAAAATGTAATAAATATTACACTGTAAATCCATATAATAAATTATTTAACGCACGAAACATCCAATGTTATTTATAATAAAAGCTAAATGAACTTTAAGGCCTCATATTTTTATCCTACATTACAACTGGAAGTACCCAAAAAATTTGAATCTCTAAAATAGCTTCAGATTTAATTTTAACAAACTAGATTCACTACTCAACACTCTCAACAACAGCCTTAACATATTACCGTAAATTACGCATTTGTAGACAACACATCGTTTCTTATTCATTTATGATAAAATTCAAGTAAGTTTAGTTAAGAGGTTCATTCAAATGAAGCCAAGTTTGTTTTTTACAATATACACATAGAATTAACGACACAAGCAAGAGAGTGATAGAAGATTTTGCTTCCAAACAAGCCTCCCCCTTATCGTCTTACGTCCCTCTTCCTTGTACTATTTCTGTTACTTATATAAATTAAATTTATTTCTGAGCTAATTTGTGTATTCCGTATGTAAGTATTTTAAGAATGAAATAAGTCTTAAATAATTGGTATTAAAAAAATTAATTTAATCCTCTATTTAATTGTAAAATATCGGGTTAAGAGTACTTTTATAAAAAAAATTCAAAGCGCCCGTTTTTTTTTTGCCGGTCTGTGTAATATCAATGCCATATTTTTCGTTTTAAGTGACAGTAACCAAAGATGGAAATACCGGGCCTATAAAATATTTAATTCTTCTTCAAATTGAAGACTTGAAAATAGCTGACGACACATGATTGATACTAAAACATGGGCTATTATATATAAAAAGTGTATTTGTACGTACTCGAAATAATAAAGTGATATTAACGCGCCATAATGAATCAGCCGCTTGTTGATAGATTTTTTATTTCAAGTGCATAACACTTATTTTACTTAAAATAATACATTTATTAAGTGCAACTTGCTAATCCCACCTAACTAAATAATAAGAAGAAATGCAAAAATACATCTGTTTTGAAATCGTTTGACAAAGCGTATAGTAACAATAACATGTACATGACATTGAAGTCGTCCTGATGGTTACAGTACAGTGGGTAGACACAAGTCTGCGAGTAACTAAGCACAGAGTTGAAGGCAGCTCTTGGAGGGACTCACAGCATAGGGCGCTCTGCCCCACTATGCAATGGGTTTTTCCTCCACGATGGTAGGGCTTGTGGCTACGGACCCATGTTGTCGGGAATTTTCATCAGCTAGGCTGTGCATTGAGCTAGATCGCGACGTAGATACCTTAGTCTGCAACTTATTATTACATGTACTCATTTCTTATTTTCAAAGAGTAGCTTTCGATTTACAGCAAATCTCACTTCAGTTTGACAGCTGTTTTTGACGTCTGCGAGATATTTTGCTCAGTTCTGTTGCAATTCTTTTAGGGTGGCTTGCATGAAAGTGGGTAAACCCTCTAGTTACGCTAACCCAGGGTTACATATACACACAGAGAGTTTTTAGCCTATTTGACAGCTAACCTCGGGTCAAAAAATAACCACGCGTCATATTTAACATAAAACACAAAATTACTTTTTTGTATTAAATATGACGCGTGAAATGACAACTGTCAGCCATATGCATTTTACTATTTGTGGGTTAACCCGTGCAAATCGATGAGTTATTTTTTGAGCCGAGATTAGCTGTCAAATAGGCTGAAAACTCTCTGTTTGTGTATGTAACCCTGGGTTAGCGTAACTCGAGGGATAGCCCACTTTCATGCAATCTACCCTTAGAGTCCCTGTAAGAATATGCTAGGCACGTCATGAATACGTCATTACTATGTGACTGAGCAGTAGTTAAAATTAGCGCCTCCCTGAGAGCAACGAGCAATTTTGCATAGCAACGGGACGCCAAGTCTATGCTTTTAGCAACGCCACTCTTTGTTGTTGGATGTGTCTAAAATATTCTCGCGCACAGAAACTATGACCTCCTGGGCATATTCTGACAGCGAACGGACTCTACTAATAAACTTATAACCGGAAACGCACCGTTTTCGAGGTACATGCTCTTAAAAGACAAATTATATTAATTTGAATTGGTTATGACATGACCTATTACTTCAGGTATTAATTGTATTCATTACTGTTAACTATAAAATTTCAGCTTAATTGAAATGAACTGAGGTGAAATTTTTAGCAAATCGAATGCTAATATATATTTTTTATTACCTTGACATTTTCATAAGCACTTCCTACCTTTTCTTCGAAAGATTTGAACGACTCTGAATGCCTCATCTGACCCAATTTGTTGGAAATATTTCCCGTAATACCACCGATTATAGACGTTGTTTTTTGATAGCTAAGTAAACAAATGAATTAGATACACAATTTACAAGGATTTTAATCTATTCATCTACAATGCGCAACTAAATAAAAAGTGAATAACTGTAAACTCACCTCTATAAAATAAATAAAAATACTTACATGGGGGCCTCGGTTACAGCTTTGGTCACCTGTCCAACTCGAGTCTCAACAGTTTGGTAACTGCATAAATAAAAAACATGCTTCATCCGAAACTACTAAACATGCACAATAAAAAATAATTTATCTATTCATAATGAATAAAATACTTAGAAAAATGGAGCGCACTACAATTTTGTACAAATTGTTACTTACACATTGCTTTCCTTTACATTTTTGATTCCTTGGTTCATGTCTTCCGATAATTCTTTCCATACGGTGATACCCAGGTTCTTTTTTAATTCTCCACTTCTGCGGATTTTACTAGCGAGAACAGTACGTAAAGTGGCGATTTCATCTTCTATCTAAATAAAATAGTAAACAGTAACATTAATAACTTGAGCCATGGTCCACTGTAAAATGTATAAAGGTGCAAGGAGAATAACTGGACAGGTAACCAATATAAAGACATTTCTTGCCCTTATGAAGACTAATGTAATAGTCGAAACGTTGGCTTGAAATAAACATTTTCATCAATAACATTCACTTTGTTAACAATAATAAAGAAAATATTGTTATTAATAATAAATGTTAACAATAATTATTTACAACAATTGTTAACAATGGACCTTTTCAATTTATCGGCTATTTCTTTCTATCGCTTTAAATAGTAAGAAAATGGCGCGAACAACTACCATTTGGGCGAAACGTCAAAAATATTGCAGTCCTTAAAATACATGTATTCTCAGTGAAAATTTACGTCGTTAGACATTTAAGCTTTTGTAACTTATTTCGATACGATTTTTTAAAGTTATCTGAAATATTCTCACATTTTACGTCTCATTTTTTAGAAACAAACGTCATAGACCTTAGTTGTTCTTACTATGCGCATATCTTCTATCTCTTTAAATTGAAAAGGTCCATTATATTTAACAACTGCTACACATAATAAATATCAATGGGGTATGTGACCAAATTTTTATTTTTACATATTATGATACTAGACAAAAAAAGTAAAATACCCGTATTTCTTTGCAACGATTAATTATTCGTACTTTACGATAAAATAATTATTATAAATTTAGGGAAGGGATTTGTGACGTGTCAATGGTAGAAGCGTGAAAAAAGACGGTTAGACTGCCACACTTACCACAACATAAACGCGACGGTGATAGGCTGATTTAAACTGTCTCTTTCCTTCCCGCAGTCTATCTGTCTTTGTCCACGATTCTAACATACTTACGGCATATATCCCTTCTCCAAAACATTAAATTGTTAATAACAAGATTATTACAAATGAATGTATAGTTTTTATTATTATAAAGAGAAGCTATAGTGGTTAGTTTTTATATTTTATGACATATATATATATATATATATATATATATATATATATATATATATATATATATATATATATATATATATATATATATTGAAATTTGAATATGGTTACATACCCCATTGTTAATATTAATAATAGTTATTAACAATAATATATGAGCCAAAATAATAAATTATATTGTTGCGAACAATATTGTAATTAGTAACAAATGTTAACAACTATTATTATTGTTATTATTTAGTTATTTACTACGTAGATATTTTATCAAAAATAATAAGCAATGATAAATATTAATGTAAACAATAATAATAAAAGTTATTGTTTACAATATAATCACGAATGTTAGTGTTAATGGCCATTAATCTTTTTTTAATTATTCTTGGAAGAAATTGTCTTTAAATTTAAAATTTAGTTTATCATTAAAAATTTAAAGTTATTATTTCATTACTTGTGATAATTCCGCCTTCCACAGAGCCCGCTGTGTTTCTTGTTCATCCAAAGTCATGCCTTCTAATTCACTGGGCAAATTTTCTCCAGCCATGTGCGCTTCTTCTGTAATACAAATAAATATTTCTAACAACTGCTAATTTTAGTAGGTCGCATGTTTGCGCACTAACCGTTACTCATTGTTATTCCTAAATATTTTCTAAAGTTATGATCTTTAGGTAATTTAGCTAAATAAGGCTTGGTAAGATCACAGTACGTTACGCGAACTTGTTTTTTAAAGTTCTTTTTAAAAAAAGTTCTTAAGATATTGTTCGCTTTTTTAATAATGTAAAATTCAGCTTCAACATTCACAGATTCATCATTATCAGTGTAAGGTAGACTATCGTAGTTCAATTCGTTAAATTCTAATTGGCGTAAATCAAATAATTCTAATTCATTTTCGAGTAAATCTGAATCTTCATCCGGGTAAAAGTCTTCAGAGTCTATATCATCTAGACTCGGAGTTGAAGAACTATCTTGCGGATTAAAATATGGATCTTCTATATATTCTAATGATGTTTGTTCCTCACCACTCCACATTATATAAATATCACAAATTTTGATACATTTATAATAAATATTTGAACACAGACAACACAAATTAAGAAAATAAAGTGCACACAGCTGTTTGCATCGCTGGAGCTATGTAAACTGTTCATATGCTAAAGAATTTTTGCTTTCACCTGAGGCAATTTCAGTGGAGCGGCACAGCATACAACTTGCACACCTGAGTATTATTTACCGTTACTAGGTGGGCAAAAACTAATGGTAAAAGCGAGAGATGAAATTAAGAGTTTTTTGATTTAAAAGATAAAAAATATAGCAAATAGATTAATTTAACAATGAAAGTAAATGTAATTTCAAATTATGACACGTCACAAAGGAATATTAAAATAATAAACAAACTATCTAATGCGTACATATTATATCCGGCAATAAAATAGAGAAAACGTAATTACCTATTTTTTTAAAAACATAAAGCATAATTTATTATATGTTAACATCCAATTATCTACTTATCGCCTACGTTTTTTAAAAAATTTGTTAACTGTGCAGATGACAATGAAAAGTGAAATAAATCAAGTTGTAATATATACCTGTCGTTGGGCTGATACTGTTCATGATGGTAATGTGATTTATTGTCTAGTTTTACCAAATTTGCACAAATTAACACCAATTTGACAGGCACAAGATTATGAAAATGTTGTCGGCAAGTATTGAGCGATACTTATCCACAATCGGTAAAGAAGATATCTGCAGTATCTTTCCCATGTGAAGTGCATAAGTACATTAATGTACCAAATAGTTCAAATGGGAAATAAACAAATAACTTGAAGCTGATTTTCGCTAAAAAACTATCCCGGTAATACAAACTAACTTATATATTTTAAATATAACGTTAAAGAATAACATTAGAAAATGAACCGCGCACTTAACCTGAAGTCTATCCTATCCACAACACAGAACTTTTCAAATAATTATGTGAACTTACAAATCGTTCGTTGGAGAAGAAAACCCCGATGGTTACCTGTTGCAAAAAGTAAAATGTTTCTTGTACCACCAAGAACAGTAACTCCCGAAGAAGAACGTATTGAATTAATGCGACTTTATAACAACTATCGCACACAAATGAAAGGGATAAGAAGTTACTTACACAGCGAATATAACGTTAAATCCGTAATAGTTGATACAGAAGAACACCAAAAAGTATTTGACGAAGAATTTACCGCGTGTTGCAAGATCAACGATGAATGGAATGAACAAGTCTGTAAAGAAAGAGAGGAGAGACATAATAAAGAACTAGAAACTGAAAAACAAATAGCTTATAAGAGGCTTGATGAATATCATGAACGAAAAAGGAAATTATTGGAATCAGTGGAAGAAATTGTTAAAAAAGAGAAAGAAGTATCTGTTAACTTCATTACTCCAGAGAATTTGGACGAAGCAATTGAACGAGCTTTGGCAAATCCAGTCGATTATAATTTTGCAATTGATTTAGATGGTAATATTTACCAAGGAACAGACGCAAGACCGGAACCACAAAAAGAAACAATAAAATCTGCGAATTAAATATTTATTAGTCAACTGTACAGTTTTTACAAAAAAGTTAATTACTAAATAAAGACTTTAAAAATTCTTGTCGCTCTTCAGGATTCTGAACCTCAATTTGGTCCTTTTCATTTTCTTTCGTAGGAGTATTTGCATATTCCTTATTTACCCTCTCTTTCTTCTTCTTGTGTTTGTCAAGATTAATTGTGAAGAAATTGGTTTGTTTCTTAGCCATTTCGATTTCGGCGCGTAATTTTTGCCTGCGCGCGGCTTTTTCATATGCTAGTCGTTCGTGTAAATGTACCCATTTAAAACCGGGTAGATATTTTATATTCCATAAACAATCATACTGTTTTGATTTTTTTCTATTGTTTACTTGTTTGTTGTTTAAAATGGCTGCAACCTTTTTGGCTACTGATTTTTTTTCGTATTCAACCCACCCTTCTGTAAATTTTTTGGCTATCCTTTTCTTTTTTACTTTACCTGGTTGTCCTCCTCGCTTCGGATCTATAATGAAACATTGATTTTATTGATATAACAATGTTATTTGTTGAAGTTACCTGTTTCAGCTAACTGCATATACACTCGTCCTATTTCTCCATATTTTCCTAATTCTTCCCTTATTCTTGTGACATTCATATATGGAGGAATGGTAGCTAAATAAACAATACCTCTTTTGGGTTTTTTACGTACTTTTTCAGTATTTTCTTCATCACTTGCCATTTTAATGTTTATATTGTTGTAGGTTATGTTTTCAAGGCTGAACACAACACATGGAATTGTGATTATACATATGACGAATAGGGATGGGTGCCATTTTGTGAAGAATAAAAGGTACGAAATTTAAAAAATAAAATAATTTCTTATACATTTGATAATTAAAAACGTTTAAATACATAGTTAACATTTAAAAAATAAAATTATTCTTTTGATCTACTAAACGATTTTGTATCTAAAGACATATTAGGAATGCTTAAAAATAAATGTTCATCACCAAATCTAACAGATGATAATTCAGAATCACCTGAAAACAAATCTTTTTTTGAGTCTGTACTTTTCGATTGTTGCACTGGTGTAGACGTACGCTGATTGCTTGCATCTCTTCCCACTTCCGAATACTCGGAAGCGCAGAATATAACTTCTGGCTGATCCTGAAAATCCCGAATAGAAGTTTCGGATATTAAAGTTGAACTATATTTCTTTTGTAACTCTCTACTGAGAATATTTTTTAAGCTTACATCGGACGGATAAGAACGGTTTGTTTCTTTAAAACTGACGCATCTTCTAAAACTTGTTTCCGAAGAACTTGAGCTTGTACAAAGAGCGTATTGATCGTGCGTTTTCTTTAAAGTTGAAACAGCCCAACTCATTCCCATTCTCTGAAGAACTATGCCCATGTCATCAGGAGATGACGATGAAGATTTATCTGTCAGGGGCGACACTCCTGATATTCCATGACTTGATGTTGATTGTATAGATATTACATCAGCGTGATTTTTACAACAAACACCACAACAAAGTTGACAATAATCAAGTTTTTTTGGCAGTCGTAGCGTTGGCATCATTGGCATAACATCTGTGATCTCTAGTTTTTTAGATTTTTCTTTCGGAGATGTTATAGGGCTGCTTGATTTTTGTTTTGTTGGTGAAGATTGCAGGCTGCCACGTTTTTCTTTTCCGTCTTTTTTGATGGTAGAACTTTTGTCTTTCGGAGATTTTTTAACTTGTGTTTCTTCTGTTTGACTTGGGGTGGTCGCTCGTGAACTTTCTGAACATGGACAACACGGACTAGGAGCTCTCGTAATTTCAGATACAGTTTTCGAAGACAACACAGTATCTAATTCAGCTATAGTTGACAATTCATGTGGGGTCAAATCTAAATTAAATCTATTGTTTTTAAAGGATAGGGGCGGTCTACTTTTTGGGCAAACAACAAATTTTGAAGGAGTCGTGGTGTAAGTGGCTGTATGGTCAGTTTCATGGAATTTGGGTATTCCCTGTAACATAGGAACAAAAGTTTGATTGGTGTATAATACATCAGATTTGTGACTAACGGGAGTTTCAGATAAATTTGTTTGGTAAGGAACTGAATTGGATGGGGGCGGAGGCTTACAACAGGGACATGGACAGGATTTGGGGTGAGACGAGATTTGCTGAGGCTCAGATGGTTTCCAAGTCGATGCTTCAGTTTTTTTTAAACAAGGAGGGGTAACTTTTTTGTTAGGATCGGGTGGTGGAGATTCAGCTCGCACATAATTTTGAAGTGGAGATTCAACCGCCAACGATCTTCTAGGTGGAGATTCAACCGCCGACGATCTTCTAGGTGGAGATTCAACCACCGACAATCTTCCAGGTGGAGACTGTGTTTGCGGAATTGGAGGTTTAGACTTTTTAGGAGAACCTGGCCTATCAACAGCTAATAAATATCTGTCAAGTTCACCTTGACTCATCGAACTATTCGCTGAGCTATTTTTAGAACCACTCCTAGTAGAATTATAAGAAAATTGAGGTAAGTCCATATAAGTAGTAGCAGATGTTTCATACTTATCACTGGCAGGACTTAATATTCTTTCTTTATCAGCGCGAACACTATCAATCATTTTTGTTAATTTACTAATTCGATCGCAACAAGTTTTAGTTAAATCTTTGTATCTAGAAAGAATATTAGGTATTTCCTCCATGTCGTCATGCTTTACGCCAAATGTTTCTTCCACCATTTTGGCTACTTCTTCGTGAGTTTTTGGCGAAACAGAAATAGAAGGCATTGTAGAAGCGTCTGCCGATGATCTTGGTGAAGATTTTCGAGCTCTCGTTTCGTGTTTAGCTTCTTGTTCTCTCGGTGGTGTTTTATCTCTCGGTTGTGTTTTATCTCTCGGCGGAGTTTTAGGTCGTACTGTCGTTTTAATTTTTTTGTAATCTGTTTCAGTAGATGTTGGTTTACTTTCTTCTGGAGATGTCTGCGTACTTGAAGTAAAATCTGTTCTAATTTTAGTGGCTTGTTTTGTAGAACCTTCATTTGTTGATGAGCAAGGGGATAGATGTTTTTGAATATCACTCAGCGATAAATTGTAACGTTGCATTACATTTTGTAACTGTATTAACGGTGTAACATTCGTACTAGTTTCCATTACACTGTTTGCAGGTGTTGAGACATCACTGATTGAAGTTACTGTTAATTCGTCGATACTTTGACGAGACATACTCAATAGCTTTTTGATGTATTTTAATAAATTAGGACAAATATATTTTTCTTCTGGTGGCGGTGGAGTAACGGGTTTTGTTTGTACATCTTTATCAACAACATTAGTTTGTTGAGGTTTGCTGTGTAATAAATATTTGTAAGTATGTGGATCCATGCATATAGTTTTTTCCGAACTTTTTTGAGTATGTGTCGGCAAACGTACAAATTCTGTACTTGAAGTATCGTCGGTTGTTTTAGACGGCGTTTCAATACGAATTTTTGGTTTGTGTGATCCACGTTTTTTAGTTACATTTAATATCACTCTTCTATGAGGAGAATCATCGTTTTCTTTACTGACTTGCACATGGGCTTCGTCTTTAGTTTTTATCACGATTTCGCAAACCTGATTTGATTCATCTTGAGTTTCTTTCTGTTTTGCTTTTTTACTATCCATTTCGGCTTGAAATCCACAAGTACAATCTTCTGGTTTTCCCGATCTTAAGTCCGGAGGGCAGGAACAAATTAAATATGGAGGACAATGACTGCATTTTTGTTCTGGTTTAGGTATTGGTATGTCTGTTCTTCCAGCTAATCTTTCTGGAGGACACGAACATATGAAAAGAGGTGGACAATGTGAACATGGAGCATTGTTTTCCTTTGTTTTTTCTGTTATTATATTCATTGCTACATTAACTTTAGGTTCACTTGGTGATCTAGGTTTAATAGGTGATGTTTGTGTTTCCCCTTCTTTCTTTTTTCCTTTTTTCTTCTTACTAGATTTCTTTTTAGGCTTAGCTTCTGTACTGGTACTCTCTGGGGACGAAGGAGCAGCACGTTTACTTTTAACAATCGGTTTTTTAGGACTTGTAGCAACCGATATAGTCTTTTTACTCTTTTTACTTTTTTTTGGTGTTTTGCTAGAAGCAGTAGTTCCAGTGTCCCCTGGTGGACTAGTCCCTTCAGACACAAATTCCTTTTGTAGACATGGATGTAAAGTAGAAACTTCTTGTAAAAGTAAATCTCTTTGACGGTTGACGCGGCGTAGAAGATCCTTGAGTTTTTCTTGTGTGTCTATATTTTCGGGAATAGCTCGAGGACATGGTTGACCAACTGAAGGCCCCGGTTGGACTAAATGAGGACAAGGTTGACCATACGCAGGACATGGTTGATCTACTGAAGGTCCCGTTTGGAATAATTGAGGACATGGTTGACCAAACGCAGGACATGGTTGAACTATTGAAGGACCCGGTTGGGCTAATTGAGGACATGGTTGACCAAACGTAGGACATGGTTGAACTACTGAAGGTCCTGGTTGGGCTAATTGAGGACACGGTTGACCAAATGCAGGACATGGTTGACCAAACGCAGGACATGGAGGAGGTTCGAAACAAGGATATTGCCAAGTACCGACGTTTAGATCAGTAGGACTTTCTGTAACATCCAAAGCTCGGAAAGGTAGTTTCATACCTTCTCCTGGGGGACTTTTCTGGACAGGACGAATGGTAATTATTGGAGTTTCCAATGTTTTAGATTTGTTATAATATTTTTGAAATATATTTTCTATTTTTTCCTGTCTCCTTTTTTCTAATTCTGTTACACGGCTTTCTGGCATGTGGAATTTTGGATCATGTTTTTTCATTTGAGACAAACGTTCCTGTCTTTGTAAAACTGGAAGTTCAGCCATTAATTCTTGATAATCTTTTTGTATTTTTGCCTTTTCCATTGCCTGGACACCTCGTAAATGCGCCATTGCATCTCTTGTGTCTTGTTGTGAATTCATGGCTTTGAGTTCATTTTCTTCTGTGTCTTCCCCATCGCGAATTACGTTTAGTTTACTTACTCTTTTTATTAAAGGATCGGTGTCGTATGTCGCCGTGAATTTTGTGCGCAGGTCTAAATAAGATACTTTTTTTGTTTCCGAAGGAGAATAGGGAATATCTGGTTCTACGGTAGTTGTAGGTACAAATGGCAATTCACCCGGTATTTCAACTACTTCTTGAGTTTCCATCTGCAATCTTCTAGGTATGTCTTTTGATGTTAGTCTAACTTTTTTCTTTTTATATTTAGAGTCTCCTTCTCTAGATATCCTTTTTTCAGTATCGGAATATATTACATTTCTTATTTGTTTTTCCGTAAGAGTTCCTGAGACACTACTTGAAACTGGAGAACGATAACTATTGTGTGTCCTACGTCGGTCTGTTGAAGCCGATGAACTTCCACACCTATGACTAGGAGGTGTAGGTTTTCTGTATTTATAATTCTCCCAAGATTTATGTTTAGGTCTTTTAGGTTTGGGAATATGTACGGAATCAGTGGATGAAGGAGATCTGTCTGTTTGACTTTGGCTGTCTTGAAATGCAGGAGACAAATTGAGTTCCAAAGAATGTTTCTTCTTTTTTAGTTTTTTAGGGCTTGGAGTTGTTGTTTTATTCTCCCTGTCTGATACATCAGTGTCTGAAACCTCTATAGTAATATTTGTTTTCGGTTTTTTCTTTTTCTTTTTATGCTTTTTAAGAGATTCTCTGTTTAATTTAGTTACCATCGAAGATCTGGCATCTTCTACTTGTCGAACTTTCTTTTTAAGTTCTACAGCCTTTTGTGATTCTCTTAAATTCTCTTTCTCTAAAAATTTTTTGAGTTCACTAGCGATTCTTCCTCTTTCTTGAGCTTCTTGTTGGTTCTTTTCATTAATTTCTCGTAAAACTGTTTCGGGATCTGGCTCTTCCTGAGCATTAGCTTGTGCCGAACCTTGTAGCTTAGTAGATTCATTTAATTGTTTTTCTAATTGTGCTAATTTTCTGGCTTTCCATCTCTTTAAATCCTCTTCAGTTTTTTGTTCTACTTTAGATAACTGTCTATCTTTCTCTTTACGTACACGATCGCGTACATCAGCTGCAATTTCTTTAGATTGTTGCCGTACCTAAAATAATAAGAATTAGTAAGAGGGCACATATATCACTTATGTAAGATTTGTTACTTGTTGAAGACGTATGCGTCGTCTACGTTCGAATTCGGATTCATGTTCATGTGTTACCATTTTCCCCCTGTTAATGCTTATTGGATTCCCGTGAACTGTCACATTTATTGACATTGTAGACCGTTACTAACCTCACAAGCGAAATAAAGCAAAGTTTTGTATAATTTGAAGGCATTGCATTTGTTAAATTAACGTTAGCTATGAAAATTTTGTTGAACAAAAATATAACTTTTGCTCTTTAAAAACAGCATAATTTCAAAACATTTTTTTTTATTTTTATCTAGCTTTTGTTTTGACGTTGATTTGAAAACATGGAATGCTGTCAAGTTTTTTTTTAACGACAGTATTTTGTGGTGCATGCGCACTTATATTCATAAAAAAATATACTATCATGAATTTTTATTTATTTACTTTGCTTATTGATAACAAAATTGTGTATTGAAGTTATTAAAGCGTTATATTTTTAAGAATCAACATCGACAACATATGCTAATAATCTGGAAGTATCAGATAGTTGCATTGCAACAATCTTCCGGT
This sequence comes from Harpalus rubripes, assembly GCA_963082715.1. Classification (NCBI taxonomy): domain Eukaryota; kingdom Metazoa; phylum Arthropoda; class Insecta; order Coleoptera; family Carabidae; genus Harpalus; species Harpalus rubripes. Next base: position 20,270,710 of record OY720460.1, read on the forward strand.
TCCCTGGTTCCCAAGAAGCTGAAGAACTACAGGAAAAATAAAACCTGTATTTATTAATAAAACAAATATCACGTAAAACTATTTTAATTATTATTTTCCTAGTTTATTTTTGTTATAGACAGAATACATTTTTATTTATAATTTTTAGTTGTTATAATATTTAAAATAATTGTTACAGCAAAATATTTAAAGTAATTATACTTCGCTCTATTTCTAATAAACTTTTATGTATTTGTTATTAGTCTATTAAATATGGATATCAATAATAACATATACTTAAAAATAAAAATATTTGGTATAAATTTTACGAGGGTTCATTGTTGTAATCCACCTATATAGTTTCTCGAACGTACATAGATGTCAGAGTCTGTCTGATTTTTGGGTAACAGGTTGTTCATTTTAAAAATACAGGTTGAAAAATGCAAGTCGCTTTATTTAAAATGCGATTATTATCATATTTTCACATTATACATTACCTTATAATACAAACATATTTGTTTGTTATAAATTTTACATTGTTGTAATCCACCTACCTATAGTTTTCTGAAGGTATCATAGATGTCAGACTCTGTCTCATTTTAAAGTCGCTCTGCTTCAATTGCGATTATTATCTCATTTATCACATTATAAATTAACTTATAATATAAATGTGTTGTTTCAAACTAATTCTAGATAACTTTTAAACACTTTTTAAGATTAATCTACGTTTGTTTTTGACCATAAACAACTTTAAAGTCTTTCCTCAAGTTCATTTTGTTTTCAACCTATAATAAAATCCCAAATAATATCTTTCTACTTGTATTTTGTAAATTAAAGACTATAGGGAAAAATTAATAAATATAAGATATCTGCTGGAAAGTTAACTATAACTATACAGTTAGTTTTAAACCAATACAAATCTAAATAATATATAAAAATGATTAATTTATTTTTGTAAATGTACAATGTTAAACTAGTTTTACTTGCATATTTCAATGTGTTATAATTTATATTTCATATTTTGGCTTTTAAACTAGGTACAACAGCTAAAATATTAGTCTATGTACGTGTATTTGCTATAGCCAAATAAATGTACTAATAATAGTAATTATTAAATTTTCTCCTTGTAATATTATACCTACTTTCTTTACAAATCTCGGAACTAAGATATAAGTAGTGAATAATATAATGTAATAAATAAATAAAATGTTTATTTCCATATGTCAACATATCATTTACATACATATAGTTCTGATTATAAATGATAATATTTTTGCGACAACCCTACAGAGAATGGTCTCTATGAAGTATAAGTAATTTTGTTATTAAAAGAAGATGTATGTATATTTTGTATAAATTTGTATTGTCATTATTGCGAAACGCAGTTAAGCTTTTGTAATTACAAATGATTTAGTGCTTGATTAAGTGGTTTAATAAAGATCTATTGATACATTTTTTTTACCTAGTATTATTTATATGAACATTTGGGAGCATATGAAAATTAAACCCCTTAAAGAAGGCGCCTGTACTGAAAAAACTAAATCATTTCAGGAATTATGTGGTCTTTGTACGGGGCACAATCTGCCCGCCTGCACGGAGCGGCCCTGTAAATATAAATGGAAATTTAACTAAAAGATTGTTTAATTTAAAAGATATGTTTACCAAACAATTGTAATTCTGCAAAACGCACCCTTCTGTTTTTATTAGATTCCCTTTTCACCCTTAAATTGAGTCTTTACACCACATATTGTTATTGTTATTATACATCAACAAAATCAGCTGACTGATTAACGGAATGCCAGATCAAAAAATTAAAGAATATCAAAAAAAGTTTCAAATAGTACTTCACTTATTTTAAATTCTAAGTCTTTTTCTTCAAATAAATGTTTTTGAAAAGAGCCTAATTTAGCCGGAAAATGAAAATTTTGTAAATTTTAACGAAATATAAGCCCCACTGCAATCTACAGGTAAATAAATATACTACATACCTGGAAATTTTTATAAAATATTAATAATTATTTTTATGTTTCAGAACCTATTCAGACAGATTAAATATATTGTAGTTTAAAATATTTTTTGACAATATAATTTTTTATTGAGTAAAACCAAAAAAATCGATTGATTTTGCATTGGATTAGCAAAAATCAATACCAGTTGAGGCATCTTTCGGCAATAATATGAACTATGATTTAATAAACAATTTATAAGTAATGATTTTTAAGTAACATTTTTTTATGAGTTTATTTACATTTAGCTTCAAAAAAATAACAAATAATTACTTGTTAATTATTATATACAATAATTATAATATTAAATATCAAATGACAGTAACGATAAACAATGGGCATTGGGGAAATATACAAACAACACTATTTTTTCAGATTTTATTATTTGATACAGCTATATTTTAAAATAAACCATTTCGTATTGTTTTAAAATATGAATATGTTGCTTTTTGTCGTTAGTACTAATATTGTTTATGTGTAAATCAACAAATATGAAACAATAGTTTATAAAAAGTACAAAATAAATGATTGAACTTCATTTTCAGAGAAGATATACTCGAGAATTGGTTAGCAAAAAAATTCCTTGTGTACGTCTTGTGTTATATTAACAAATTATTTGTGGTATGTGAAATACGAGAAGCGCCGGCGCCTAAATACCAAAATAAAAACATTGGAATTTCTTTAAATTTTGACAATGTATTATGATTTTTATATTAATTATTATTATATGTATTCTAGGAGGTTAATAAATAAAATATTACATATATTATCCAATTTTTATATTAATAAATACTATATTTGATTACATCCTTTACAAAAGTGTACAAAAAAGAACTTTTTAATTGTTTATGAATATTATAAACATTAATTGTTAACAATAACTTTTTGTAAATATTGTATTTATAATGTAGTTTGCAGAAATAAACATATAATACGAAATAAATTAAAAAATATACCTATATCACAATAACATGACACCTACAGTTTTCTTCCCATTTTTTGCAATAAATTTTCATTAAAAGTAAATCAATTATACATGAGCAGATTCAGTTTACAATGATACTAAATTCTAGCACAAAAATACTATATTAACAATAAAATTATTGTCTTCTAGGCTATGTACAAGAAATTCTTCCCAATATTTTGTTCTTTCACGTAATCTCTTTGAGTTCTGACTTCTTTTATGCTTAGTAGAGTCTTCGAATACAATTTGGCAGCCTTTTGCAAAATTTTCTCCATCGCATAGTACTTTTGATATACCTGCAGGTCGTTTTGTACGGTCCCTAAGTACCTACAACATGAAAAATGTCTTAATACTGCTGAATTATTTCATTTATTTGATATCTGTACTGACCTGCATTCTTATTTGGCTGTAATCCAAAACTGAATTAAGTAGCCAGAACATACAAACAACCCCTGAAGTTTAGTCCTATGATATTTCATCCCTTAAACAACAATATTCTTCGCAGGATAACTCCAAACATTTGTAATGTTTGAATTTAGATGAATCTTGTAATCAGCTAATTTGCAATTCTATAAACAATGCATATTTAGTAATAACAATGCCATATAATGATTATTATTTACAAATATACATACCCTATTATTATAATATATAAAATATTGTTTTTATAACGAGTTCACTTCCACAAACCGGTTTTTCAAGTTTAGTAGGTACTCCAAACAAACTGGTTTATTTTATTATCCATAACATTTTGAAAACCGGTTTATAGCATCTGAAATATAACTTATTTGCATATCTGCTGTTTAAACAAATGTTTTCTTACCAAACACCACCTTGAAGTCAAATAAAAATTGCCTAAATTTGTCGTTTTCTATTCTAATCATTGTAGGTACAATTGTTTAACAACTGGTGTCAGCTGTCATTTGAGATTTGAGGTTATAATAATTGTTATTAACAATTTACAAAAGATTAGTTGTTATTCATTTTTAAAGCATAAAATTGAAAAACATAAAATAAACATAAAAAAATAATTTTATAAGTTAAAATACATTTGTTTAAATAATTTATTATAAACATATTAGTTCAGGATATTCCATACAGATGCCAGAACATGTATTGATTTTTGATCATCCAATGCAAAATCTATCAATTTATTGGTTTTTCTCAATAAAAAAATTAAATATCCAAAAAATACTTTAAACTACAATATATTTAATCTATTTGAATGTGTTATGAAACATAAAAATAATTATTAATATTTATAAAAATTTCCAGGTATGTAGTACTGATTTTTGTCTGTAGATTGCAGTAAGGGTATCATATTTTATTAAAATTTGCAATATTTTCATTTTCCGGCTAAACTAGAGACTTTTCAAAAATATTTATTTTAAGAAAAAGGCTCAGAATTTAAAAATATTGGGGCTTTATGGGAAACTTTCTTTGAAATTCTGTATTTTTTTGTTAAAATGTTGGCGTTCATGTTTAGTGTAGAATTAAATGTTTAAAAAATCAGAGAGTACACGCTAGGGCAACTAAAAAATACTAGAGCCTAGCCATCAAGGCGGCAGGCCCACCGAAGATGCACGATGTCTTCAGAGTGGAAAATTAGACTCATTTTTTAAGATTTTTTTTTAAATACAGACAAAAACAATAGTTAACGCACAAAACTCGAGTCCTTATACTTGTTTTTACCTTCTGTCACCTTTAAGGAAGGTATTGTCTTTGGTCAAAAAATTCGGTGGCGAGTTTTTGATGAATAAGCACGGTTTAGATCCCTGGAATAAGATTTTACTATTTTTACGATGATGTATGTATGTATTTCTGTGTGTATGACGATTTTTTCGGAACTCAAATAATATAATTCAAAAAAAATTATAATTCTTTCATATTCCTTTTCTTTACATCCATGTGAAGAAATGATTCGATTTTGGTTATAATTGCTCAACCGGAAGCACCCTAATTTTAAGATTTTAACAGTTTTGAAAAAACACTGTTAAATATAATTTTTCCATATTTACTGTTATTATAAATATTAAAGAATATTTATTCTCTATACGATTTGATTACATTTTATACTTCATATTCAATGGATATAGAGTTAAAAAATTATAAAGAAATTAAATTTCATAAAGCATATAATCATGGAAACCGCTACTATATTAAGAAAATGCTGTTTGACAGATGCCAATGTCAAATGCAATTGACATGTTTGTGATATAATTTTCCTGGAAATATATAATCTCTAGGTACATGAAAATTTCTGTATGGAATTTGTAAAAAATACATAGAACTGACAGAAGGTAGTACTTGCAATATGGAATCTTGAGCAAGAAATTTTCTGTATGGAATTTGTATGTACAAAATATATGGAACTGACGGAAGGAAATGTGCTGGCCACGGCCACATCAGATTTTTTTTTACTTAAATTGCAACGTTAATCGACAGGTGCTGCACCCTTGTGGTCGTATTAGAAACTATATACGTGCAGCGACAGAAAAAATATATTTTTTAATATAAAACTGTTTTAATTCGTCCTAGAAAAATATCCCAAGCAACCAAATGACGCGATATCGACGGATATATGACGCAATTTGTTGACGTCACAAAAACGATTATGCGTGGGTCGAATCGACGTGGTTTAACGACGAAAATTTAACGTCGTTTATAGACGTTACAGAGACGAAGATTACATACGTGACACAATATTCAAGGAAGATTTAGTACATTTTACAATTTTTTTTAAACTTTTATCATTGCTTTCAGGTTCAAGAAACATAAAGGTAATTATCAAATATACTAAAATAATTTTTTTTTGGCACGCCCAGCCATGGGTAATATGCCGTGATTTATTTTATTTATATTTTTTCTGGGTAAAACAGCTATACATATAATTTACAAATGACTCAGACGGTCGCTGAACGTTTCTATAACGTGAACATTGACAAGTCAATATTAAACGTGTGTCGAACGTTTCTTTAACGTCAAAATAACGTCAAGTAACGACGTCGCATCGACCAGAAACGTCGAAAATTTTACGTTAAATACACGTCGCCTAAACGTCATCCATCGACACGTTGATGTTGTGTTGCTTGGGATGTAGGTATGTTCTGAAAGAAAAAATATTTGAAATGAAAGAATTTATTCATTTTGATAATATTTTATTACGATGTAAAGTACATTTATATATGTATAACGAAATAGGAAGAATAGAAAATAAATAAAACAACAATTGATATTGATATATATGTAGTTGTAGATGTAGCTTTATTTCATACCATGACAATAAAATCTGACATCATTTACAATCCGCAAACGTAGATTAACATAATCATGATGCACCTCACGACGTACTAACGTTGTATATGTATGTATTCTAAAAATATGATAAAATTCTTATAACTAGACTACATATACGTGACAGTGTCTGTTTAATATTAAAATATTTCGCTTAATTAACATATGTTATAAACGTTTTCTATATATAATTATTGTATATGAATACTCTGTAAAATATATAATATAAATATAATATATATAATCTGGGGGTAAAATAGCTTACAACTTAAACATATGAAAGACTTACAGGTCAATAAAATAATGATATACAATACAATGAACAAATGATGACGCAGAAAATGTAATGACAAGTTGAACGCGAGTAATACACATTTTAGAATTTATAAAACAAGTAAAAATACGCGAATTACGATTAAGAGGAGAGGTATACTCCTAGGGATGTAAGATCCCCGTCCGCCAGCGGACCGTTAGATTGATAGAAATATATAAAAACGTATACCTCCGCAACACACATGAAATATTTACGGATATAAAAAGTATCGTTCGATTCTTATAAATACATGTATGGCAGGTGTTAGCATCTCTCTGTTCAGTACTCCGACTTCTTACGACACTTTCCTGTCTTTGATTCGCTTACAGGTCCAACCAAATACAACCGAAATCAAAACAACGAACGATTTCGACTTTGTTCGTCATCAAATGTGAGCTTGGAATCGTTATAGTGTACATCCTATTATAGCCCAGTAGCTAGAGCGAAAAAGGGGCATATACCGAATTAGTCCGGAGGCTTCGCAAGTTGGGAGTTTGTAAGCAGATGTCCTTAAAAAAAACTTTGCTGTTAGTTGTGCCGCAGTGGTAAGATGGTTCCGAAAATCAGTTTTTTTGTATCGTTTTCAGTGCATCCTACTCAATAAATAGTTATTTTAAAAATGAACGAGAATTCTCGACAATTTATGTTATATATATATATATATATATATATATATATATATATATATATATATATATATATATATATATATATATATATTTAATGTAAAATGAACAGTTTTCTATTTATTTTCCATTTTACTGAAAATCTGTCAACTTTCAACATAGGACATGCTACACAAACTACTTCGTTTATAACGAAGAATTCATTTAAATAATAAAAAATAGGGTGTTTCATTTACATCCTTTTTTGTAATTTAAGTTTTGATTGACGTAAAAATTACAATTTTTAAAAATTGTCGATTATTAATTTATTTTAATATTAGTATAAACAAAATATTTATATAAAACTGTGTTTACAGATTATAATAATTCGATTTTATTTATAAGATATAGTGATAAAGAATTGTCCGTTTTTAGACAAAAATTCAAAAATATTGAATTACGCCGGAAGTGGTTGATCATGAGTAAATATATTTCCCACTCCCATATCGTAAGTAGGCTATTAGGACATTGTAGGGATGTATGTTTATTTTCGCACTCCCGATACTAAAGAGCGATTCTAATCACTCATTTCAGGGACTAAAGTTCAAATTCAGTCCCAGAGGGATTAAATATGAAAAAAATCCCTGGGGGACCAAAGTAAAAATAAACAATATGTTTCCAGAACATTATATAGTAGCCGTGTTCCTTCAGGCTGTGATTCGCAATCTAAATGATAAAAGTGATCATGATTAAGAAGAATAATGTTTTCACGTTTCCTATTCGTTATCCCTACTTTCTCATTTTGTGATCACTAAACAACCTTCCCCCTTCCCTTCAGAATCAACCTTTTTGAGTGATTCACATGGATTCAGTTCAGATCAAATTGAAAATATACTATTTCGAGCGTAGAAATTTACGAATGTGGGGTTTGTGGCATCAAGGAAAATAAGATTTTTCTACAAAAGCGTGTAATGAACCACATGATTTGTTTGAAATTAGCATACTTCATATTCCTTACCAAGAATATTATTTTTTACTTCAATATAATCCATTTTTAATGCTGACTATAACACTTGACAGTTGATTATTTAAAAATTAAATAGGATATTTTGCATTAGTCTGCATATGACATTGACATTTGACACTAGATTGTGTTGTTGTTTTCTTGATATAATTTTTAAATCTTGTTTCAAAAGGATCACGATTATATTAATCAGGATTCACAAAATCACAATCACAGCCCGAAGGAACACGGCTAGTATTACTATGATTTATTTATTCGTATCTGCACTACATTTTGAGTAGGCGTTGACTTTAAATTTGAACAAAATTTTTGACATTTGTATTGTCAAATTGTAAGATTAATTTCTTTTACACTAATATGGTTCCATTTGATACGGGAGTGCGAAAAATAGCGTATATACCACAGGACTAAAGTGCATTCAATCCCTCAGGTGATTATTTCCCGAGCTCGGGAAATAAACTTCACCCACAGGATTGAATATGCACTTTAGTCCCTGAGTATATAATATACTATTTACTGTCAAGATATCGGTTTCTATTAGCGACGGGAAATATAAATTTTATGTCAAATATTTATTCATTCTTATAATTTATAATTTTGAATTTAATTTCTATCAAATTGTCCTCATTTCATAAATATTTCCATTCAAAAGTTACCGTTGACGTGACAAATGTGATAGATGACAGCTTTCTTAAATTTTCCATAGAATACTTAGATTCTTTTTTTTAATGTATCAAATTCAACTGTATTCCTAGACAGCCTTGACATATCTGGCAATGAAAATGAACAGGTAAAAAATAAATCATCGGGAGTGGGAAAAATATTATATGCAACAGGAGATGTACGTACATTTGACCACTCTCGAACTTATTTGCTAGCCCTCGCTATCGCTCGGGCGCAAAATCGTCCTTGATTAGTAAATGGTACCTACATCTCTTGTAGCATAAATCACTATTATTGTTTCACACATAAATTGTAGAGGATTTAATGCGCCTCCTTTTTTATAATAACTATGTTTTGACTAGGCGCCATCTTACTACAGTGGCGCCGCCAAAGTTACTAGGTTGCAAAATGAGTATGTTTTTAAATACATCTTAGTTTACAAAATCTCCAATTTGTAATACTTCCGGACTTAATCGGTATAAAACATCTCCTGCTACCGAACGAACTACGCTTAGTTTACTAATCAATTTGATTGGATGGAAACACAACAAAATGGCTATTGTAGGGTAGAATAAGAATTACATATGAGGTACTTATAACTTTGGGGTACAATTAAACTGGCATATGATCACGCACTCCTTCACAGACATTTACATTGCATGCGACCGTACAGCTAATTATCGTCGAATAAAAATACTTTCCTTACAACATTACATTATATACATTCTGCAACGCAACGAACGAGCAATGAGCACTTCATTAGCGTTGCGAGAGTATTACTACAGTCCGAGCGTAGAGAGGTATGTCGTCCATCAATATTTTATTTATTATGAACACTGTTTCGATTTGATTATACTTATAAACGTATTATCAATAAAATGTGCCAACTATCTCTTATTAAGAACGACTTTATTTCTTCCCACATTATTGCAATAGTCAACAGATCAGCACGTGGAAAGAAATTCAGTTCAATAAAGCCTATTTTACATTGGGCAACAATTAAACGTGCAGATGCAACTTGCAAATAGGGACTTGATTTTAGAATTTTATGGTTGCCATCTAGAGAGTTCTAAAGTAACCTCTTAGACAAAGACAACAAGCTAGAACATAGAGATAGTTGAGTATTACCATGACTCTTAGATCGATTTTAAAACAATATTTGAATGGTGTTGGATAATTTTGTGTTCCAGTATTATTTTTTAAGAATTTAACATCAACTAACAAATTATTGGGTACGTGCAATGAAACCAGCAAAACTAGCAAAATAAAACCAGAAGAACAAGTTACTGTTGAACATTTGCACATTTCATGTTATGGTGGGAAACTGTAAATATAACCTGAATTTTGTAAGATATTTTCTTGAGAAATATTCGTTTTCCGGGAATGAACTGTGTCATATTTTGAGTCAGAGCTCAACGTTTCGCCCGCAATCGTATGGGGCATCTTCAGGAGCAAGGGGGATAGTACTGTCTTAAACAAGGTTACCCGTCGTGTCAACCACGCTAGAGGCCGAGTTTAAGCAACAAGAGGGGGAGACTCAGTTTACACGTCGGGTAACCTTGTAAACTGAGTCTACCCTTAACTCAGCCTCTAGCGTGGTTGACACGTCGGGTAACCTTGTTTAAGACAGTACTATTTCCCTTGCTCCTGAAGATGCCCCATACGACTGCGGGCAAAACGTTGAGCTCTGACTCAAAATATGACACAGTCCATTCCTGGAAAACGAATATTTCTCATGACTCAGACTGTGGAAGCCTACGCAATTAGATATTTTCTTGTTTACTTCATTATGCTGTATATACGTATCTCCATAGTATTCTTAGATATTCTAAAATGATATTTAAACATTGACTAAGATTAAATTGGAACCATAATTTCGAAATAAATTCGTTACTAATAAAATTAAAAATAAATATATCGTCACGACATAATACCCATTGCTGGGTGTGCTAAAACAGAGCAAATGTCAAATTGGATTAAGATAATACGTTGAGAAGATAAGAGAGGTCATGGTAATACTCAACTATCTCTCTCTTCAACGTGTGTGACGTCAATTTCCCCATTTGCGACGGGAGTGGGTGGTATATTCCTTGGGCGCCAGCCGATCCTCCGATAAACAACGGAAAGGGTATTTCAAATGCAACTTTGTAATTTTTACTTTGTTCAAATATTGCCAATTTAAAATTGTCTATCAATTTTGTTGTTATAATGTTCCAATTATGTATTTATTCTGATTATATTTCGATTCGAAACGAACTGTAGTTATGAAATAAATGCCAAAAAATCAGTTATTAAAAAATATGTTTAGCAATTTATTGTTGCTATTAAGTGCAAGTTGCAGTTACACGGGCAATTTTTGCTCATTGTAAAACCAGCTTTGCAATTTGCGAGAGTCAGCATTTTAAGTACAGAGCGTCCAAGCAATGTGGAAAATTTTGTTCACAACCATTTGATATAAAGGGAAACATTTATATAAATTGTAAATTTGCTTGGACGAACTGCTGAGACGAAGCATTCATAATATTACAAACCAAACTATCGTAAATAAATGAGCTTTTTAAGTCAGTTCGGTTTACGAGTTACGCATTTATTTATTCCAGCTTGATTCGACTTTCCTAGATGATCTATAGCAAAATTTTGCAATACATCATGAAATAGATATTTTATCAAAAGCCTTATACGAATAAATTTTGCGTTTATCTTATAACAATATTAAATTTCACATTTACTTATTTTAAACGTATGATATTTGCAAAATTTTATTATATATCATCTTTAGGTGCTTTTATTGTCTGGTCTTAAGATGATTTTAATTTACGAAATAATGTTCAATAATTTTTGACTGACAATTTTTGTAATGAATAAATACCCATATAAAAGTAAAATACATAAACAATAAATAGTATACATTGTAAAATGTACTCGTATGAGAAATAATATTTCTTATTAGTGCTAATGAGAATAATAAATAAAATAAGTTACATAATTTTTGTAAAAGAATCAATGAAAGTAATGAAATTTGCTTGTGATAAACAATAACATAAATTTAAATACTAATAAAAACACCCGTTATTATGGTTTAAATTTTATATGGCAGGTGACACCACATGTATAATCCATCCAACACAATCCTAGAAATTCTTTAAATTTTTCAGTGCAGACGCATATTTTAAGGGGCCTGTTTTTTATATGCCCCCAAATACTCATATAAATAATACATGGCAAAAATTTGGCACCGACAGGTATGTTTTGGAATACGATAAAATTCTCGATTGAAAAATTAATAATAACGATTTGCGCAGTAGATCAAAGAGGAAAAATCAATAATATTGAACAGGTGAAGTGGTTAAATTATGAGCCGTTCATATGTCAAGGCGATTAACTGCACTTTTTAAATTTTGAACCTAAAGAACTTGATTGATGTTTAATTTTTTATATTTGAAATAAATAATTTTCTTAGTAATTATTGTAGACATTATTTTGTTTCTTTTTTCTGGCCGTCGAACAATAATTTAAAAATTTATATTATACATCCATGTTCTTTAACAAAAGAAAAAAAAAGAATATTACCATTCGCCGTTTTCTAATTTATTTTAATTTCTAAAATATGATTCAAGAAGAAAAGCTTTGATATCTTTGGCGAACATTTTTGCTAATATCGCGTGTCACATAGACGTTTAATTAAAACTTTTAAGGTAAGACATACGTTGCTTTGAGTTTTTTTTTTTGTGAATACAGGGTGTTTGGCGTAAGTCCGGCACCGAGAATATTTCGTTTATTTTGTATCACTTCCGGTTTTACGAGAAATGGGTACAACTTTAAATCTAGCATAGTGAATCTGTATTTTTATATATTTTTTCAGAATGTACATAAAATTAGCCTCACAGTGATAGCAAAATATCATAGTTTTACTTTAATTATTTCAAAATGGCGACCATTTATTTTCAAATAAAATTCCATACAAAATTAAACATAGCAAGCTATGAAACAATTTTATTACCTTAAAACAAAGGAAAAGTATTTATCTACATTTGTTATGACACCTCTCTCCATAAAGTTGAAGTGCTCTAACAATTTTGTGATTTAATTTAAGGTATTAAAATTGTTTTATGTTTAAGTTTGTAAGGAATTTTATTAATACATATTTTAAAAATAAATGGTCGGCATTTTGAAATGGCTGAAGAAAAACTATGATATTTGGGTACAGCTGTGAAGTTAATTCTATGTACATTTTGGAATAAAATATAAAAATACCGATTCCCTATGCTAGATTCAAACTTGTACCCATTTCCGCTATAACCGGAAGTGATACAAAATTCTTATAATGATCATCCTATGAGCCCCTTTGTCCAGTTTAAGTTTGCTCATTAACATTTTTTTGTATCTCTAAAAATAAACGAAATATTCCCGATGTCGGATTTACGCCAAACTCCCTATGTACGGTTCAATTTTCGGGAAAAATAAATGAAAATGATGCAGGAAGAATATAAAGTTAAATAAGAAATAAAAAGAAGGAAAAAGTATAATAAATATTTTGAAAAAATAGTTAAGATGTAAAGTAATAATAAAATTGGTATTTTATCATTATTATGACCTAAAATAAAATTTAATTATTAAAAATAACAAATAAATAATAAAAGTATGATAAAAACGTAATAATTTTGTATCATACAAATAACAATAATTTACTGTGTCTATATTCTTGTACAAAATTAAAACCATCCTAAGACCATCCACTCATTCTACCGTCTTATATTGTACTTTAACATTTATATTGAGATCTATATCGTGATATCGTCCTTTCACTTAATCTCCGAATCGGCTACAGGCTTTCTTCCACTTGCACTGCGTGCACCACTGTTCACGGTGTTCCATGCCGTAGACCTTGCGGCATTTCTTGTTCTCGCCTCGGACTCTACGGCTGGGGCTTGAAGGTGCTTTGCCCCCGCTGCTGGTGCTGAGCGCGAGAAGGGCTGGGGGCGAGGGCGACGGGTATGGGTAGGAGCTTGCGGGTCGGGGGGAGAGCTTTAGAAGCTTTTGGGGGGAGCTTGGTTGGTATGATGGGGTGGGGATTGTGATGGGACCGGCTTGGCCCGCCAGCAGGCCTTGCCTAGAAAAAAAAAAGATTATTTTAGTTACATTTAATAATAATAACAACAACAATACTTTTTTTAAATGATAACAATGGCGTATTCCCACATATTTTTTTTTCTGAAAATGTCAGTAAAGTTATTAATGTAGGTTCATATTTTACCGTCTAGAAGTACATAATATTTAAACTATGCACTACCCTGCCTCTAGTGGCTAAAAAACTACTATACAATATTACACAACCATTTTTGCCTACAAGTATATTTATATAAACCACAATAATAAATTTATATGTTAACAATAGTCAAACAATCAGGTAACCAAGAAGGAACTTAACAATAAACACACAAATGCAATTTACACAAAGCGCAAACCAGCGGCACTGCTTAGAAGTACTGGTTGCTATGGTTACGGCAATACAAACAAAGAACTGTCAGCCATTCACAGTATCTGATTCAACCTGACTGATTGAAAAGACAATGGGAGGGGGTTTGTTTGTATCGAGATGTATGTTTGGTTACATATGACATTATATGACATCTATATGACATTTCACAAACATATGTATTGGACGACAAAGTAGAAAAGAAATCTTAATGAATATATTGTAACGTTTTTCTTGGTTTGGGTGAAGTGTAAATATTAGACAATTATTATTAATTGAAATAAGTGTTTAATTAAACTATAATGAAAATGACTATTACTAATATTAAACAATTATAAAAACTAATTAAGACAAAAACTATAATTAACTAGATAACACTAACACTATTTATTAATTTATTTAACAATTAACACGAATATTTATTTATACGATCTTACTAATTATTTATTTCGACTATTTATGTCACTGTATATTTATATCACGTTCAACTGTCCGCCTACCGACCTCCACAGCATCTATATACTCAACTGACTCAACAGCGTCTACATATTCAACTGCTCGGACAGAAGTCACACTTTTCACCTCCCTGTCTGTCTATTTATGTAACTAACTGTCTAACTTCCACAGCTTCAGTATCACCGACTGTCCGTATGCCACAATTCTTCACCACTACTACCGAGTATCCACTTCCACTTGCCGTTACTGTCCTCGTACACTATAGCTTCCCAATACTCGTCAACACTACCGAGTATTCTCTTTCACAGCTATCCCGATATACCAGTAACTTCCCGACTCGTCGTTACTTTCCTCGTATACTATAGCTCGTCAACACTACCGAGTATTCACATCCACAACTATCCCAGTTAACCAGTAACTTCCCGAGTCCTCCACTCGACCCTAAACTGCATACGCTCACCACGATACTGCTGTGCTTCACTAACACTTTATGTGAATGTCTCTATATGTCTCTCCATGTAACTAACTCACTTCCGAGCATAGCTGCGCCCTTTTTATACAGCTGTCATTAACTTCCAGAGAGCTCTAGAATGTTCGACCGCATAATAACAATGAACACAAAAGGTTCAGGCGACCGGAAGTAATTAAACACGTCGCGGCTTGTTTGTTTACCTAGCCCGGCTGCTAGCGTGATTGCGGGGCTCACACGTTACAATATATTGTTTATAGTTCACAAAGAAGCAGTAACTGACATTAATTCATTAACAGTTGAACATTTCTATGAAATTAAATAATTATTAAGCATATTAACAACAATTGAAACTGGAAACGAAATGTAAACTATATATCAGCAATATCAACCAAGTTGGTCATACTATTGGCAACGAAAATGACCGATAGAGGCAGCACCGATTTTACAAAATGACCGGCGAGAAGAGTGTTGTCAAAACTTGTACACTGTTTGACATGGAAAAAAGTAAATAAAGTTCATATATTTTTTAATGTAAATTGATTTGAAGTGTAGTATTGTTTAAAGTGAAGTATGACAACCGTAAACACAACCGTTTGATTACTTTTCTGGTATGTTAAAAATTTTGCCACCAGACGGCTACGAGTTCATTTTCTTCGCCAGTAGGACACATCGTTCAGTCACGTCACAAATGGATGCCGCGGAATTTTATTAACATAATTATGAATGAAAAGTTTAATATTTTTGAGACATATAGTATGATATATGATTGAAATTATTTAAAGTTACATTATGAACAAAAAAATCAAACTTCATATTTTTGGGAATACCCCATGTGTTATATCAACGAAGAAATTAATGTATACCTGAATGATCCCACGATTTGTCTTTGATATTCAGGATCTTCATGAGGTGGTCGGGCCATATCCCGATGTGACATGGTGGGTGGAGATGAAGTATGTTGACCCATTTCTACTTCTGTGTAGTAGAATTCTTCTTCGTGGTCTTCCAATGGCTTTACATCACTGCAACAAAAAGAAAACCCATTGAAATTTATCTAAATTTATATTTAAGATACCATGATTGTGTACAAAGTTCGATGACGCGCAGTACTGGGCAAAGTTAAAGGTAATTCACCCTGACATTTGCAATGTCTTCTTACCCTGAACCCGAATTACATCACGTGCTGTTATAATTAAACAATCGTGCGTGCTTAAGAATCGCGGAACATACATGACGCAAGCAAAGTTTCGACAAAGGTGCACACTATGCAAGGTTGTTGTGCAACCTTGGCAACGAGAACAAACGCCTACTGTTCTGACGCTGCACTCAGTGATCACTTGATCATTGGATAAAGAAAAGTCGCTACAGGTTTTTATAATTAATTGTCTCCAGAGAAAATAATAAGCATAAGCCGATATTACATTAGGCAACTTTGCTTGACGACAATCGACAACTTCTGTTGTGTCAACCGAAGTAGACTAATGTAATAACATATGGTCCTAAAGTTTTGAGAAATTTTTTAGATACTGATAACTTTTTAAAAACTCTTTTACTTTCTAAAGTAATTATAACAACAATTAACAATAAGTATAACAATTAATATTGCCCCATCATCCTCTAGACATCTGGATCGATTTCTCGAGTCTTTTGGTAAATGCGACGACGTAATTGTTCAATTGCAGCTTCCCATCCCTTGTCGTACACTTTTCTGGTCAATATTGCCAAAATTCTTCTATTGGTCAAGTTTGAGGTACATTGGGAGGATTGTCCAATTTCTGAACAAAGTCTACATTGTTTTCGTTATACCAGTCTCTAGTTATTCTGGCGTAATGGCATGAAGCTAGATAAGGCGAAAACATATCATCATTGGCGTGATGTGTATTTAAAAATTGAAGCAATTTAGAGAGGCATCTTTGAATATAAAGTTGTGCAGTTATTTCTCCTCGAACACGACCAATGTACGGCTGCGAGTTATATCTGGCTTCAGAAATGGCACACCATATTAAAATTTTATCCTGAAATTTAGATTTACCTTTGAACTTGACATTGTCTGGTGTGTTTTCCATGTCATTAGTATAAAAACCATAGTTTCCTTTCATCCTTCAATGGGAGAGAGTAAAATATTTCTCGTCATCCATTACAATAAGTTTATTGAGAAAATGAATGCGCCTAACGCACGACAACATCTAGGGATTCTTTCTAATTAGGCCACGGTATATTTTGGTGCCTTTCTTCTTTTTCGAAACACCACGTCATTTCGAGAAAGTGTTCTAAAAACAATGATCTTCGAAACATCGAATCTTCTGGCTACAGTTCGTTGTGACACTCCATCTTTGTCTTTAACGGCTGCAATGAAACTTTGTTCTCTCATGTGGCTCAAAAATTTTGGTCGACCACTTTTGGGCAAATTAACACAGGATATACCTTCTTCACAATCTTTTATTGTCCGGTAAATTGTTGGCACAGAGATATTGTGCTCGCGATAAACTGCAACAATATCACACTTAGGCATTCGCCCAACAAGATTTAGGATTCCCTTACGAATATCTAGCTTATATGACATTTTGCTGCATCAAATCGAAAAAACTAAACTGACAAAATGAAAACAAGTTAATTGTAATATTTTGTTTCCAGCGACAATTTAATTAAACGTTATTTGGTATAAATACAAAACATCTAAAAAAATTCTCAAAACTTTAGGACCGTACATTATCGGCTTAAGCTGTATTTGGTGTAAAATCGATTTCAAATTTCTTAAGGCTGGCCACGAAACTTAACATTTTTCAAATTCGAAAAAATTGAGGCGTCTCTTCTATTTGCCACTATGTGTCTAACTCCAATTTTGATTCTAGTGCTCTTTTGTTAGAAATGCAGTTCAATTAATTTGAAATTTGAGGTTTTTAGGACATTAATTTCCATGAGACAAAATTTCAGTTTGTAACACCGATTTCCCCACAAAAGTGAAAAATATTGTTCTCTGGCATTCTACTATAATGGACTGTCATGCGCAATGCAATCACTTCATTCTTAACTGAAACGAAGTATAGAAAGTATTCGAAAATGGCAAAATGAGTTCTAGAATTTCAATGAGCATTTATCTTATCTTGAGGAAATGCAAAATGAATAACAGTTAAATAATCCAAATGGGAAATCGTGCGGTATTCTACGTTGAAAAATTGTATTCTACCTTTTATCTCGATTTTCATTTATTTATGTGGGAATCGTTAAGATTGTCTACTCATACCTTTATTGGAGTGACATTTCAGTGTTTTAGAATGCTTGGTATTTGATTACCGTTTCTCTATCTCTATCCATATCCATAACAAACAGAAAGTGTAAACACCATTCGATGATAATTTGTAAGAGATAGTTGCTTTCTCAAAGTATTGGTTATTGAAAGATGTTATGAAATCGCAATATGATTCGTTGCGTAATATGCCAATATGTTAATGACTTTACATTCGCTGAAAAATATGTCAACACTGCTAATAGGCTTTATCAAGACATTTCAAAAACAAACACATAAATTTTGTTGTTCTCAATTTTTAAACATTCATATTTCGGATTAAACATATTTTACATAATTTAACACTTTTAACAATAATGAGCAGGTTTCACGTTTTTTTAAAAAGAATTTTTCGCACTCCCGAGACTAAAGAGCTATTCTAATCACTCATTTCAGGGACTAAAGTTCAAATTCAGTTCCAGAGGGATTAAATATGAAAAAAAGTTATTCAAATGTATGTAATGATATAAATGTCACTATCAAAGAACTAATCATTTCAAAATCATATTAGTAACGTTTTAAAAAGGAAAAGTAAAAAATAGAACAACAGAAAAGGAATTCAATACAGTTTCCAGCATAAGTAAATATGTAGGTATGTATTTAGATTAATAAAAATTAACGATTCACAAAAATATTTAAGCTAATCCTTATTTTTGGATTAGTGAATTCTATTCTATCCCGCTATTTAATATTTAATCTTCATTTTATCACAGTTCCGGTGGCTCAATGGTTGGAGCAACGCCTCATGTCATGAGCGCCCTCGGGGCTCTGGGTTCGAATCCCACTAAGGCATGGATATGTGTGAATGTGAACCCACTCTGTAATTGGGATTTAATCCTGTTGAGGGGTTTAAAAAAGGTAGTTACTTGGATTAGATTAGACTATATTTTAAGAAAAAAACGGTCAAAATTTGAGTAAAATTCACTAATCCAAAAAACTTTTTTGTGACTCGGGCTATAAGTGGCGGGAGGTATTGTGTTGGCCACACCAAATTTTTTTGAGTATACATAGCCACTAGCCAGTAGGAAAATAGTTTATCTATCACCTACGTTATTTACATAAATAAACGTAGGTGATAGTTTGTCTCATGTTAATCTGTATGAACTTTGACGTCAAATTCTGTTTCAGACCAAGTGACTTTTTCAAAATATTACGCAAATTTGAATAATTGAAAACTATCTTATGGAATGGATTTATTAATAATTAATAAAGACAATAGCTATTTGTTTAAATATTTTTAATATGGATAATAATATCATCTGTAACACACACGTGGTAAGAATTTGAAAAAAAATTTATACTAAGTCGAATGCATATGTGGCTACGTGAGAGAAGGCTCGTTCTCACTGCGTTCTATCCGCTAAGATCCGTTTTCGCTTTGGATTTTTTTCCAACGGTTCATTTCTCCAAATTATACAATACAACAATGTTGCTTCTTGACAGCTACTCTCAACATCAGAACATATAATTATTTGCAATTTTGAATGCATTTACTAACATGCAAATATAGCAATTTGCAAAATTACTCCTAATGATGAGTTTTAATTCCAAGGTAGAAATCAATTTCGAAAGACCATATTGCTTTAATCATTTTCTTATTGAATTCGCATAATGCAAAATTATAATGTATTGTTGCAATCAAACAGTCATTATTGTAATCAATAACTTGAATACACTGCAATTAACAAGAACAATTGATTGATTATTTTAAAAATTAAATCAATTTAGTACATTATATGCTGGTTTAAGATAAAAGATTTAAAAGGATATTTTAAATGATTTCACTTAAATACATAATTGTAACGATCAAAATCATTGTTGCAATCAACGATGTTTATTATTGTAATCAACAGAAATAATTGATTATTAAGGAAGAAAATCATTAAATTTTATGATCATTTTACGAAAGGCATTTTGTCAAGAATAGAGCATGGTTAAAAATATTTCTAAATTGCGAATTTGACATACATTACACATAGTTTATAAACGGGTGTATTGGTGTATAATGGTGAGAAGATAATAGATAATCTGTTCAAAGATTTTATGAACAGTATCATTAGATCATTAGAATATTATAAATGTCAAAGGAATTACTTTAACCCAGAAGAAAAATAAATTGTTGTAATCAATTTTTGACTAAAATATTTACATTTGAAATTTTACCCAATTCGTGTTAAAACTCTAAATAAGAATTATTTGTAAAAATAAAGGCTTGGTTTTTAAAGTTTATATTTTTAGTACCACTGGTTGGCGCAATTTTTTTATTGCCTCCCGCTAACCTTGGTAAGGGAGGTTTAGGGATCGTGCTAAAAATCGCATATCGAGATTTTGGTAAAGGACCACGTTTTAAGGTCCCTAGAATCCAATTTTAACATTTTCACGATGATGTCTGTGTGTATGTGTGTATATGTAGATCCTCCACTCTAACTCAAATACTATCAGAAAATTTTGAAACCTTGTATTTCGAACTTTTTCTGTAATGGAATAATGGAAAGAGCGCATTAGATTTTGGTGAAAATCTCAAAATAGTTTTTCTTCGAAAAATATCTTTAAATGTTATTTTTTTATTTGCATTAATATTTTTTCTATATATTTTATGGATAAATTTATAAAATTATCTATAATTTAAATCCCAAAGCCTATGCGTTAAACAAACAAAACGCAGTTATTCAAATGTACGTAACTGACAGATAAATGTCACTATCAAAGAACTAATTTCAAAATAACATTAGTAATGTTTTAAAAATAAAAAAATAAATAGAACAATAGAAAAGGAATTCAATACAGTTTCCAGCATAAGTAAATATGTAGGTATGTATTTAGATTAATAAAAATTAACGATTCACAAAAATGTTGAAGCTAATCCTCATTTTTGAATTAGTGAATTCTATTCTATCGCGGTATTTAAAATTTAATCTTTATTTTATTATAGCTCCGGTGGCTCAATTGTTAGAGCAACGCTTCATGTCATGAGTGCCCTCGGGGCTCTGGGTTCGAATCCCACTAAGGCATGGATGTGTGTCATTGTGTGTGAATGTGAACCCACTCTGTAATTGGGATTTAGTCCTGTTGAGGGGTTTAAAAAAGGTAAGATTAGATTAGACTATATTTTAAATTTTAAGAAATATACTGTCAAAATTAGAGTAAAATTGCTCGGGCTCTAAATGGCGGGAGGTATTGTGTTGGCCACACCAGATTTTTTTAAATAACAATAATGTATTTGTTATTCTACATTAGTTAAGTGAATAAATAATACATTATTATTTTTAATTAAATTTCGAGTCGACCAGTGAAACTACAGATAGACTCTAACAGACATGTTCGAGCTAATATTAAATCCGGTGTTTGTTGTTTATTATAACTGTCTTTTGTTAGTGTATTGGCAACATACAAAAGGAAATTATCTTCTGCTCATAAAAAGTGCAATTTTCGGGAAAAACTTTTGTTGGGGAGTTAAATTGTGTATATTTGTTTTTTTTTAATATCAAACTAACTTTCGTGATATGCATTTTTTATGTGTGATGGTTTTCAGTGAACTAAATAGTGAAATAACTGAAATTTTGTTGCAATAAACGTTCCTGGTAGGAGTGGTAGATGATTTTCTGTGTTGCTGAGATCTACGATGCCTCTGTTGGCCAAATTGGACTGACAGTGGGCGAGGTTGGTATACATTTATCTCATTTTATTTTAAATTCCTCTACAGCTTTTTAATATTAGTTAATAATAATATATGGTCTCACCGAACAATTTGATCAATTTGACCAAGTTTGTCTCAAATAATTTGATTGTTAATAATTATTTCATTTTTGACAGTGTGGATATTTTTATAGAATTTTCGTTAAATGGTTATAAATTTAGTTCAACATGATACTCGTATATGTACGTCGGTTGGTTATCTCTCTGTATTATGAAAACTAAGGGGAATTGACGCCACTTCGTCAAACTGTGACGATCGTCAATTCATCCAAATGAGTGAAGTATCTAATTTTTCGCATTTTATGAGTTACGTCATTTTATGTTATTGACGATGAAACGGGGATATGAATTTTGGGGGGCATCACTTATAAATAGGTAGAGACATGCATCTGTGGGTATCAGGATATCACTATTATAAATCCTGCCTAGATATAAGATAAGTGGTAACCTGACAAACAATAAAAAAATTAATCTAAAGGGTTAAAGCTTCAGTTTGACAATTTGACATTGCTTTTTACTTTTCTGTCCTATATTGCTATTGCTAAGAAATATTTATATTAAAATTGCAACATACAGGATGTTCCTCCTGTTCTGTTCATTTTACGAAAAAAAAAAACTATGTAGTGCAAAGTTGTACAGGATTAAAAATTATTTTCACATTTCTAATTATGTTTTTGGTTTCTTCACACGTTTAAAAATAAATTTCAAAAGTTGCATTAATTACTAGCATTTTTTTTGTATAAACTGAATTAAATAATTAATGTTTATTCGAATAAGTGCCGGTAATTCAATCTCCTGGTAATGTGTCAGGATAAAATGTAAATATAGTATATATCGCATCAATATTAGAGCGTAAATTGACAATATTATACACCAATCAATTATGATGCGATATTTTCTTTTATCTGGCAGTTAAATAACCTGACACTTTCCCAGGAGATTAAAATATCGGCCCTAAGGAACGTATCTTTATAAAGTATTATTATGATGGAAATAGAAGAATAAGAGATTTATTTTCCCAAGTCAGATTGACGTTTATAAATAATTGTTGAATTAAGAAGTAACAGTGATTTTGAAATTTCATTTTAAAATTGTGAAGAAACTAAAAACGTAATAAAAAATCTGATATGGCCAACACAATACCTCCCGCTATTTAATTTTTATTAATTTAAATATACATACTTACATATTTAGTTATGCTGGAAACTGTATTAAGATCCATTCCATATAACTATGGTTTTATTTACTATTTTCTTTTTAAAACGTTACTATTATTAATTTGAAATTATTAGTTCTTTCACAGCGACATTTATCTGTCAGTTACATACATTTGTGATATGAACTGTGTAACCAAAAAGATGTACTTGTTTAAAACGTAGGCTCCGGGATTTAAAGTATAGATACTTTTATAAATTTATCCATAAAATATATAGAAAAAGTATTTATGTAAATCTGTAGAAAATTTAATAATCTTTAATTTTTATAATAACAAATCTCGAAAAAGAACATTTAAAGGTATTTTTCGAAGAAAAACTATTTTGAGCTTCAAGTAAAGTACCATTTCCGGTTATCTGATTTACACCAAAGTCTAATGGCTTCTTCCCATATAAAAATAAGGTGGAAATATAAGGTTTCAAAATTTTTGAATGATACACTCACACATACACATACATACACACACACATACACACAGACATCATCCTGAAAATGTTGAAATTGAATTCTAAGGACCTTAAAACGTGGTCATTTACCAAAATCTCGATATGCGATTTTTAGCACGATCCCTAACCTCCCTGACCAAGGGTAGCGGGAGGTAAAAATGCAAAACAGTTTTAATTGTAACTTTTAACTCTGAACGTTGCACTCTAGGTTGTGCCGTAAATTGAATACGAGAGCAGGAAATTGCATAAAATCCCATGTTAAATCCTTATGTTCAGATTTGACCGTTAACACCATGTATATAACTTTTATTGTTAGTATCAATACTTTAATTTCATCTTTCCCTTACCGAAGGTGCGTTGAGCGCACATGAGCTTCTATGGCAGGGCAAGTGGTTGTGATGACGAGACAGCCTGGCCAGGTGCATTGGAACACAACACGGCTAGCCTGTAACAAACACAAACACAATCAGTAAAATGAACCTAGGGCGGACTTGTTGCTTTCAAGGTCGCAGGGATGTGTGTGAGTGCATATGGACCTGGATTCTGCAGCAGCTGATGCGAAGAATCGAATAGGAATAGAGGGACGGAATACATAGGGAGCATGTGATGTATGTATTAGGAGCGCAGAACGTATAGGAGGTGAATTGTGGAATGGGAAAGATTGTGTTTACTTTGTAGAAATGTGCTAGAATAGAAAGTGTAATAAATAGTATACTATTTAGTTGTTGGAATTTACTTTCGGTTTCTGTAATGTAACATTTTGTGTAAACAGTAGTTATTCGATAATCCGAACACTGAAATGCAGAGAGATAATCGAATTAGCGTGGCGTTCAGATTATAGTTTACAAGGTTATATCTGCATAACATTATTTAAACAATGGTTCTACTGTATGTATTACATTCTTCATACTCGAATTTGAGCATTGTCCGAAAAATTTGCTCATAGCTAGTTTTGAACTCCTGAAAATTCGTAAACCTGAAAAACAGCCACAAATGCTTTGTGGAATTATCTTCTCTCAGAAAGATAATTCTAATATTTATTTCTTATTTTATTAAACTGTACTGTAACATAATTTAACCTATTACTAGTATTCAGTATTGTGACAGATCAATTTATAAAGGATATATATATATATATATATATATATATATATATATATATATATATATATATATATATATATATATATATATATATAAATAAATAAATAGAAGAAAATAATTTGCGGCTGCTTGCATAACGGAGTTACAAGACTTTTTAATCCACCAATCCCGGAAGGATATCTTGAGGTGTGATGATATTATTACAAAATAAAACTGGTTGCTAGGTTTTAAAAATACAAAATTTGTTTGACTTACTGTAATTTTGACACTTTAGAGTTGACTTTTCACTGTCAACAAATTTAGGTTAGCGAAGGTGTCATCCGAGATCATCATTTATATCGTACAGTGCAACGTGTTGTAGCAGCTGTGTAAAATGTGTTAAACGAAAATATTATTGTCATTTGAATTCGTTGAGATTAAAACAAATTTAATTTGACACTGACATTTTTCGAAAACTACAGTCGCCCACACATTTTAAAGAAGATTTGATTTGTATAAAACCCTAGTAACGTAAAATTACGGCAAACACACGTTAAAGGTGTAGATCTCTGATTGGTCAATTTTAAGACGTCTTTTCTCGAATAACTTTTAAGCTAGATTTTTTTTCTTCGAAATTACACATCCGAATGCAGTCTCGTGTTTCCTCATTCGCTCTGGGGCGCAAGTTGTGAGACAGCCTATATATATATGAACAATTTGTGAATAAACAAATCTCGCTGGATCATATATATATATATATATATATATATATATATATATATATATATATATATATATATATATATATACCCTTAATTAAAGTGACAAATTAGTCAAGAATAAACAAAAGGTTAGAAGAGATGTGAACAACAGTTTTAACTTCCAGTTAGTTCTAACCAAAGGTGGTAAGAACAATTTTGCAACTGTCACCTTAACTATACTATCAGTGGTAGGAGTGGACCAAAGTGCTATGGATAATTTTATTATTTCCTTTTTAAATTATTAGATCATATAATGATAAATATTTAAAGGAAATTGTAACTACCAAATCAATAGACAAATAACATAATATGCAGGAAATAATAGTCGCTTTTTTGTTTTACATATTGAGAATTCTATGTAATTCTAAAAAGCATCGTTTGTAATTCAATAAAAATCCCCGGCAAACCTGTAGCTATTCACCGTAATTCTATATATTTACAATATTCCAGATATATATTCTCGAATGTAAATTGCATTCCGTGAAACAATTTTCCAGATACTGGTTAAGCGATCTTCCGTTATTCAAACATTAAACATTTAATTATCAGACAAAACACTAACAACAAACCTCCGTTCTATTGTCACGAAAATAAACTCATACATTAACACATGTCAATGTATTTTTAGACTACATCACATGTGAATCTACACATATTACGCGTTCTTTGTCCTGCGGTTGGTAGTAAGGGAAATTATGAGTCATACTCACGAAGGAAATGCATCAGATAGGAAGTAGAACATTTGAGGATAATATCACTTGTTATTTGATTGTTGATAACAGTAAAAAAGTTTTTATTGAGATGTAAACTTGTTTATTAGCACGAGATCTCTTTAATGGTTTCTTGTTTTGTAAGATGTTGGAAGTAGGATGGCATATGGTTAACATGACTTTAGGTTACGGTTTGGTTTAATGTATTGCTTGCAATATGTTAGCCACCATAATTATATCCATTGGTAACAAAAATGTACAAGTACATTTATATACAGATTGGCGAAATACTAATCAAGTAATCAAGAAATATAGGACTATACCTGTACACTGTTTTTAAATATGGAAAAGTATATTTAAAAGTCAGATTAATATAAAACTAAAGAATGTATGCAATATATCTTAAACAAAATATTGAAATTCAATGATGTATCTATATTTTTATAAAGTTCACATTTTTGTATACATACTAGCGAAATACACCTTATCGCTAATTGACTCCTCAAAAATTTAAGTCTATAATATGGTATGACTAGCGAATGAAAGATGACGTATAAATTATTTTATAGATGTGGATTCTTTTGAAACCTAGAGAAGAATAGAAGTTAAATACTGGACTAGGAAAGCACAGATATACATTACTATATCTGGCTGAAAATAGATGGCCGACTAGAGTAACTGAATATCAAAACAGGGGTGCGTTTAAAATATTTTAAACATTTTTCGTTTATGAAGATTATTACAAAATATTTTGATCTTTAAACTATTTAGTTTGGCAATTCTATGAAATAAGATAATTTTCGTCTAACAGTAATTCCGACTCGAGGATTGCTTGAGATGAACAAACTACAATTTGGGGTATTAAATTTTTTAAATACATCTCTGAATCCTGTTGCTAAGGTCATTTTAAATGCCTCCTGGTATTGACAATTCTAATCTTCTGTAACGGAATACATAAGGGTAAATTTCCTTTCAAATCAAATATAAATTCAGAAGTAAAATTAATATAAAACAAAAGAAGTTTTGTAGTACTTTAAACAAAATAATTAAATTATAAATTCATTGATTTACTAAATATTCACATTACATATTTGTATATAGAATAGCGAAATACATAATTTCGCTGATCAAAAATATAGGACTATTTCTTATTTTAAATAAGAAAGAGGAAATTAAAAAATCATAATTACACCTTACAAAATACCAGAATATATATATATATATATATATATATATATATATATATATATATATATATATATATATATATATTTATTTATATAAAACATATAAACTTATGCTATCGGCACTATATTTTTCGTTTTAACTGGCAGTTAAGTTAACAGACACTTTATCGAACCTTGGTTTAAAACCATCAAAATCTACTTTTCCTTTTTTAAAATAATTTAAGTGGAAAGTGACAATAAATTCATGTTTTAAAACTTTTGTTTTCTTAAAATATGACCCACCTGTGGAGCATACGCATATCCTAACTTTTCTTCCTCTGTCTGTTACCTGTCTAGTGTCAAGTCTCCCCTATTTAGGGGTTGTATCTGTTTACAACGAACACCTGATATAAACCGGTTTGAATAACAGAGGGGATAACAGTGATTTCTGGTGTAATTTCAGACAGAAAATTATGTATAATCCTCTGAGAATTTCGAATAAACAGAATGCTTGTACAATTTAATAAATGGTAGAAAGTTTATTGTGACATTAATTTGACAGGTTGTAAATAAAGATGAAAACCGTGATTATTAATTTGTTAAACGTTTTACACACTTGTAGATATAATGCGCATGTCACACTATAAGTTAAATGATTCGAAAACTTCATAAAGTTCTAGACTTACAAATAGAAAATGATAACGTATACTAGTTTTCTAAATACAAATAGAAGACAGGTACAACTATTTTGTGAAGTGTTGAATATTTAAATGATCTTCCACATCATTAATCGTAATGTATGCACTATAAATGAAAACAAAACACTGTTTTCCTCATTCAATATAAGGTAAAGTCCAGTGTCACTTGATTTATTCTTCTGTTTTATTCCATTGTTTCTCCAACAATACCAGTTCAACGAATTTATCTGTAGGAGTGAACATAGTCACATATAGTCTTAGTCTCATTGCGAGTTAATGCCCTTTTGTGTCATGATGTCTCAATTCACTAATAATTTCTTATTGTTGATTGGTGCTCGTGACAATGGCGAGGTCAAGAGTGCTATGACATGGATATTACAACGAGAGTGTGTTGTTTTTATTACACGTATATATGCGATTCTTACTCAATATATGCAGCTATGTGATTGGGGTAATTTATACGTAAGATGTTGGTTTATTGTCTATAGACTGACTTGGCATATAACTGCAAGGTTGATTTTGATTGGTTGATTTGGTTTGCAGATTTGTGAAGTAATGCTTTGTATTTTTTTATGTCAGAATACAGACAAGAATTGTATTGTAATGCACAACAATTTAAATACAATTTTAACGTAAGACTCTTAAGTATGTATTGTTCAATTTTGTCCCAACTCCTTAAAAAAAGTATTATACGTCGATTGGGCAGAAGCAGAGAACTAAATTCTGATTTGTAATTTGTCAAAATGCAAACAGAGTTCAGAAATAATTGCGTAGGCTTCCACAGTCTGAGTCATGAGAAATACTCGTTTTCCGGGAATGGACTGTATTATATTTTGAGTCAGAGCTCAACGTTTCGCCCGCAGTCGTATGGGGCATCTTCAGGAGCAAGGGGGAAAGTACTGTCTTAAACAAGGTTACCCGACGTGTCACCCACGCTAGAGGCCAAGTTTAAGCAACAAGAAGGGGCGACTCAGTTTACAAGGTTACTCGACGTGTAAACTGAGTCTCCCCTCTTGTTGCTTAAACTCGGCCTCTAGCGTGGTTGACACGTCGGGTAACCTTGTTTAAGACAGTACTTTCTCCCTTGCTCCTGAAGATGCCCCATACGACTGCGGGCGAAACGTTGAGCTCTGACTCAAAATATGACACAGTCCATTCCCGGAAAACGAATATTTCTCAGAGTTCAGAAAAGTGAAAATAATTCAGAATTATTTAAAATTTGAGATAAAACAAAAAACATTTCTAGCTTCCTTAATTTTATAGATTTCTGTAAGATGGTACTTAATTTAAAATAAACATTAATGAGCAACTTCGTAATAATTAGACCTTTTTAAAGGACGTTTTTGTAAAAATGCTCAAACTTTAAAATATAATAACTTGTGTTGTGTCTAAGATACGTTTTGCAAGAAACAGCATTACCAAACTCTTTTGCCGCTGTATGTAACTAATATTTACAATATTTGGACTATGTTGTTTTTGTCAAAAGCTCTTCAATTATCGCATTTGAGTTTCGATATCCATATAATTCCACCATTTAAATATTTATTGTCGCTGAAGCTTCTAATTACATTTATATTCTGTGAAAAACATTACCACGTGTCACGAATTCAAATGTTCAGTGCACACAGAGAACAAAGGAAAACTCGCTGAAAATTTTGGTCGATTTCAGTGTCGAAGGTTGACGAAGTTTACCGACAGGACTTCGGATCAATATGTTGGTACACAAAGGCACGTGGTGCATCAGGACAAGCGACGATCGCGCACTAACGTCACGTTTGCGTGTTTCACTTGTTTCACGCTCAAGGACCATTGACATGGTGGATAATTAACACACAATAACACTAATCAGAAAAAGAATAACAAAGGAATGCTCGTTGTGATTGCTATCAAATTTGGTGCGGGAGTCGACTATTCTGAATACTAATCATAGGGTGCCATGAAAAAAGTGATGTTTTTAGCCTAAAATAGAAACAAGTATTTTTTTCGGTCACATTCAGTTTTATTTTTCAACATAGACTCCTTTTAGTTGTCTTGTTTTGCAAAATAAACTTCTTCTGAGTAGGTTCTCTATTCGTAGTCCAATGTGTTGATTGTTCTTTCGTCCCAGAAGTATAGTGGTGGATTCAAGTGTGATCAACAGTTAAAAATCGATTCAAAAAATCCAGCTTGTTTCACTTAAATCGCTCCTACAGAGCCTTGGAAATGTTCAGTCGATTGCATTTTTTGTCGAAAGTTAGCAGTTTCAGCACGTAACGCCCAGTCACATTTCTCATGCTCAATACACAATTGCAAATTGCACGAGCGCCTGTAGCGGCACAGCATAGAACTAATGGTTGCTATGGTTACGACTTCCAAACAAATAACTGTCACTCCCAACCGTCGTTTTAGTTGTATTATCGAATGATCTTCAATATTATTAAACAAAAAAGTTACCTCATACACATCTCCCGGCTTTAAACTTATAATTAATAAACACAACGAACAAAACAAATCAGAATAGAGAATAAGGTTATAACACTGAATGACAGATGCAAACAGAATGACAGGTATAGTACTATGGAGAGGGACGTAAAGACAACGAGGGAGGGTTTGTTTGAGAGCAAGATCTTCTATCTCCTTCTTGGGTGTGTTGTCAATTCTGTAAGTGTCTATTTTTCATGCAATATGAAAAACGCGTTCCTTCCATATGTTCACAGCCTCTGCTATATCTCCAACTTTGATTCGACGTTTATCCAGTATCATTTGATGAACTTTTTCGATGTTATCGATAGTGGTCGCAGTTGTTGATCATCCTTATCATTAACGAAGTTGGTACGAGCACGTTTAAAAACAAGAATGTAACCACGATTCGATTTTTAATTTTTTCCATTTTTATAAAAACACTAAATTTGTCTGACACATATTACTCTAAGTGTCCAATTGTAGTACCAGAATATTTTTGATGATTTAACGACATCTACATTGCTCGGGCGCCAACAGGACCTGTAAATTTATTGGGCGTTGTCTGTAGTTCTCCTTGCGGTTTTTCTCGGGCGCCAATCGGTTGGTTGTAAATTCGGTAAAGATATGCGATATTGAAATCAATACAAACACACAAAAAACATTTTTACTTGTAAGAATTGAACTTTAGCAAAAAACTAACTTGCTACACACATCTAGTAACCACCGTCACAAATTTATCAATACCAATACCCCCTTGTAGACTATATTCTAATTTGCATTTTCTGAAGACACAAATGATCACAAATGCATTAAATGATTGTAAAGGATTAGACTGTCTGACTCTCTTCGTGTTGAAAATAAAAGTAAACAAACAGAATTCTTCTCGTTGTAAAAAAAGGAATTGAAGCGTTTGTGTATTTTGGTCCACATTGCGCAACAGTCAATAAACCGATTGAAATGCACATGCAGAAGGATAAAAATACAAACGAAGTACATAACAAGTCTTAAAATACTCTACGCACTGTAAAAATAACTCTAATAATCACATTTGTTTACTAGCCGATCAGAAACAGAACTCGTTACGTGAAATGTCATATTTTTCAAGGTAACCAAGGATACCAGCATTTATCCGACAAATGGAAAACAAAGATAGATAATATAAACGAAAACAAGCAGATTTAATTATTGTGGAAATTTTAGAGAAGTAATATTGATAAACTGTGGTTTGTGGTCAACATCTTTGTTTTTAAAAACTGAAACAATTACTGAAAACATTGATAAAACATTTGAGGTTTGAGGTAATTTGAAAGTTGATATTTTTTGTTTTCGAGTATTATTTTTAGATCTTTTGAAATTCGAAACAAAGTAATTATTATTTTCAAAACTAGTTTTTCTTGGAAGTAAGTTACTGTCAACTATAAACTTCATTTTTATATTATACGATTTCATTAAGATTCCTTTCGATGCCGTTATAATACCATGACGAAATAACAAGTTCTTCGCAAAAAAGAAAAACAAAAGTTACTATGCCAACTTATCAATAATGGATATAATAGACTATAATAGATACACGTAAACAAACTCTAAAATATTCCAATGAAATAATTATCAAATTATACTAAAATTGTAATTAGTTGATATGAATGAGCATATTATTATCACTGTTATTATTATGTTTTTAGGTTAAGATAAAAATGTGTGACATGTAAATAAAGATTATTTAATTTACAAACAGGTATTTGGATTTGCTCCAATTATTTTATGAAATGAAATAATTTGTAGGAAATATATTAAGCCAATTTTAATTGGTTCTTATTTTTAATACATATGTATGTTATGTACTGATATCGTTATTTAAATGAGATAAATATGTATTTATTTCAAAACACACTAATATTAGTTTAATGATAGCTACTTTTCATATGATTTCTGGACTAGCGAATACTCGGTGTCGCCAAGTCTGCCTAATGCCCTATCAAATCATTATAAGTCTGATCTTCAACTGATTTATAAAAATAAAAAGAAATGATTTAGTAAATTGTCTAGTAAAATAAAAATTAATGTTTTATAACGAATTTATAACATCCCAATAATGAAATAAACATGAAGCAACTAAAACTAATTCTGAATTTCAAAAACTAAACTAGAAATTCGGTTTTCGCTAGTCATATATACAAGACTAGCGAAACTTTGCTCTTCATATTGTAAAAATCGAAGCATTATGACTAACAGAGTATATCAACAACGCCATTAATTCTGGTAAACAAAAACAATGAAGCATGATTCCATTTTCCAGCATCGTGTCCTATTTATAAAAATAAAAAAAATTGTTTAGCAAATGGTCTAGTAAAATAAAATTCAAAAATTGGACTAGAAATTCGGTTTTCGCTAGTCATATAAAAGACTAGCGAAACTTTGCTCTTCATATTGCAAAAATCGAAGCATTACGACTAACAAAGTATATCAACAACGCCATTAATTCTGGTAAACAAAAACATTAAGCATAATTCCATTTTCCAGCATCGTATCCTATTTATAAAAATAAAAAAAATAGTTTAGCAAATGGTCTAGTAAAATAAAATTCAAAAATTGGACTAGAAATTCGGTTTTCGCTAGTCATATACAAGACTAGCGAAACTTTGCTCTTCATATTTCAAAAATCGAAGCTTTATGACTAACAGATTATATCAACAACGCCATTAATTCTAGTAAACAAAAACAATGAAGCATGATTCCATTTTCCAGCATCGTACCCTATTTATAAAAATAAAAAAAATCAAAAATTGGACTAGAAATTCGGTTTTCGCTAGTCATATACAAGACTAGCGAAACTTTGCTCTTCATATTTCAAAAATCGAAGCTTTATGACTAACAGATTATATCAACAACGCCATTAATTCTAGTAAACAAAAACAATGAAGCATGATTCCATTTTCCAGCATCGTATCCTATTTATAAAAATAAAAAAAATCAAAAATTGGACTAGAAATTCGGTTTTCGCTAGTCATATACAAGACTAGCGAAACTTTGCTCTTCATATTTCAAAAATCGAAGCTTTATGACTAACAGAGTATATCAACAACGCCATTAATTCTAGTAAACAAAAACAATGAAGCATGATTCCATTTTCCAGCATCGTATCCTATTCTGCTGAACCACACCATAACGCTGCCTAGCCCAGACCAGCGAAGGTTTAGTGGTTATAGTTGGTTGTAGTGGTTGTGGTCGTGAGTTGCAAAGCCGGTCAGGTGTATGACCCCGCCAGCACGTGGACTTGCTCGTCCCTTGCACGATGTAAACAATGAACAGTGGCGTAGACAACGCACGGAGGAACAGAACACAAAGAAAAAGGATATAATTTATGCTGTTTGTTTTTTTCGGTCGTAGATGGCAATACTATTTAGTTTATTCTTAAGGTGGAACAAGTTGCACATTGCAACTAATTAATGCTATACTACACAAACCAGCAAAATTAGGGAAACACCAAAAAAGCTATGTATTTAAAAAAGTATGAACCCTCTGTCTCTCATATTTGTGTTGGTAAATCTACATTTACAACAAATGACGATATAATACCTAAATATAGCCACCTAAAAAGGACTGATTATCATTTATCGAGGTATTAAATATTCGAAAAATACCTTTAAATGTTATTTTTTCGAGATTAATGTTATTATAAAACTTAAAGATTATTAAATTTTCTAAAGATTTGCATTAATACTTTTTCTATATATTTTATGGATAAATTTATAAAATTATCTATAAATTTAATCCCGGAGCCTACGATTTAAAAAAGCAAAACTCCTTGGATACACAGTTCATATCTTAAATGTATGTAACTGACAGATGAATGTCACTGTCAAAGAACTAATCATTTCAAATTAATAACAGTAACGTTTTAAAAAGAAAATAGTAAATAGAACCCTAGTTATATGGAATGGATCTTAATACAGTTTCCGCAATAACTAAATAAGTAAGTATGTATATTTAAATTAATAAAAATTAAACAGCGGGAGGTTTGGTGTTGGCCACATCAGATTTTTGGGTATGAGGATGGTGTGATTTAAAAAAAGGTCGAAATTTTTAAAAAATTAAAAATTCTGAAAATTTGTATTTAAGTAGTTTGAAGGGAGTAGATTTAATATTTTAAAACCACAGGTCGATATCTCTTTTTCGTGTCCGAGATATTCGTCCTCAAAACTTTGCTCAAAAATGCCCATTTTTGGGTCATATCCCAAAAATGGTCAATTATACACCGCTGGCGATATCACCATTAGATTCTACGAGCAAAATTACATAAGCATACCAATTTTCATAATTTTTGAACTACTATTACAATCTCCAGAAGGAAAAGTCTGAAAATGGCCAAAAATCGCAAAAAATCTAAGGTGTACCCCTTGCGATTTTTTCAGTATTTGATAATTTTAAAGAATGTTTAATAATAAATGTATCTGTTGGAATATTTTGATGAAAATTGGTATACTTATGTTTTTTGGTACGAGGAATTTACTGGTGAGGTCGTTGAAGGTGTACCACACACCCATTTTTGGGTATGAAGATGGTGTGCTTTAAAAAAGGGTCGAAATTTTAAAAAAATTAAAAATTCTGAAAATTTGTATTTAAGTAGTTTGAAGGGAGTAGATTTAATATTTTAAAACCACAGGTCGATATCTCTTTTTCGTGTCCGAGATATTCGTCCTCAAAACTTTGCTCAAAAATGCCCATTTTTGGGTCATATCCCAAAAATGGTCAATTATACACCGCTGGCGATATCACCATTAGATTCTACGAGCAAAATTACATAAGCATACCAATTTTCATAATTTTTGAACTACTATTACAATCTCCAGAAGGAAAAGTCTGAAAATGGCCAAAAATCGCAAAAAATCTAAGGTGTACCCCTTGCGATTTTTTCAGTATTTGATAATTTTAAAGAATGTTTGATAATAAATGTATCCGTTGGAATATTTTGATGAAAATTGGTATACTTATGTTTTTTGGCACGAGGAATTTACTGGTGAGGTCGTTGAAGGTGTACCGCACACCCATTTTTGGGTATGAGGATGGTGTGGTTTAAAAAAAGTGGAAATTTTTAAAAAATTAAAAATTCTGAAAATTTGTACTTAAGTAGTTTGAAGGGTGTAGATTTAAGATTTTAAAACCGCAGGTCGATATCTCTTTTCGTGTTCGAGATATTCGACCTCAAAACTTTGCTCAAAAATGCCCATTTTTGGGTCATATCCCAAAAATGGTCAATTATACACCGCTGGCGATATCACCATTAGATTCTACGAGCAAAATTACATAAGCATATCAATTTTCATAATTTTTGAACAACTGTTACAATCTCCAGAAGGAAAAGTCTGAAAATTGCCAAAAATCGCAAAAAATCTAAGGTGTACCCCTTAGGATTTTTTCAGTTTTTGACGATTTTAAAGAATGTTTAATAATAAATGTATCCGTTGGAATATTTTGATGAAAATTGGTATACTTATGTTTTTTGCTACGAGGAATTTACTGGTGAGGTCGTTGAAGGTGTACCGCTCACCCATTTTTGGGTATGAGGATGGTGTGGTATAAAAAAAGGGTGGAAATTTTAAAAAAATTAAAAATTCTGAAAATTTGTATTTAAGTAGTTTGAAGGGTGTAGATTTAAGATTTAAAAACCACAGGTCGATATCTCATTTCTTTTTTGAGATATTGGATATTTTTTACAAAAACGTGAATACACCCTTTCTCTATTTTTCTGTACCACTTATGTTATATTTCAATGAAAATAAGTTTGAAAACTGATCTAAATATAAAGTAATTAAGATAAATATTAGATTTTGTTGCTAATAAACAATAGAAAACAACAAAACTATGCAAGTTTTTGCCGTAAAATGAACAGGAAATCGTATAAAACTAATACGGCATACGGCCACCACCTGATAGATAAATATTAGACAGATTTGTATAAAGTAGTGTTTTAAATTATTTATGTTTGCAATCCATTCGTAAAATTATTAAAAAGGACGATACTTTTTTATGAATGAATTTGATTTGCGTGACAATCGTGACTATTCGTTCTGGAATAAAAATATTTTATCAACTAACTATTAAATTAACCTACATTAACTATAATTGATTATCTCTATTGCAACAATTACTGTATTTAAATATATAAAAGAAAAGTAATTTTCACTGTTCGTTTCCTAATAATTTAGAAATTATTCACGTATAGCGTTAATTATAAATTGCAGAAAAATTCTGTAATAAGCGTATTATTATCAACATGGAAAGGAAAAGTGACGATGCCGAGTTTATAGTGAAAGTAAATACCTCTTACTTATACACGACTTTGAGACTACAATTAACAAACTTATATTATGTGAATGCAAGTTTGAATACTTATATGTAATGTGTGCTTAACACTGCTTGACATTACATTGTATGAGCGTACATTACATACTTACATGTTCAGACACCACAATAGAAATATTATGTGCACAAAAAATTATAAAATTGATGAATTGAGTTTTGGTATTTAATGGAATTCCGCAGGGATTTTTTCTGGGGCTTTGCGCAGTTTTCCCTAGACTTAAATCTAAGTGAAGTTAATATACTCTATTCCGTTAATAATGGATTGAACCTTTTGTGTTCATTGTTATTATGCGGTCGAACATTCTAGAGCTCTCTGGAAGTTAATGTAAGCTGTATAAAAGTGACGCAGCTATGCTCAGAAGTTAATTAGTTAGTTAGTTACATGGAGAGACATATAGAGACATTCACATAGAGTGTTAGTGAAGCACAGTAGCATCGTGGTGAGCGTATGCAGTATAGTGTCGAGTGGAGGACTTGGGAAGTTACTGGTTAACTGGGATAGCTGTGGATGTAAATACTCGGTAGTGTTGGGGAGTATTGGGAAGCTATAGTGTACAAGGACAGTAACGGCGAGTCGGGAAGTTACTGGTATACCGGGATAGCTGTGAAAGAGAATACTCGGTAGTGTTAAAGACTATTGGGAAGCTAGGTAAGTGGAAGTGAATACTCGGCAGTGGTGTTGAAGAATTGCGGCATACGGACAGTCGGTGATACTGAGGCTGTGGAAGTTAAACAGAGAGTTACATAAATGGACAGATAGTGTGGTGAAAGAGATCTTCTGTCCGAGCAGTTGAATATACAGACGCTGTTGAGTCAGTTGAGTATATAGGCGGACAGTTGAACGTGAAATGGTGTTAGTGTTATCTAGTTAATTATAGTTTTAGTCTTAATTAGATTATAATAATTATTGTTTAATATTAGTAGTAATCGTTATTATTTAGTATCTTTTAATATTTTCATTATAGTTAATAAACACTTATTTTAATTAATAATAATTGTCTAATATTTACGCTTCACCCAAATGAATAAGAAACGTTACAATATCTTGGCGCCAAATTTAAGAGATTATAAACAAAATTCTACAAAATCCCTTAAGAAGCAATGACATTTTTCTGCAATTTTCCTTTCCCCAAAAATCCCGTCCTCCCCTCCGCCACTGGGTTTGCGAGGGCAATGCCACTGCATCGCGTGTCCCCCACCCCGTTGCATCTCGACATTCAACTGTTTTCCTCACGGCGCGGCCTGCAGCGCGACTCACTGGATCCTGGAAGAACAGTCGACAGTCGAGCTGTGGGACAAAGTAACGGCTGCCTTGATCTAAGCAGGGGTACACAACACTTGTAACTTGTGTGACGCAGTAAGCACACACACAACTTGCCAAGTGCACAAGGGAGGATGAGCGATGAAAGAGATGGAGGCAGGAAAATTCTGTGGCGCACTAAATGAAAAGAAATCTGGATAGTAGGTGGCAGACAGGATTTTAAATTGCACCTTTGGTACAGTTTCCGTTAGTATCAGGGATAATTATTTTACACTTGCTCAGGAAAAACAGTGTTCCAGCTCCAGAGTTTGAAGAAACATAAGAAGCTGTAAATATACATATCAAATTAAAGGAAATAAAAATGTAGACAGGGTTATACAGGGTGTCCGTTTTTCGTGGCGCACCATTGGGATTTTGGAAACTATAAGAGATACGTTAGTAGGCCATTTTAAATATGTATTTGTTTTTCCCGAAAAATTCAAAGGTCACTAGATAAATGCAAAAAATCAAATTTTGCTGATTTTTATTTTAACAAATAACTTCTAAATATGAAACAATATGGAATTTTGGTTTACACGGACACTTTTTTATTTTCTTTCGAACGACTATTTTATTACTGCTAGATTTCGAGTTATGAGGTCAAAGTTATGATTTTTATATGGACGCCATATTAGAAAGTTACACCATTGAAAGAAGATTTTTTTAGCTCTCCAACGATGTACAATTTGTTGATATTCATTTGTTTTAAACAGCAAAAATGCAACAATTATTAATTTTATAGGGTAAAAACAATGATAAGGACGTGGTAAATTTCAAAGAAAATCCAACCGTTTTCGAGATATTTGCGTTTAAAGTTTTTTGCATTTTTCAATTAATAGGATATTTTATTTTATAAACAAACAGTGGTTCTCAGACTTACGAAAAAATATTGTGCAAATACAAAATAGTGTATATTTAAATTGTAATATTATATTTCATTATTAGAGAAATAAAATAAATTATTGCTCTTTTTTTCTAATTTTACAAATGCAAAGAAAAAAGAACATTACACGAGCAGCATCCGAATAGATCCGACAAATCCGAATAAATATATTCTTAGTTAAGGCGGGACTTCATAAAGTAGGGGTTCATTCTTGGATCCTATTTGCTCAAACATGACGTACGTCATCAAAAGCAAAACACTCCGTATTTTTAGCGGGGTCATTTATAATTTAAAAAAATGGAAATTTCATATTTTCAATAAACTTTTACTGTTTGTGATAAATGGAGAATAGCCTATTCTCCAAATTTAAAGCATAGTTTCAAAAAATCTGCGCACTGAATTATTCCTATATACTGTTATAAAACTGGACAGGCGTTCTGGTAAATGAAAGCGACTATGAATTTGTTGTATCACTGCATACAGAAGCAAGTATGAACATAAATCTATATCCTAAAGCCATGTAGCGTTTTCTATCCTAACAAAGGAGGCTGTGAATGCCTTGTACGGTTGTCGGTTGTTCTGCCACTGTACTTCAGCTGTTTGCTTGCTGTTTCGCTTCAACATCAACCGTTCTTTGTTGCACTCGCGATATTACGCAGTAGTTTGCGTTGGTCGAGTAGTTTTTAGGAAGAATGCGAGGATTCTAAAAATATTAATAGGGTATAATGAAGATTCTTTTGAATAGGAAATGAAAAGTGGAATAGGGCAATGTACTGTGGATGAAGTTTATAAAAAATTGATACTCTTCAAATAATAGGCCTATCTGAGACTATAGCTTTTTACAAATTATTTACTACTGCGTATAAATGTTGAATATAATTTAAATATTAACAAAACAGATTTGATGTTTTTTTATTTCAATTCTTTTTTTGTTGTAGCGACGTCAATGTCAATACAATGCGTTACAATTTTAATAATAATTGTTTTGTTCGGTATTATTTCTTTTCCCCAAATCTTTGACACCCATAGTCGGGTGTGGGATTTCCTTATTTCCAGGTTAATTTTTAATTCATTCCTTCAACTTCTTTTTGTCCTTTCCCATCATTTTCATTCAATTTTTTATTTTATTTCCGAGTTCTGTTATTCTTCTTGCCCATGTTTTCCTCGATCTTCCTCTTCCCCTTTTTTGTTCATACTTCCAGTTTCTAATATTTTTCTTACTAGGCTGTTTTGAACCATAGTTGCTTAATGTTACTATACTAAAAATGAACAAGCAGAAGACGCATGTCATCAATACATATTACTAGATAATGACGTCACTTATTACTAGGTTTACATGGGGTACTAATTTATTCTAGAAAATGCAATGCGTGTTGCATAACTTACTGTATACAATACATGCAGAGGAATTATCGTGTAATATTTATTAAAACAAGCCAAGAATACTCAGGGCCTCGTTTAGATCGTCTTAGCTCTAACCAAATCAAAGCGCCCCAAAAACTATAATAAAATTATGCGCCCTAGGCTGCAGCCTAGTAAGCCTATCCGGTAATTGGGCACTGCAGTAATTCTGTAGTACAAGACACAACTCACAAATACTTAACTCAGAAGAAACTGTTGTAATTAGTACAATATGTAGATAAACTAGAACGATATATTATATTGATATATTTTATTGACAGCAAATTGACAGTTCTATATATTTTTTGCAAAACAATAATACATAACTACTTTGATATTTACAATTATTTATATTAATTCAAGTCACTTATGCCTAGATGAGATGAGTTGACAATCACTGACAATCAAGTGACAGGGACAGGGTCGATATTTGATCGATTTTAAATTCAATGTAAACATGGACATTCTCAGTAGTGCTACCGTTATAATACGAAAATCAACTACAATTATTTCAAATAATTTTATATTCCGTAAAAGGAATAAGGATTGACTTAGAAATAAAGGTAAATTTCATTAATATATACGTTTATTAATACTAGTATTTTTTATTTCTTCTTTTTTAAAATATTAATAACACCCAATAATTTCTAGAAATTATATTTCATTTTATAAGGTTTTTTCAGGTTGATGATGAGCGTCTTCTGCTTATTCATTTTTAGTATATTTAGTTTTTGATTTATCAACATCCCTATGTTTTCATTTCTTTCCATATCCCATTTTATTTTCCTGGGATCTTCCGGTGGTATTTCATTTTTGTTGCGTTTATTTTCCTCGATCAAGATATAAAATAATAAGCTTTTAAAATAAAACATATGATTCAAATTTAATTTAAAATATGGTCATATATCTTGCCTTTCATTTAAAGTAGAACACAAATCAAGTAGTATTTTATTTTTTATTGAGATTTGTATACAGACTAGTGAAACTTATCTTGATGCTTTGCAAAATTGAAGTCATGACAGTTATATAGACAAATGGTATAAAAAATAGATTGAAAGGTAATAATAATAAACGCTTCTTTACAATAAAAATTTGAAATTCATATTAAGATGTGCACTTATGTCAATAAAAATGATGATGTCAGTAATAAACCAGAAACTCAATTACCATAAAAGTCTTCAACTTAATATGCAAGTAATTTATGTAATATTCATACCATAACTTGAAACCAAACATTAACACACTATATCCCATTCGATTATTAAATAAAAAAAAGTAATTCTCATTTGGACAAGCACCCAAAAGTTTCGTTTTATTGCGTATTGGACATAAAACGTCAGGTACTAACAATTCTTCATCATAAAATACCTGAGAAGTGCTTTGTATTCAATAAAAAAAAAACACCTACGCATCGAAGACGATATGAGCAAAACATTCGAAAATCGGCCCAAAACAAGCGATAGCGTGAAGCAATCAAACGCACTTGGTGCGTTGAACCCCAGAGCTTAGTGCAGGAGATTCGTGTGTGTTTTGTTTTATCTGGATTTTCCTACAGTGTTTTGTTTTGTATTACTCATCTTGTCTGTTGATTTTCAGATGTTTAGATGGCAAATGTTTAAAGATAAATATAATTATTGGCACGTGTATTTTTATCTAATCAAATGTGTTTTATTATTTATTATCTTGCAAAACAGGAAATTCATTGAACAAGAAAAAATAAATAATTTATTTCTTCCATACTGAACTTAACTGTACTTACATCGTTTTATCATTCATAAATCTCTTATTACTGTTCATGACCATACACAACTTTTTAGCCGTCAATACAGCCCATTGAACAGGATTATACAATTGTTTTTATGTCAAACATTTACGTCCTTTGTTTTTGTTTGCAGCAAAACAAACGCTATTCCTAGCAAAGTTTCAATTTCCCGCCAATTCTAACCTAAAACTTTTCCCGTCTTATTCTCAGCGGAATCCAAATAGAAGTTGCTGAGTATAATCCGTACATCGTGGAACAATTACCCGTGGAGGGCAGTGCGTTAGGCAAGGCTATCGACCCCACAATGCTGCGTAGAAGTAGAGACTGCTTTGCTACTGACTCCAAGGCCCTTCTTGCACGGGAGAGAGGAAGGCGAAAGACGAACAGAGTACAGGGAGGAAAACAAGAATTTTTATATGGGTGAAGTGTTCAACAATGTCGATAAAATGGGGTTATCAGAATTGAAATAGCAGAAATGGCGGGAATGTTGTTGAACTTCTTGACGATTATTCGACGAATACTGCTTTTCCACATTTTTTTAGTGGTCAAAGTAAAATATTTGTAACAAAATATAACTCCTGTGATATTTTGTCTGCAACATGACATTTATTCAGTAACTTTTAATATCTAAAGGTTCAGACTGTGACATTCATCTTTTTTCCCCTGATTCTTTAAATGTAAATGGGGGATTCCACCATTTTTTTTTTATAACTTCATCATAAAGTATAAGTAAAACTAAGACTATTGGTGAAAATCCGGTGAAAAATTCCTATTAATAAGCGAGTTATGGTCCCCCGAAGTTTGAAAATATAGATGTGACGCCACGAATAGAAATTTTTATATAAAACTGTTTTCTTCGTGGATCTAAAATGTTCTTGAAATGTATGCTATTTTCAAATTATATTTATAAAAAACAAATTAATATTATAACACTGTACAAGTCTACATGTAGTGATGCACGACGAGGCGAGAGTACTCTCGCATCTCGTCTCGTCTCGTTCCATTATGCGAGACGAGAACGAGAGCGAGATTGCAGTGTAAAATTCGAGGCGAGATCGATTAAGAACTGCGAGAAGCGAGAAATCTCGCGAGAGTCTCTCAATAAAAATTATTTGTAACCTTATAGCTTTGATTCATAAATTCAATGAAAAATGCACCGTACTAGGAGTGGAGTCATCGCTAATTCTTGTATAAAACATGTGAATGTGAAAATTATATGAATTCACTATATATTTTGAGTCTATCTAGAGTCGATTGGTATCGGTCCCAGAGCGAGGAAATGCAAAATAATGACAAAATCAGTTTTGCATCAAATAGAACTAGTTTTCTACAACATTTCAGCCCCTACTTCATCCCAGTTAAAACCATGGTTAAAAATTCTTGCCGCTCCTGAAAAGTAAAGGATAAACGTCGATGGGAGTGATTGGTTGTCGGCGGGTTCCCAGTGTAGCGGTTTTTTATGACTAAATCTTGTCTCTTGTAGTAAAACTGTTACGTAAATACGTAATGCGCAAGCTCTGTTTTTATAGCGAAACTCTCGCGAGACTCACGTGCGAGAACGAGACGAAACCCAAAAAATGTGCGAGAACGAGAGAGTGATCGATATTACAGATTCGAAAACGAGACGAGATCGATATTTTATATTTCTCGTCTCGTCTCGCCTCGCGTGCATCACTATCTACATGCTTTATAATTGCAAGTGTATCAAAATTATTAAGTTTAATGCAAGAAATTTATATTCAAATAAAAACTGTTTGAGAATTAATGATTGTCTACTTCCATTGGTAGTAGACTCCACCCCCTAACTCGGTATTCGTTATATATTTATAGGTGGTCTTTGAGTCGCCAATCAAAATAATATATATGGAATTCATATGAGTGACGAGCTGCTAAAACAAAAACCCCCTTATTTCCGAAGTATTTCAATTATATCATTTTATTTCTTTATTAATATTCATTATTAAGCATCTATTTTCATTATTTTTTTTTCTTAATGCGATTGAGCTGTAATCCTCTATTACTAAATTTGTATTTGTTTGTTAAATATTTGAAATGTGAACA
Organism: Harpalus rubripes; assembly: GCA_963082715.1. Lineage (NCBI taxonomy): Eukaryota > Metazoa > Arthropoda > Insecta > Coleoptera > Carabidae > Harpalus > Harpalus rubripes. Next base: position 20,315,235 of record OY720460.1, read on the forward strand.
AATTTACTGATAAATATTAAATTTATAATGTCCAAACAATCAATTACTGATCGATCATAGTAAACGTTAAAGTACAAATTGAAAACTTTTCTCAATGCAAAATCTTCCTCTCCCAAAAAAGTGTTAACGTTGTTTGTTAATCTTTCTTAATTGTCCGTCAAAACAATAATAAAATTTCCGAGGCATGAATAAATATGCACAAGCAATGTTTGTAATAAAACAACATCACATCGTACTTTGTTTACTACGCAGCTCGTGACGTCACGACCGTTGCGTTTTGTTTTGATGCGCTGTGTGCGAAACGCAGCGAGGTCGTGGGTTTCCAAAGAGCGATAAAAGTAAACAATCATGGTTGCCTTGGAATCATCCAGTCAGCTAGATGATAGCAATTGTTTTGACTTCGAAATATTGAATTTGTTTTTTCGTTTGATCATAAATGTTTTTTAATTGAATTTGGCAATATAATTTTGCTCCTTTTACGGACTAGTTCTTGTATTGACTAATTTACCGTTGTAAAATAAAATGATTTGATATTTTGTGTTTTTGTTAAAAATTCTTGTAACGGAAAAGAAGCGTTCATTATAATATAAATTGGGCAAACAGTTAGCCACAAAAATGTAATAAATTGATTAAAAATGTCACACAAAAACAATTTTAATTTAGAATTATGTAGTTTAATAGCAAAAACGGAATGCAGTTTCACTTTTCCATAAAAAATCCTATTGTTACCATTACCAATTTAATTTGTATGGTACCCGCATTAAGTCCAACAATTACATGACTATTTTACTTTCACGATTTACAACATACATAATTTTATTCCCTTGTCAAAATTCATAAGCAAACACCCACGACACTTTCAGGTTTTCATTAACCTTCAAAATAGTCAGACAGTAAAAAAACTTAACCCTAAGAAATCCACCAGTCTGAGATGATTCTTTGTGTCATGTCCTCCGCAGGACAAAGATGGAGGTATAGGACTATACAGGAGTGGGAAAAGGATGGAGAGTGAATCAACAGCCCCTTGGCGGGAATCCCGGTCGGACAGGATTGGGTTCATTGTACCACCGCCAGCTAGAGATCGGCGACCGATGACTATGCTCCCGACTTGAGATATCCCGGTAGGCTACGCATTTAGAATTTGCTAATATTTTTAAATAATACAAATGAAACCCAGTAAAAAATAATTGGGAATTAAACGATTCACCATTTAAATATTCAGTAAGCAAGAATGTAATAAAAAAAAATTAGCTCAACATTTTATTAGGTTAGCTTACGTTATATTTGCCGACAGAAAGCATTTTAGGGCTGACCAAAATTTCGAGAAAAGCAGAGAGTGTCATACAGAAGCTGTATTTATTTTTTAAATATTTTTTTTAGTCACTTGTAAGTTGAAGATCTAAAATAGAAATAAAAAATCTGATGTGGACATCACACGACTTCCTTGTACGCAAGACCAATATGAAGTATAGACCCAATTATAAAATTGCACGTATTTGACGTAATTTGACATTAACATCTATTTTTTTGTTATTTTTTGTCCTAATCCCTAGCAAGCTTCATTACAAAAACCAAAAAGTATATAAGATTTAAATTTACATATCTCGCTTATACAAAGGGCTTATTTAATAATACTTGACGTGCTAGACGCAGAATTTGATTCTCTAAAACTCCTATTTGAAACATTTATTTCTAAAATCAAAATGAACTGATTTTATTCAAGAAAAACTGTTAACAACTTCAGGTAATATATCACTATCGGTTAGCCTGGTTTAACCAAAATCTACTATGTTATTCCAATTGACGTAAAAGTCTTATATACCAAATTTGAAAAGTTTTGGGGTCTCGTGGCCGCGTGCCTGAGTGTCAGGTCGCGAATCTGGGGAACCGGGTTCGATCCCGACCGACGCCAAATATTTCCGATTTTAAATGGCACAAAATTGACCCCTGTGGTGCACTCTCCACGCCAGCACCTCTGAACATCCTCTCATTCCACAGTCAATTACGCTAACCATTCACCCACAATGACAATTGCAAATATTTTGATATTACGTAATAAAATATTGAAACAAATATTTATTGACAGATATTTATAATTTTCTCTGATTTACGCAATGATAATAATGTAATTAATATTAAATAAGGTACACGAGGTAATGTACTATTGTCATGTTAAATAGCATGGCTTAATTTTATGCCGGACACTTTTTATTCACAAAAATCAGTTTTCCCATGTTAAACGCCTATGTCAAGGTTTGCTTATTTACTAAAAACACACCATCGAATTTTTGGCACGATTACATTACCTCCCTTACCTACGGTATGACGGGACGTAAAAAAATAAGGGGAGGGAATCCATATGATCGTAGGCTGGATAAAGGGGTGTCCACTGTACTATCTATGCTTCTGATTTCTGTTACCCTGTTACTTTTGTGTGCTTTATTCTGTTCATAGTAGAACCACCAGTTGAAATTAAATTTGGATTAGTTTTAATTAAGGAACTACATATACGGCTAGTATTCAATTCAAATTTGACAGCTACAAATGGTAAAATTTTTCAATGACTTATCATGTTGAATAATGCGATGACGCAATAATAATAAGGGAATGCGTTTCATGAATACAAAAAGAAAAATTTAAATACTTGTTACATGCAAAACAAACATTTACATAGAATGTTTTCCATCAAATTAAATTCATACAATTCACCGGCAATGTTTAAGGGCGCGATTAAATGATGCTTTTGTATAACTTCCTACAAATTTTGATATACCTATAAGAATAATTTATTACAAAATCCTAATACTAAAAGGTTAGAATCAGTATCTATAGTTATATATATATGTATATATATATATATATATATATATATATATATATATATATATATATATATATATATATATATATATACAGGGTGTAAATGAAATAAGTGCATTAAATTTGACCAGTAGTATAACTCATCGAGAGCAACAATATTTCTTAATAACTTTTTCTCGAAATCGCATATTTTTTTAGCATTTTTACCACCCCGTAAATTGACGAGTCGTTCCAAATATTTTTGTAATAATTGAATGCAGCAGCAATAGCTATGAAAAATTTTGTTTTAGCAATTGACAGTCCTGTCAATTGTTGCAATTAAATTTTGACATTAGTAATAAACTTGTTTATAAGGTAAAATTCTGTCAAAATGCGAGTACACAGACATTGTAATTACTTACCTATGGTTTATTTATTTATTTTTTACTCGTATCTGTACTACATGTTACTTTACATCACGGTTCTCATAAAGACAGTGTCATGGAGTTGCCAACGCATTTACATGGAGCGTTTCCAAATCATCACCAAATCATTCTGTTCTTAATATTCGCACATTTGTTAATCTTGTACATCTTTATCACATCACAATACGGAGTGTCACATGACAATTTTTAAAAAAGCAACAGTTATATCCATACCATGTGCAAAAAGTTCAATGTTTTCAGCACATAACAGACTTCAATTTTGGGAATGGCTCATAATGTTCATTTATGAGACTGAATTTACTTGGGAAGGTGTATTTATTATGCACAATACACATCTTGACAGACGAAAATGCTGTAAAAATTTTCATTAAAAAATGTTTTGGGCGGGAACAATAAATGGACGACTAATTATTGATACTCATATACCTCTTTTAAATGGACAAAAGTTTGTACTTACATTTTTTGAATAACTTATTTAAACTATAATGATTTCTCGACGATAAATAATCATCTCATAACCTAACAACTATGCTTTTGCTCCTCGTCTCTCCTTGTCTTCCTCTATTCACACTATTCAAAGGTAATTAAAACCCTGGTTCAAAACACAACTTTATAATTTTGTTATCCAAAATTTAAATTTATTTATTTTAAAAATTGTACTCTTACGTATTAATTAATAATAATGTTATTTCCCTTGATTCGTTTATTAATTACTGTGACTGTAAGTGTAACCGATAACCGACAATTTTTGAGCTGATTGTATCCCACTTGAACACGGCAATAGTCATTTGTTCTCCATGAGCGGGTAACGAAATATGCAGCAAATCTTTAAAGAATTTTAACTCAAAATCTAAAAGACTTAGAAAAAAAAGTTATTAAGAAATATTGTTCCTCTCATCGAGTTACATTACTGGTTAAATTTAATGCACTTATTTCATTTACACCCTGTATATATATGGATGGGCATGTTGCGTGGGCAGTTTGGGTGGGCATGTTGCGTAGGCAGTTTGGGTGGGCATGTTGCGTGGGCAGTTTGGGTGGGCATGTTGCGTGAGCTGTTTGGGTGGGCAGTTTGGATGGGCATGTTGCGTGGGCAGTTTGGGTGGGCATGTTGCGTGGGCAGTTTGGGTGGGCATGTTGCGTGGGTATATTGCGTGGGCAGTTTGAGTGGGCATGTTGCGTGGGCAGTTCGTGTGGGCATGTTGCGTGGGCAGTTTGGGTGGGCATGTTGCTTGTGCATCATAAACCACTATCGGCGGAGCCCTAGGGAAAACTCGGCGAAGCCGAGGTTACGCTAGTTATATACTAATTTGAAGGTAAACATATGGATATACAGTTTTACTACCCCTGTTACACAGCTGCACAAAACCACCTACAACTGTTGCTATTCAAGTCGCATTGTAAGATACCCCGTAAGCTAAAGCATATCTAAAATATTCTGTGAATGTGTATATGTGTCAGCGACCTTAGTGTTTTGATTTTGGTGAAGAACGTTTTCAGTCCGATGTCCGATGAGTTTGGGTGGGCATGTTGCGTGGGCAGTTTGGGTGGGCATGTTGCGTGGGCAGTTCGTGTGTGCATGTTGTGTGGGCAGTTTTGGTGGGCATGTTGCGTGGGCATCATAAACCACTATCGGCGGAGCCCTAGGGAAAACTCGGCGAAGCCGAGGTTACGCTAGTTATATACTAATTTAAAGGTAAACATATGGATATACAGTTTTACTACCCCTGTTACACAGCTGCACAAAACCACCTACAACTGTTGCTATTCAAGTCACATTGTAAGATACCCCGTAAGCTAAAGCATATCTAAAATCTTCTGTGAATGTGTGTATGTGTCAGCGACCTTAGTGTTTTGATTTTGGTGAAGATCGTTTTCAGTCCGATGTCCGATGAGAGAAAGTTGGAAAATAAGACGCAGATTATGAAAATCAACTTGATGTAGGCCAACGTAAAACTTGAAGATGAAAAATATCAGACGCAAAATATCGCTAATGATTTTCTCTTAGAAATTTAATTTAAATATTCATTTCATACGTTATTTTTATTTATATTGCCCGCCTAAAAACAGTTTATTACATACATGCTGCCAACTGTTAAATTTCAAAATCCGGTTTTACACTGTAAAAATGTGTTTCCAATAGGTAATTACAAGCAACATTGATTCTTGACGTAAATGTACGTTAGAAATGCGAATGTAAAGAATTCAATAATTGTGTTGATAAATTGTAAAGCAAGTGTTCTAATTTTTGTAGTTGCAGTCGAATGTAAAGTGAAACAAGAGGTTATTCTAGTGCATGTGTTTTTGCCATCGTTTTTCATTTGTTGAACAGGATTTATTAGGCGTTCACTTATTGTTTCTTTTGTTTTTAGAGCATTTATTTACTTCGTGTCGGAATGCAGGTAGAGTTAAACCGGAGATGAAACGAACGGTACAACTTTCATCATTTTTCTCTGCTCTGATGGCGAAACCCGGCAATTTTCTTTCATCATCGCAGTTTAGTTTGTGATCAAGAACTTTCTTCAGAGCCAGATCGTTTCAAAGTAATACGTCAGTTGTCATCCGTTAAGTATATACGGGTTATTTGCCATAATCATTTGCAAACAACTTGTTAGTATATTTTGAGAAAATGGTGTCACTGTCACTATGTCAATGATAAAATTATCTGTGTTACAGGCACACAATTCAAATTTTTATCTTTCAACAGATCAAAACAAGAGTGTTTTGTGTTGTAGCAATTTATAAATTATACATCATCAATTGTACTTTCTTTATCTTTATGTCCGTGCCTCAAACACGTGTCTGTACACATATGCAATCGCGAAACAACTGAAACAACATATTATTATCACCAAACCAATTGTCACCATAAAATTCGCCATTAAAAATCATTTTGCAACTTTCTCGTTAGCTGCACATAAAACAGAAAATAGATCGAGTAAGCGTGCATTGCAAAACAAAAGGCACGCGCTGGTGTTGGTGACGTCACAAAGTGATTGGCAAAAACGCAGCAGATCCGGAGTGCAGCAGCTGAGATGCATTGTTGCCCATGCGTGCAACAGAGAAAGAGCGATAACAACACGACCTTGGATCCGACACGTGCAGCGATCAGCCGCAACGTCTGTCCGTCATTCGATTGCGTGATAGCGCCCTCTATGAGGCTAGGTTCGCAACGCTGCCAAATTCAGCCAATAGAGACTAACTATTTACAACATACGACAAATCAATTAGTTTTATATTTTCTCTTCTAGGAATGCTGAAAATTTTATTTCCGGAATTTTCTAATTATCATTCGTGGGGAAACAGTTAATTTTCTTTCTTGAACTCTAGAACTGTGGGTATTTTTTCTTGATAAAATGAGTTCTGAGAAGCAATTATTAGGTAGCGATAACTGCAACATATATTACGATTTTTATATTGTTTGGAATTTAAGAAGTGCATTAAAATTTTCTAAGAAAGTTTTGAAATACTGGCAATTTAAATACGATTAAAATTTTGATCTGGCCATTGAACTGCTATCATAGGAAAACAAAAAACATAACTATATTTTTATTTATTATTACGGTATATTATCTAAAGATAACACATAGACGGTAAATATTTGGTTCAAAAAACCCTACATTGCCATTTGCTACCATCTTATCCAATTTAGCAGAAAAACTGTTTAAATAATTTCTAGCAGAAACTATTTAATATAAATCCACAAATTCAAATAAAAAAATCTGGTGTGGCCAACACAATACCTCCAGCCATTTACAGCCCGATTCACAAAAAAGATTAAGTTAATTCTTATTTTTGGATTAGCGAATTTTAATCTAATTTTGTCAGTTTATTTCTTAAAATATAGTCTAATCTAATCCAAGTAACTACCTTTTTTTAAAACCCCTCAACTGGATTAAATCCCAATTACAGAGTGTACACAGAGTACACAATAAAATGTAGATTAAATTTTAAATACCGGGATAGAATAGAATTCACTAATCCAAAAATGAGGATTAGCTTAAATATTTTTGTGAATCGTTAATTTTTATTAATCTAAATACATACCTACATATTTACTTGTGGTGGAAACTGTATTGAATTCCTTTTCTATTGTTCTATTTACTTTTTCCTTTTTAAGACGTTCCTAATATTATTTTGAAATGATTAGTTCTTTGATAGTGACATTTATCTGTCTTTTACATACGAGTACATTTGAATAACTTCGTGTTGTTTGTTAAAATTGGATTCTATGGACCTTAAAACGTGGTCATTTACCAAAATCTCGATATGCGATTTTTAGCACGATCCCTATACCTCCTTGACCAAGGGTAGCGGGAGGTAAAAATGGAGTTTGTGGCATTTGCAATCAAGGATAGAATTTAATGGAATGTAAAAGGAAATAATTGGGTTTTGCTGCATTACAACGCTTCGAAACATCGTTCCCGATGGTGAAAAATTACCCTGCTAAGAACAATGTCGCCACTCTGGAACAGCTCTCTTATTCTTCTAATCTTGCTCTTGCACAGCCAATTTTTAACTGTTCCCACGACAAAAAATAGTTATGTACATACCAAGTGCGTGAACGCTTGGTTCCCGGATGAGTGTTTGGACGCGAGAGTTACCATAGAACGGATTCCGGGAAGCCAAGTTCACGCACGTGGTTTATACAATATTTTCCGTACAAATAATTTTATTTATTAAAACTTTATTACATAACACTGCTTTATAGCTAGTTTCAGAGAGATATGTCAAACGTACCAAGTATTTCACTTGTAGTATATAGCAAATTTAAACATAATAAACTTGTTAAATATCTTATTGTTTTATTACAATTTACATTACGTTTGTTGGTTATGTTTTACCGACTTCCCGAGTGCTCTGCCGACTCTCGCCAAGCAGAAATTGTTGCCAATATTGTGAACCAAATGCACCAACTTCATGATTTTAAAATTAAATTTCATTCAATATTCCACCATTTTCTTTTATTATTATTAAGCGGAAGAATGTTTGACAAACTATACTTTTTTATTATAAATATATTTCTTTAAGAAATGCTTTAGAAATAGGTGAGTGCTTTTTCCAAAATTTCCCGGTCGCTTATCTGGTGGAGACCTGGGAAATTGAAGTTTCGGACATTGCTTAGGCGACGGGAAACAACACATTTGAATGCATAAGTACGAAAATGAAATTGAAGTGACGTTTTGCTAATTCAGCAAAGGTGATGGAAAATGCGACGAGGGGTGTACTCTAAAAGAAATTAATATAATGTATAGAAACGGTGGATAATTACAGTAAGAACATTTCGATGTATTTAACTCATTTCCACTGAAAGTGGATTTAATTTGATTTGATCCTAGAAGATTCAGTTACCCTGTGTCAACTGCTAATTGCCCGGCCCGTTTGTGGACATGGGCGCAACGAGGCGACAGTGTTATGTTTTTCCGAGGGCAGAAGGCCGCGCTATTTAAATGCCAGCGTTATGTTTCGTACGACACGTGTGTTCGTTGGTGGGTTCAGCTGTTTTGCTCGGTAACCTTGCCTGCAAATAGATGCGGCCTTGTGGTTAATGCACACGCGAATTGTTGGTGAGAATATTGAATGAAGACGAGGAAGAATGGATATGACGATTTAACGAGAAATTTATATGAGTTTATAATTCATTATCACGATCACTGCAAAGAAAATTGTTTTTGTGAAACAACTTTTGTTTCTGATATTGATATTGAGAGTTTTAATTTTCCCGAGTGCTATAATCTTGATTGATGCCTGTGGTACATACGTTTTATTTTATTTTGGTTCTCGAAATTCAAGGATTCAATGGGTATATATTTGGTATCGATGTGCTGGCGTTATGAATTTTAAGTATGCTGTGGTTTCTAGCTATATTAGGAAATTGGGAAATGATCGGACACGCAGTCTAATGTAAATAATTTATTTCCTGGCCTACGTTTCGACTGTTACTAGAGTCTTCCTCAGGGCTAGAAATGGTCGGTGATTATGAACGGTAACGTGGGGATCCCCCATATGACCCAATGGAGATAACAAATTGAAATTTATTAAATATATTGTATTTATATAACATATCAAGTCAAATAATTTTAAGCTGGAACTCAGAGAAAACTCAAACAACTTTTCTAAAAATTTAAAACGTTCTGAATTTGAGAAAAAAAGTGTACTCAAAGATGTAAGAAAAATTTTTCTTTATATATTTTTCAATATATTTAATAAATTTCAATTTGTTATCTCCATTGGGTCATATGGGGGATCCCCACGTTACCGTTTATAATCATTTACCATTTCTAGCCCTGAGGAAGACTGTAGTAACAGTCGAAACGTAGGCCAGGAAATAAATTATTTACATTAGACTGCGTGTCCGATCATTTCCCAATTTTCCATTCTGCTACCAGTCGATCATCGTACTCCACATCTAGCTATATTGTTTGTATATAACAAATTTTAATTTAGTGTCAAATGAAAATGGAAGAAATCGATTATTCAAAAGAAATATCGAATGAATTTGACGCTGCCCAGAGCAAGTTGGTTCCACAGAAGTGTAAAGACGTATACGAGAAAGGATACGCATACTTTTACGATCAATGGTGTTCAAAAAATGTGATTTATCGAATTTCTTATGTTGTCTGACATTTATCTAAAAACGACGATTTTGACGTTTGAATAGCTGTTGCTTGGCAACTTTATAAGCTCTCGGGCGATAAAAGCCAAATTGCGCCCGTTTTTGAGGGCGGATAAACAAGTTTATGATTCCAAAACAAAATAAAGTAAATTTATTTTCTAATTGATATTTGAGTTTATGTAGAACATTTAACTGTCTACTTTATTAGTAACATTCCAGATTTGAAATGTCATAAAACGAATTGAGATTCATTAATATTGTACAGGATAATTAAATCTGCATGCTTAAAGCAGTAAAAGATGAACAAGTCTATGCAAGACAAAACCTGTTAAAACATGAATTTAATGCTTTCAACATACAACACAACTATCATTCGACATGTTTCTGCATGTTAAATGTTATTTGGCAACAAATTATTTCAATTTATTCGCTTTATCAGATATTGAAACTCATAACATTATTTCACTCTCGACAACTAGTAATTTTCATTATACATAACTGTCAATCCATGCATAAATTATTTGCAAAATATGACATCTAATTTTCTAATCTTTTATCTCTGGAGTCAAAAGGTTAAGAAAAAAGAAAGTTCTTTTTACCATTCACCAAACAAGATAAGTTGAAGAAATAATAATAATAATAAATTATTGGTAAGTGAACATGTGTGTGTTACTTATCGAGTAATATCTGAAATAAATTAGATTGAATGATGTATGTGACACACATTAACACAGGATCGGGAGTGCCTTAGTGTCTGGTTTATGTAATTTGTGCGCGTGCTATCAAGGACATTCTCCAAATTCTGCAACCGGATTTGTTAGCTCGGAAACTTACTTTTATAATTGATAATTTTCGAGAACCTAAACAAGGGAAAGGCCCTGTGGTTAACGTAATAAACCAAAATTGAAATACGCATTTTAAATTATATGATATTTATAACAAAAATTTAATTCTTTTAATAACCTTAAACTAATAAAATTTAGAATCTTCATTTTTATAAATTCTTTTACACAGTACACAGCTAAACTATTGTAGGAGAATGGCATGATAGTACCACCTTAATAGTATTTTATGTCCCAAGGGCGTTACGATGATGATAATGCCAGGAGAGCTAGATGTCGTCCGATGGGCATTATCATCTAGTAACGCCCGTGGTGCATACAAGATTTTATGGCTCAATAGAATATGTGAAACAAGTTTTCATTTAAAATAATTTTAATTACAATAATGCTTAAGCTTTGGCGTAGCTAAGGATGTTGTTTAATTGTTTTGTTTATTATCAACATTTATTTATTTTTAAAACATCAACGTTCTATATCGGCGGATGGAATGGGTGAATTTGATGGTTTGGAAGATATTTTATCGAAACGGTGTAAAGAAATAATTTTGAAGGAAGACAAGCGCATAAATGTTCCCCTAATTATTTCATTCTCGTCTGTAGATGTAAGTATTATACATTGAGGTTCGTTTTCACATGACAGATCTCAGTTCTTTATTTCGTATGCACTTATTTCTGAATATTATTACATTTAAGAGAGTTTGTACTGCTTTCGATGTGTCATATGTGACGGTAAATAATATCAAAAATACAGTCAAACGTTGATAAATATCGTCCCCAAAAAATTATTGATCCGTCATCCGTCAAAAATCAATGCGAAACATTGCAGTCTGCAAGTCAACGTACTTACTATTTACATGTGTGGTGAAAGAAAATTGCTTTTTAAGGCCCTTTTCATAATCAATTTTAATTATTATAATTAAATTAAACATGATTTCTGTGTTGTGCTTTCAAAGCTGTTTTCTTATTATATTAATTGTTGTAATCAATTAATGTATATTATTATTGCAATGCATTATAATTAAAAAGAAAATTCATTATATACCCTTCATATTATTTCTAATTTAAAGGTAATCGGATTATAATGAGGGCATAATGAACTATTATGCCCTCATATAATACCCCGGTTGTTATAGATATGTTTATATACACTGTATCCTAGCCATAAACATTTCATAATACTTTAGTAAGACATAAACACTTTAAAAGTACCATGCTAACTTAAAACCAATAAAGAAGTACCAAATAAAAACAAATTAAATTAAATTAACCTTATAGTTAACTTAATTTCCGCAAAATGAAATACACGTAGTGGAAACAATTTAAGAATTGCCAACTTAAAACAGTAAAAAACCCAAAAAACAAATGATATTAAATTAGCAACAGTTCAATTTAAAACAGCATATAATCAGTTTTTACTAAATAAACTGTAATTTTCCAGTTCTATTCAGTATTAATGTGTGAAACAACATTAATTCAACCTGTTGTAAAATATTTCGTTGACAAAACATACAAAAGAATCATTTCGCTCGTAAAAACCTGCTGTCTTTTTTGTTAGTATAATTAGTACGGTACTTTCGATCTAGATACGTAGATAATTGTCTATTCGTCACAATTAAGAAATTGCTTCAAAGAAAAGAAGACGTTGTCAAGTTTTTTTTATGAAAAATTGATACGAGTTATGATTAGCTTTTGAATGTATAAATAAGTAATCAAATATACTCAAAACTTTCTACGAGATATATAATTTATTAATAACTTGGTCGGAAGTCATAATTTTGAACGAATAAATCATTGGGATAGTTAAAATTGCCATAACTTTGCAACCTATCTGGAGGTAAGTTTAATTACCAACAAAAAAATCTGATGTGGCCAGCACATTACCTTCCGTCAGTTCTATGTATTTTAGGCTCTTTCTTTTTAGGGGGAAAATGAACTGATCTTACCTCGTACTGAACTGAACTGAACTACTCCTAAAAAGAACAGTATATATTTTTTTTAAATAAGAAGTTATAGTCTGTTAATTTGATTTTGACATCAAATTCTTTTGCCTTTGTGTATTTAAGTATGGAAGTATTTCTTATGGTAATGAAACATTATATAACGTTTCAAACTAATTAATTTCTTCTATTCATGTCATTTTAATATCAAATACTTACAAAAAAGACAAAATACAAAGCAGTCAGTCATATTGACGTGAGATTGACATTCGGGATCAGTTCAGGAGCTATATGATCCTGTTTCAAAGGTGGTGCTTCGCGGGGGCGGGGACGAAGAAACTGGGTAGTACAAGATCATTTATCCCCTTTTGAAAAGAACGATTTAAGGTAGATGTGTGCTACTCGGAGTTAATCTTCTTAAAAAAAGAAAGCGGCTTTTGTATAAATGTCATACATAAAGTTCCTTGTAAAAGATTATATTTCTTGTACATTACCTTAAGGCAGTTGTATGTATTTTATACAAATTCCATACAGAACAAAAGATCCTATATTTCCAGTAGTAAAATTATAACACAAACATACTGTCAACTGCACTTGACATTGACACTTTTCAATCAGAATTTCCTTAATATAGCAGCTGTTTCCAGAGTTATAACATAGCTGACTAATATGTATGATATTTAATTTCTTTATAATTTTTTAAATCTATATCCATTTAATATGAAGTATAAAATGCATCAAAATCGTATAGAGAATAAAATATTCTTTAAGATTTATAATAACATTAAATGTGAAAAAATGATATTTAACATCGGTTTTTCAAGAAAAACTGTTAAAATCTTCAATTGAGGGTACTTCCGGTTGACCAATTCTTACCAGAATCTAATCAGCTCTTCATATGGACGTACAGAAGGAGAATACGAAAGAATTATAATTTTTTGAATTGTAGTATTAGAGTTATCGCATTAGAAAAATTTGTCACACACAGACACACACACACACATACATACACACACACACACATACAGACATCATCGTAAAAATAGTAAAATCGTATTCTAGGGACCCTAAAACGTGCTCATTCATCAAAAACTCACCACCGAATTTTTTGACCAAAGACAATACCTTCCTTACCTAAAGGTGACGGAAGGTAAAAAAGTGGAAATTGATTATGTGAAATAAATTGCACAGTAGTAAAATAAATTAGGATAATTAATTTCACCAAAGGAAAAAATAAGTTAAACTATTTATAATGAACAATAAACATGTTTTTCTTTATGATCATTAGGTTAGTTTTTCAACTGTATATAACACAAAAAGTTAATAGGTTAAAAAAATACAATTGATAATAACTACAAATATGTGTATTGTAATGTAAATGAAAGATGTTCCTTGTTAAATTCACGCTTTCTTATTTATCACATAGGAATTTCATTTATAAACTTCCGTATTCGCCATACGTTGACCGTACACTTCTATAAGGAAGTGAAAATCGCCGGCCGGCAATAGTTCTGCCTGCGTTTTGCTAGGCGACTTCGATACTTTTTGTCACACTCCATGATTTTCTAATTTTATGTATGTAGATACATAAAATAATTCCAATACTTGAATAGAATAGTGTTTTATCCAAGTGAAAGTTGTCAAGCACTTGTTTTCTTGATTTTCTAATGTTTGGAATTTGGAAACTTGGTTGCTAATATGTCTAGACGTTGTTATGTTTTGCATTATCTTTGTGACAAATTGTTCATAAAAAATTATCACAAATATGTGAAATAATTTGTTATGAAATATTCCAGATTGAAAATATGCGGGAATGATATCCTCTTTAAAATTTTAAAATTTCTAATATTACTTTCATGCCTGCATTTTCAAATCGATAACAATTACTAGCAATATGTGTATAATAACTTTTTTATTTCCTTCATTGACATCATACAGAAAGAAACTCTGAACATTCTTTGAAATGCAATAAAAAGCAAATGAAATATAGTTTCTTGCAAAATTAATTGCATCACATATGACGTTAAAAAAATACTAAAGAAATAATTATACATACATAATCTTTATCAAGATGAAAGCAAATTAACTAAACAATATTTTTCAGAATGAATATGTTAGCTCTAACATCTTATAACGTTTTGCTTCGAGCAATAGAAAATATATAGGTGTATGCAAGTCATGGTATCCATAGCTACTCGAGTATGACTGGCGTTTTCACTAACAGGCAGATTCATTTAATTAAATTATATGCTTAAGACATTTATTTTAATTGTTTCACTTCCCCAAATTAATTAACTGTTTAAATTTAAAACATTTTCCCATATTTTAGGTTAGGGTGAATACGGTATTTTATACGACTGAATTTTGGTGCATATTAAGTTGGTAACATTGTAAAGTTGCGCTAAATTCAAATTGAAAAACGAATATAAAGAATATAATAAGATTAGTAATGGTATTACATAATAGTTATTTATGTAACAAGTGTGTAAAGTAGTACTTTTTTGGTCGAGTGTCGAGTGCGATAGCCGAATGCGTGTTACATATAACAGTTTTCCTACAACCGAAATGGTATCGATGTTTCTCATAATACTGAGTGTACAGGCATCCAGCAGCTTCAAATACTGTTAGTACTCTTTCTCATATGTAACTTAAACACTTGGAAGACGATGATTAGTCTTTTATAATGTACAAATTGTACATTTAATATTAAAAATTAGGTTAGGTTAGTATACATGTCAAAATAATGTTAATGTTCTTAAAAATTATATTAGTACTCAATTAGTTAAAAAAAATATTAGATTTGTTTCATTTACAGTGTATATTCATATTTCTTAATAAATTTTATTACTTTCATTATTATTTACTACCTAATTATATACTTGACAGGTAAATTAACCGCATTTTAATGTTGCCTAGCAACGCTTATTTACTTTTCAAGCACTGTAATGAGTGTGTGAAAAGTACTTTTCACGCACGGTTGTAGGAAATAGTATTTTATGTACCAAATGGATAAACAGCTCACAAATGGAAAAAACGCATCGTTTAGTCCCGAGTTATATATTTAAATATTTATTTAAATAATATTTTAAAATAAATGTTAAAAGAAAAATGTCATTTTGATGAAAATGTCAAGATACTTCAATGTATTCACTATTCACTATTTACACTTTTTTTACTCAATAATACAATTTAATACTTACAACTTTTTAAACTACAACCTTGAATACAACAATGAACTTAGCAACTAGAAAAATATATGGTCTGAAATCATATTGTGACGACAGATGTCACTAGTGGTAATATTTAAAAACAATTTTAACCTGAAGAAAAGGGAATCCTATACCCGATTGTGGGTAACAGGGATATGGAGAAGACGTTAGGGTTATTAACACAATTTATTTAGATATTTTTTGCTATTATGTAGTTCTTCAAAAAGATAGAAAATCAGCAAGAATGAGAGTATTAGTGATACTAGTAATTTTTTTTATCTCATAGTTATTTTACAGTTATTTTTTTTTTTATTTAACACTTTTCTCTAATGACATATTGTAGCTATTGAAAAGTATGAAATAAAGACAACTTTAGAAGGTGGTGTTCCAAAAAACTTTACAAAAATAAAAGTCTTGTGAAATTGTAATTTTAAAATTATTATTACATAAATATTTATGTTGCAAAACATAAAAAAATAGGCCAAATTGAACGAGAAGTATACCATTTTACCTCTAAAGACGAAATTTGAACATTTTCCCCCTAGGGCAGTTTTTATTATTTGGACAAGCAACTGCATTTAATTGTTTGTTATACAAATATTTGGATTTCAGGAGAATCTTTAGAACTAATTTAAATTTCTATTATTGAAATCAATTTTCAACAATCTGTTAGCAAATATCTGCTGTCATGTGTAACGGTTCAAGTAAATTGTAATAATTCAAAGGCTAAAATATGACAGTAAAATTTAAAAATTATTTATTCTGGTAACAATAATTTTTTTCACAACCGGTTCATGAATATATATATATATATATATATATATATATATATATATATATATATATATATATATATATATATATATATATATACAAATCTGGAAAAATTATGCAATTATTTTTCTTGTATAACATACTGTTAAAAAGTTAAAGACCTTAAAGTAAAAAACTTTAATAGCTCTAAATTTGAATGAAACCTAAACCATCTTTACCACCAATAAAATCCAAGTCATCTCATTTTTTGTTACCCAAACAAAAAAAAACCTGCGAATCGCGAAAAAACCCAGCCGACAGACTGCGCGTCGCTGACAAAATCGCATTGTACGCCGGCGATAGTCGCTTGTCACACTACGCTACAATTATCAAGCGATTCGCAGTATCGCAGCTTATCTTTCGATTTTTACAGCTTGTCCACCTTCGCAACGACCTTGAAACAATATGATATCGCTATGTATTGTTTCAATAAAGGTTATTATTTTGACGTAGGCAATACGAAAGCAAAAAGAAAATGGCAATTATTGTTAAGTTATCAAAAGAATTATACAATTTTGATAAGATTAGGAGAAAGTTATGAAACTTGCAATTCAAAAACGAAATCAATTCAGTGAAACATTAGTTGTTATTATTTTTTTATTACAAAACACTTTTTAACATAAAAATCCTTCGGACCAATTTTTTTCTGAAAATACAGGATGAACTAAGATTTTTAGTGAAAACGCGAAATTTACATAATAAGTGAGATATGAATTTTTAAAGTTCAGACTTTGGCGTATGACTTAGCAAGTACTTACCAGTGACAAACTGTTAGTTGTGAAATCAGTTAATTGTGAATAGCATCTCCCCAGTGCAAGATATTAAGTTGAAACTTCGTGTATTTATTGGGGGATACTAATTCTATGGATTACAGTCCAAATTAGTAAATTTAAATGTATAATATCAGAAAAACATAAGGAAATTTGCAGAATTTCCAGGATAGTTATTCATATCCCGGAAAAATAGTTACCAAGTAACAGCTTAAATAGCATAGTGGTAGCGTGTGCGCCTGGTAATAAACAAAACTCTGAGAGGCTGGGTTCGGAACCAGCCAGCACCAAAATTCTTCCACTAATACTCATTAATTTACATATATTTTCGCATTCTTATTCAAAATGGTTAAAATTTGACTATGGTATACTACCGCATTTAATTGCTTTCGATGATTTACAAATTTATTATATGTCGTTATTCCCGTCAACTTTAAAAGTTATTTAATGTTATTTCCACCGAAGGTTGATGGTACTGTGTAATAATATCTGTCACTAAAAGTGAATTTGTGTGTCTCGCATAGAAATTGGTCTAAATTTGGTAGATAGCTAATCGAAATATTCCAACCGTCAAATAAAACGATAAAATATTGAATTGCCTTCGTGATCCGTTATTTCAATTTCCAGTTTAAATCAGAACTTTCAATACAACGCTGATGGTAAATCCCCTTACGAAATAAAAAAATTAAATTTTAAAGGTTAAATTGGTAAAAGTTAACTAAGAAAATTCTCAAAAAATGATTATCTCTTCTTCAAGTGTAAACAATGAACTTAACGATAACCAGATACACTTTATTATTCAATTGTTCTCGTTAGTAACCCAAACAAATTAATGCGAAAGTATTATATAATGTTTCAGGATCTGACCTACTTAATAATGCAATATTTACCATTTATATCGCCATTATTTAAAACAAGAAAGTAGATCAACTTGTTCGTTTTTAATTATTACTTCAACGGCCTTCAGATCGCGCGATACCGGTAGGATTTCAAAAGAGTAGGAGATTTTTTATTTTAATAAATCTTTGAAATAAAATGAAAGATATATAAATGCAATGCACTTTAATAACATGTCATAAACTGTTAATTGCGTTTATATAATTAATACGTAAAACTGCACATTAAACAGGAAATTATTATGTCTTGAACGAAGATGGAAAAAGAAGAAAAGGAAAATAAGTAAGAGAATTCAAGAAAAGGTTATCAGCAGGTTTTATAAATAGCAAATATGCTTATTCAACAACTTATAAGTAAAGGTTTGCAAGTTTATGTTCAATCAAAAACTAGATAGAAATTTTGTAGTTCTTGCAAAATTATTACTACATACTTATAATATAAATACATTCTGGTAGTAGTGGTAGCAATAATTGTAACATAAGGCTGATCTATAGATTGCACAGAATATAATAGAATAGAATGAAGTGACACTAATAGTATCGTGTGAAAAGGCGAGGGTAAGAGCAATAACAGATAAATAACTTTTTATAAACTTTTCTATAGTTTCAGTAATCATATTTTAACTCTGTTTATCTATTTTAGTTATAAATGTCAAAATTCAGTTTAGAAATTCTTATAGTATTATGATAGTCACGTCATTTATTTGTTGGTCATTAAGTTTAGAAATTATTATGTATACGTGCGTGACTTTGAATGCCCTAGCCCCTAGCCTATGCACCGGGTAACCCTAAGATAATCCTATCTTGAAGATAGCGCTTTGTTATTAGGGAGTCGACATTAGTTACTCATGGAGTAACCATGTAAGAGACTAGATGATTTCGTAGCGTAGCAAAGATGTTTGTAGTGGACGGATCATGTAGTGTTTTAGTTTCGGGGCGCTTGCTAAACGCGCGCCCGTTGGTTTACGGAATGTAACATGTTAGGCTATGTTTAATTAATAATAATCTAATCATGTAAATAAAACTTTAGTTAAAAACTTTAATCAGTAATCAGTAAATCTCACAGTAAATGTCCATATCCGTAGTGTTCATCAAGTGGAAAGTGTAAGTGTATGTGAGTTCTTCCTTCTCACCAATCTTCTGCACCCCTTCGTGTTACAATCGGAACAAGCTAAATGGAATAGAATATAATAAGAAATAAAATTTTGTTATTTCCTATTTTATTCCATGTATTTACATTGGTTTATTTTACTATTCAATTCTATGCAATCTAGAAATCAGGCTTTAGTGATGTTGCTGGTTGCTAGTCAATATACAAGACTAGCGAAATATCCCTTTTCTCTATAGATACATAGTAAAAATAGAGTAGATGATGAATTACATAAACAATAAAGGAACCACAGGAATTGAATAAAATAAATATATTTACAAACTAGAGAATTTCATAAAAATATCTTACCTTCTTCTTGCGTGGCAGTTCATCATAGTCCAACTCGATACCTTCATCGGAGGCAGGGGTTGAACTAATATGTGTTGGTGGTGGTGAAGTCCCAGATTCACTGAGCGGTGGTGAGGGGGATGCAGACCCAGATCTCCAAGACGCTGAAGATGAGCTGCTGATACCACCAGGGCTCGTACCGCCCCACATACCTACGGAAAAGATGTCCACAATTTTTAAAAAATCATATAATTCTATATCTTAACTTTTTAGTGTCATAATCTTTCTTGTGCCTATTTCCTAGTTAGTTTCATGTTTCATAGAACAATGAATAGCTAAGTCGTATGATAATGCATTGTATACAAGGTTCAAGTTAGTAACCAGAACTAGTGCTATTAGAATTTGCATTTACGTAAACGTGACATTTCTAGGATTTATTTATTCATGACGCCTAAGTATGTGCACCAGTGAATTATTTTACTATTGGCATTTGTTTTCTTTAACCATATGTTTAGAGAAGTAGATTGTGGTTGTTTTCTACAGTCAAATGTTGACAAGGTGATTGTAGTTTGTTTTAAACACTTGATAATACAAGAATAACAAATGAGTAATTTATTTATATATTTTTGTAAACGATAAATGATTTTTACACCAGTTGCTATATAGACTGATTTCTGCGAAAAAAAATAATTAATAATCAGCTATGCCTGTACTCAATTTCGAGCTTTGCCAGGCTGGCCCAATTTGGAGTCAATGTTTAAGTAGGGCCGGCTTTTTTTAGAACTGGTCTTGGTAGAGTACATATTTTTAAAAAATACAGTATTAACAAAATATGGTACCACGAATTTAAGGACTTTATTTATTTCATGAAAAATAAGTTAATACTTATGCCCGTATTCATAACAATTCCAGGAAAAGGTTTGTTAAATTGTAAATATTTTACGCATAAACGTTTGTTATTAAATTTACCGGTTTCAGGATATTAACCCAATTTTTACATGTATAAAAGTAGGCTGGTAAATAGGTAATAACTGAATCTGTACGATAATATATTATTACCATACTGTCAATATCAGTCTACAAAATGAAAATAAAAGGAAATGAAAGTATAATGCTCTTGATTTATACATACAGATAATGTTAGTATATCGTTCTTAACACTGTTTATTTTATTCTAAAATAATAAACGAGGTATATAGCACATAATTTAAATATTTGTCATATTGACATATGTCAAAATAATTATACTGTTTATCATAGCATTCTGAAAGTAGCATTAATGAGAGAATTTCAAAAAATTATATCTATTAATAATGTCATCATTTTCTGAAACCGATAAACTATTGAACAAACCACGGATGTTTTGAATCAAAACAAGCCTTAAGCGTCTTAAAATCCTCGCTCTACGAGCTCGGATTTCAAATCGACATCTGCGGTAGTTATGATGGTCATAACAATCCTAGGTATGTTAATAGCTACAATGCTTCGATTTTGACAAATAAAATACGTAATGAATGAGTTGAAATAATGACTATATCAATATTTGCTTCTAATAATTAATTTCTGCCTTCATTTGAAAGTATTATTTTTATTTTATTTTTGATTTATTGGGAAGGTACGTAAATTGAAGACTATGTGACAGTTTTTTTGTTTTCTATTTATATACCTCAAACACATCCACAAAAAGAAAAATTTGAGCATCAGAAAAAAATTTACTTCTCCTTTTTGCGCTCATTTTGACATATATTGTAATTGTAAAATTACAAAAGTTACTATAAATGTAACTATCTATTATTTTTAACGCAGTAGTTAAGAAATGAGTTGTTTATAATAAACAATGTCGTTAATGAATTTACTGTCAAAATTTAACAAATCGTTAGTCAACAGTTTTATGAATATGGACATTAGACTGCTTCTATTATCTATTCTATTGTAACTAAAACAAAGAATAGTAGCCTATAATTCTAGAATTTGAATAGCAGCTATTGAGAACTGCATGACTATTTCTACGAATTCATTTGTAGTGATTCATCTCTTCAACCACGATTCGCAAACAAATTCGTATCGTAAACAAATGCGAACCGAAAACAAACACGTAAAGCAGCTCGATATTCATTTGTCGAAGGCGTAACGGAACAGATTTGTAATTCAGCCAAGCGCCTTCAGATCTCGCTTCACACCTTGGCAATGTTTACAAAACAAATTATAAACTACACGCGTGTACATCCAGCGTCCTTGACGCTCATAAATATCGGCCAAGATAAAAAATCCACATTGTAAATACGAGCGGAATAGAATTAGATCTAGTGAGCGTACACGCGTTCCAGTGGCGTGGGAGAGGTATTTTACCACGGGCTACTGATTATTGAATAATAATAGGACGTTAAATTGATTATGTAAATATATGATGATGTCATTATGTCATAACAAGTACATACATTAAAATTATATTAAATATGTGGAAGGAATTTCTCTTGCACCTTGAAAATTTTATTTGGTTTTCTAAGGTTGCATACCGTATTATGTCGCGTGTATAATACGCACTTTTCTTATATTGTTTTTCATGCTAAGGTCTGGTGTCGCATTTTGGCTTTTGGCATTTGGAAAAGTATTTAAATTTAGGACGATTTTCAGTAAATTGTCATTCGAAAAAGAGTAAACTAAAATCCAATATTATTTCATACTCAGAAGTTATTTGAAAAATAATATACTTCAAAATTTACATTTTTGTCTATATGTTGTAATTTATACATTTTTTTGGATGGCCTTCTATTGGAGCAACTTTTGTCAAAATTAGCTTATAGATCTTTAGATCACCATGTTGGACATGTTATCTTGAACACCCTGCATAAATACCATTAAGTTATTATTCTGTACAGAATACAGCTAGAATTTTTATTTATTTAATATTGTAAATATAAGTATATCAAATGGATATTATATGGAGATTGATATGGTTTAGTAGATCATAGTTTAGTTTTAATTAATGCTTACATTTACATTTAAAAAGTTATTGCTTCTTAAAGCAATTTCGGCTTCCATTTGACACACTTTAATAAATTATTGGTTTCGAATCTAGTTCACGGTCAAAATTTACCTCATACGGGTAATAAAAAAATATATCGTTTTACTCGTGTTCATTTCAAAATGTTTACTTAAGAAATATTTGATAAACATTAATAAATGAAAAGGGAACTTCGCTAGTCTTTTATATCAACTAACGGCAAGTAATATATCACTAGTGTTACTTATAATATTTATTGCCGATATCTATATACAAAGCCGATATATATATATATATATATATATATATATATATATATATATATATATATATATATATATATATATACATATATATATATATATATATATATATATATATATATATATATATATATATACATATATATATATATATATATATATATATATATATATATATATATATATATATACATATATATATATATATATATATATATATATATATATATATATATGTGACGACGGTCACTAAGATTAAAAAATTTATTATAATTCGACGCTGCCTGAGCGTCCTGTACTGTCGACCATCTCGCCTTGCTGTTTTAGGGATCGACTGGCGCCCGAGAAAAGCATTTGACAGCACAGGAGACCAGCGGAAGACGTCGTTCAACGCTATAATTTCGCGTCTGAAATATTTTTCGGAATAGGGGATTACAGCTCAATCGAATTAAGAGAAATTAGTAAGAAATAGTGAAAGTAGATGCTTAATAATGAATATTAATAAGGAAATAAAATGATATAATTGAAATACTTCGGAAATAAGGGGGTTTTGTGTTAGCAGCTCGTCACTCATATGAAATCCATACATATTGTTTAGATTGGCGACTCAAAGACCACCTTAAATATATAACGAATACCGAGTTAAGGGGTGGAGTCTACTACCAATGGTAGTAGACAAATTCAAATAGCGGACACGTGGCTACCAGTCCAGTACTGCAATTCTCAGTTTTTATTTGAATATAAATTTATAAAGCATGTAGACTTGTACAGTGTTATAATATTAATTTGTTTTTCATAAGTATAATTTAAAAATAGCATACATTTCAAAAACATTTTAGATCCACGAAGAAAACAGTTTTATATAAAAATTTATATTCGTGACGTCACATCTATATTTTCAAACTTTGGAGGAGCATAACTCGCTTATTAATAGGATTTTTTTCACCGGAATTTCACCAATAGTCTTAGTTTTACTTATACATTCTGATGAAATTATAAAAAAGGTGGGATCCCCTATTGATTATTTGCGCTTAGGGTAGATACCCCACATTGACTGTTGCCAAATTTATCCACCATCAAAGGAAAATCGCGAGCAATGGGTTGTGAAAATGACAAATTTAACCACACTAATTATATCGGATCGTTGCCACGTGCGTAAATATTTTCGTTTTTTATCGACTATTCTACAATTAAGTGCGAAATTTCAAGGCTGATTACATCAGTTATATTTGCCAGCACGTGCCGTGTATGTTTAGGAATAATCTGACTTTTTGTAGACTATTTCACAGGAAACAATACGGGCCTAACTTCAAATCACTTCCTGCATTGTTTCTACCTTGAAATAGAAAATTAATTAACTATCTAAAGCAAATTTTAAAGGTCTTGAACGCGGAAATAGAATAAAAAATGATTACTCATTCGTAAACATATTTTGGCATTTTGAACAAGGACGGTATCTTACGTTTACTATGAAGTTAGATGCGCATGCTCGTGTGCGTAATACGAGAATGTAAGAGCACGTGGAGGCTTCATGGTTAATTTGATAGACGCCAGAATAACACACGTGATTAGAATTATGATTGTCATTATATGCAAATGGCTTTTTAAGTTTTAAACTATCTTATATTGTATTATTGTTAGCGTACGTTGACTGGTTTAAATACTTATTTAATACAATGCAGCAAAATAAAACTGTCCTCAAATTATTTTACATTATTAAATCAGGTTGCTTTTCGCAAAGTTCCCGTTTTCACTATATCGTTTTATTTAAAAGTGAAGCATATGATGATTGTGGATTAGTTTTAAATGTATTTGGTATTAATATTATAAATTATGAGTACAAAGCCAAATTAAAAAGCGTGGTTAATTATCAGTTTTATTAACGATAAGATTTTCATATCTAAACCTATGATCTATTCTTATCTAAAACGATGTAAGAGTACAAAAGAAAATATAAAAATGTTAAAATACAAGCAAAATAATTTGATAATAGCAAATTTTCCTGTTTTATATATGACTAGCAAAAACCAACTTTGCGCTAGTCGATATATGAGACTATAGCGAACTTCCCCTTTTCACTTGTCTAATTGTAAGAATGGCTTTTTAAGTTTTAATCTATCTTATATTCTGTTATTGTTAGCGTACGTTGACTGGTTTAAATACTTATTTAATATAATGCAGCAAAATAAAACTGTTCTCAAATTATTTGATATTATTAAAGCAGGTTGCTTGTCATTCCCGTTTTCACTATATCGTTTTATTTAAAAGTGAAGCATATGATCATTGTGGATTAGTTTTCAATGTATTTGGTATTAATATTATAAATTATGAGTACAAAGCCAAATTAATAAGCGTGGTTAATTATCAGTTTTATTAAGGATAAGATTTTCATATCTAAACATATGATCCATTCTTATCTAAAACGATGTAAGACTACAAAAAATATAAAAATGTTAAAATGCAAGCAAAATAATTTGATAATAGCAAATTTTCTTGTTTTATATAAAGACTAGCAAAAGTTTTATTAACGATAAGATTTTCATATCTGAACCTATGATCTATTCTTATCTAAAACGATGTAAGAGTACAAAAGAAAATATAAAAATGTTAAAATACAAGCAAAATAATTTGATAATAGCAAATTTTCTTGTTTTATATATGACTAGCAAAAACCAACTTTGCGCTAGTCGATATACGAGACTAGCGAACTTCACCTTTCCACTTGTCTAATTGTAAAAATGGCTTTTTAAGTTTTAAACTATCTTATATTGTGTTATTGTTAGCGTACGTTGACTGTTTTAAATACTTATTTAATATAATGCAGCAAAATAAAACTGTTCTCAAATTATTTGACATTATTAAAGCAGGTTGCTTGTCGCTAGTCAAAAGACCCGAAAAGTTCTCCTTTTCACTATATCGTTTTATTTAAAAGTGAAGCATATGATGATTGTGCGTTAGTTTTAAATGTATTTGGTATTAATATTATAAATTATGAGTACAAAGCAAAATTGAAAACCATGGTTAATTATCAGTTTTATTAACGATAAGATTTTCATATCTAAACCTATCATCTATTTTTATCTAAAACGATGTAAGAGTACAAAAGAAAATATAAAAATGTTAAAATACAAGCAAAATAATTTAATAATAGCAAATTTTCTTGTTTTATATATGACTAGCAAAAACCAACTTTGCGCTAGTCAATATACGAGACTAGCGAACTTCCCCTTTTCACTTGTCTAACTGTAAGACTAGAGAAATTGGCCGGACCCTTATCTAACTTCAACTTCAAGTTGTAATTAAAATGGCGAAATTGTTAAGTAAGATTTTGTGAAATGCGTCATGGAAAGTTAAATAAAACTGAACCGGCATTTCTGTCACGTTTTGTTGAATTTGAATTACTGCCATCACGTTTATCTAAAAATAATACAAATAAACTGACTTCAAAATTGCTGATAACAAAAATCTATAGTGAATGAATTCATTTTGTACAAATAATTCAAATTCCTGCAAAATTTATTTCAACTACCAGCATTGTGCGTAAATTCTTTCCATATCTACAATATAATATATGTATGCGTGTTTTATCAAAAAAACGTACGGCGACCAAGGCACGGTAACGAAATTAAAAATTGCCATGTGTAAAAATGTGGGCGGGAGTTAATTATGTGTTCAAGGCACCTAAGTTTCAAGTATACTTGAAAGCTGCTGATATTTTTATTTTTAAACAACCCATTAGGATACATATGCAAATTAAGAAAGATATAAATAACTGCACACATATCCGCAAATCAGGAAACATAACATTGACATTACAAAAATAGCGATTTGTATCAGATATTGTTGGGAATTACCTACTTGGATTTGTGACAGTAAAACGTTTATAATTTTTTGTAAGATGTGAAGAACATGTACGAGTTAAGTTAATAAGACAATAATTTATGTTTGTTATTTCTGACATAACTGACAAATTTGACATTTCTTTTGATTGAATTATTATTGGAATAATAGATTGACAATCTAGAAATAAAAAATTGATTACTTAATAATAATTAATTCAAATGAAATGTCAAATCTGTCACATATGTCAGAAACATCATATTATTGCTTTATTTTTCGTTCGAATCTGATAATTGCAAATTGCCTTAAATCGAGCATTTTCTTTTGTTTCTAACTCGTACATAAGAAACAAATGGACATTTACCTTGGTACTCATCAATGCACATTTTCATTCACAACATTTTTCTGCGTTACATTTTTTTCTGAAATTAATAGGTAAAGAGATATCGCCAAATTAAAATTTTAACATTGAATTTCCTATGTTTGGGAGAAAAGTAGACACCTGGTATATTAGTCCCAAATTACAGCTATTTTAAGGTGGGTTCATGCAACATTCATTTTCATTTCATTTTCGTTATAATTTTAAACAGTTAAAATAATGAAAATCAGTGGACATGTTCATGCAAGCGGATTATTCATTTTAACTACATTTTCATTACATTAGTACAATTCAAAGTTAAACAACTTTTAACTTTTCATTACATTTGTCACTAGAAATGTAATGAATAAGACAACTGCGCATGCGCGAAGAAGAAAGTGACAGCTATTTCAAAATTTTAAGTAAACGGCAAACTGATATTGTTAATGAATTTGGTTATAATAAAATATATAATGATTACAAAAACAAAATAGTCAAAGATAACAGATATAAAATTACTTAGTGAATTTGTATGAACACCCTTCTTTTTTAGTGAAAATGAAATTAAAATTTAATGTAAATGAAATGAAAATGAAATTAAAATGAATCCACCTTTACAGGATTCCTTCATACAGATACATTAATATAATATTAGTTGGTGGCAGCATATAGTCGTATGACATTATATTTTTCTGCCAGATTGTTGGGAGGCAATCGTAAACAATAGAGAAGAATAAATAAATTTTGAATTCAATAAAAACGTTACGAACTTATGCATCAACCTGATACGAGAAGTTTTCTCTACTCATTTTCTGTGACAAAGGCATTAAGTATTAATGTATTCATTGTCCTTTATTTGCTATTAGTTTTTATACGTTTGTCTTTGTTTCTGTTGTTTATATTGTTGTGCGATACAGCAATTTGTTTCTCATTTGCAGAAAATAAAAAGAAAGAATTAAGTACTCACTGCCAATGTTAGGAGAATGAGGTGAACACGATAGGCTCATGAGCACTAGGGCGGCGTTGCATTCATCCATCAGAGCATCACGACTTCCATCGTCGTGACTGTGACTCGGACGGCGTTTTCTAGAGCTGCAACAGAGCAACATTAATGGCAGACATCTAAATTACACACTACAACAATCATACAAACAAGACCAGAAAATGTTACCAGCTCAAAAACGATACATTATATTATAACAAGCACAATGCAGAATAAACCATTGTTGTAATCAAGCAAGATGGAGGTAATGTCAATGTAATCAACGAACAAGTACAAATATTACTGCAAAAGACAAAACCATTTGCAATTTGTAGCAGGTTTAGGCCCGGTATTTTTATCTCTGGTTACATAAATTGTCTGTTGACTTAACTCAGTTAAAACGAAAAATATAGCGTCGATATGACTATTGCATAAGTTCATGTAACACATATTGTGTCAATTTTTCGATACGTCACGTTTCGTTTTACTGACAGTTCAGTAAACAGACCGTTTAACCAGAGTTTAAAATACCAGGCCTAATTCCAAATAAAATAAATATATCATCACGATTTACTATTAGTATCCATTTCTGGGTATGCCAATCAGATTTTATTTTCAGATTTCGGTACTGACAACTTAATATCTGTATATAATTTTAGTAGGGATAAATGATACGTTCTATACCATCCACTCAATCTTATAAGGGTACGCTCATAGACAAGGGAGGGTGGTAGCTTAAGCCAGACAGAGCGCGAAACAGCTTTAAAAACAGGTTCTAAACAGGTTAAAACTTAAAACAGCTTGGACAGTTATAAACAGCTTCCGAACAGCTATAAACAGCTTTGAAATAGCTATAAACAGCTTAGAAACAGCTATAACAAGCTTGGGAACAGCAAGCTGTTTCTAAGCTGTTTAGAACCTGTTTTAAAGCTGTTTCGTGCTCGGTCTGGCTTAAGCTACCATTCTCCCTATAGTCTATAAACGTACCCTTATAAGATCGAATGGGTGGGTGTGTGGTTTAGAACGCATCATATATCCCTACTAATTTTCATTTTCCAAGTTGCCTGAGGTAGGATTTGAACCTGAGCAGTCAGACAACCGGTTATAATCTATTACGAGCGTCAATCTGTTGTTATATACCAGATTTATCTCTCATTAGAAATTAAGTTGCCAAAGTTAAGTAGTTAGAAACAATTTTTTAAAGTATTGTTGTGGGTGTATTAACCAGACAGCACAGGGTCGTTCCTAGGGTTAGTGCCGCCTGCGTGCAAATATATAATTCGCCGCCCCTAAGTGATAACTACTCAACAAAACACAATTTTTACTATTTATAATACTTTATTCATACATACGAGGTGCTACCCAAAATATCCACGAATTTTTTTTGGCGGCCTTCACTAGAGACCTTTTTGGATCTATTGCCCAAGTGTCTTCTTTGAAGAAACATCTGACCGGACAGTGTGATTTTTTTTGTAAGCGCTGACCTGTTCAATGGCAAGCAGTAAAGTTTTCTTTCCTGTTAGAGAAAATCAGCAGCCGAAACTGTTGCATTTCTTCGGAGGACTTACGGGGAGAAAGGTTTTAGCCAAGCAAGGGTATTCGAGTGATCCTCTCTTGTTAAAAGTGGTCGAATGAAAGGATTGAAAAAACTATGCGATCATGTCTGATCGTCGTGCGTAGAACAATCGATGGGTTGGAAGAATTCACTGGAATATCTTGGAGTTTGTGCCAACGAATTTTGACTGAAAATTTGAATATGAAATTCACTATACGGCAGCATTTGCAACGACCAGAGAGCTAACCATTTGAGTGTGTCAGGATTTGAAAAAACAGTCAGAAATCGATCTGGAATTTTTGTAAGCTCTCCCAAACATTGATGCTGATTTTCCTAATAGGCAACAAAAGGGACTCACGAAAAAATCATACTGATCTCTTATGTTTCCCCACGGAAGACACTCGGGCAGAAAACAATTGTTGGATATTTTGGGTGGCACCTGGCAAACACGAAAAATATAAAACAAAAAATGTAACGGAAACTACTTAGAAAATATTTAAAATAAATTTTTTAAAAATATGAACCAATAATTGCAGCGTGACCCTAATGGACACTCATATTTGTTGTGACGAATGAACCACATAGGTAATCAGTTTCGGATTGTCAGAATAAGAACAAAAATACTTTGTACAAATACGTGTACCTAACTAAAAAAATTACATTATTATAGTAATACATATTTGTAAGCAAACAGATTAAAATAAAATACAATGTACCTAATCAACTCTTGTTAATATTTTTTAACAATAGTGAAAACACCCATAAAATTATTTTAAACATCAACATTAATTGTTTGTATTTATACCCATGGTTATACTAATTAAAATTTACATATAACAAATTTATAGTTTTGCAATATATTGTTGTAATGTAATTATCTTTCCATTGTTGTTACAAATTTTTAATTCATTTTAATAATTCATTCATCTTCCCAGGTCCAAATAAGTAAACAAAATTTGTTCAACCTATTATTTTTGACACCAAAATATCATTCATTATGTAGGTCTTCTTATTTCGTTTAAGAAACCTTTGTAAATGTTTTAAAATAGACATGTGACGTCAAGGTTCACTATTCGAAGACTAGTAGCTCCTAAATGTCATTGCGTAACTAGCTAAGAAGATAAACATAAATATTGTTGAAGACATCTTTATCTTTTACGAAGCATCATACATCGGGTCACGAAAAGATGTTAAATGATCTTTCAAATATGAACTTCAGAGATATAATAATAATAAATACAATAAAATTTGTAATTACATATTCTTTAAGCACAAAAAATAGTGCGTACACCTTGTCCGAGAAATCCTTTAGTGCCTTTGAAATTAACCTGCCTTGGCCGCAAGCGGCCTCGGCGACAATTTTCCTCTCGGAACGCTAAAGAGAGATTTCGCGGCCTTGGTATACAAATAACTAATAGATGTCATTTTGTTTACACGAAAATAAATTTGAACCCCGGAAAAATTGAAAACAGTTAGTAGGAAAATCATGATTACAAACAATCTATGAACTTTGAGATATTTTAATCTTTACATATTGTTAGGTTTAGTCATCTCGTCGCAAACATCTTACAAATTGATTTTAAACATTGCATACATTTGTAAATAACTTAAAATTATTTGCATCAAATTGCAATTGTACTACTTTCAATACTATTTCAGTACGAGTGAAAGTATTTATTAATTTTGAAGCACATTCTCTCAATTTGTCAATTAACGAATTGCCAATCTCTTCTCGGTAATTTTGGCAGACTTCCCATGCTGGGAAAGGGAAGATTAAATCGTTTGTATAAGATCTGGCTTTGCTGCTTTGAATGTTATCGCTTTTGTAAATATGTCACAAGAAGAGAGGAATACAGATTGCGATACTAACGGAGAATCTTTCTTGGAAAATAAAATAAAACCCAAATTGGAAGTTTATAAATGCCCTACTTAAATAAACAGAATGTTTAACTATCCAGAATAATTCGTTTGTATAACCATGTTTTTGTCTTTTTACCTCCCGCTACCCTTGGTAAGGGAGGTATAGGGAACAACAGGTAGTTAATGGTCCCAGGGCCGGATTAGCATTTCTTTACGCCCTAGGCCAAAGTTTATGACTACATACGCCTCCGCCCCCTCCCTAAATATACCGAATGTTTACTTTTTTATGGGAAATATGTTTAATGGTGACATCTGACAGTCTTAATAATGCTTAACTTCATTAAATTGTTTTTCTATTTCGTTGTCTTTATGAGTCTATAAACGCACTGAAAACTTGTCGTTCTGAAGATCTATAAACACACTGTTTTTGCAGCTTTTCGTTTTCTAGAGGTGGTATGAATGACCTCTTAAAACTTATAAATAAATTAGTGCTACCAACGTAAATGATTTTACAAGTCGCATTTATTAAAAACCTAATAGAATTATAAAATTACCCCAATAGAAAAAATTATATTTGTAAAACTTACCGCGAAGCGGCTCGTTTTCCAAAGTTGAACTCTTGGTTTAACAGACTGCCTTATGAAATTTGTTTTTTAATATACCTACTATTATCAATCATCATAGGCACATTTACCATCTTTTTATAAGTAGCTAAAGATTACAACTTTTATTTTGCTTCTTTATCTCTCGAATAAAACTCATATAAACAATAATTTTGGACTTATTAGATGTAGTTTTTAATTCTGAACAGTTTGCGTTTATACTTTTATTCTAAAATTCATAAGGCAAAAATTTCATCATGAAAATTTTATCATTGTATTTGCGAACATTCATAAAAAGTAGACAGCCGGTATATAAATATTAGAATTATTTAAAATCTTCGACAACTGTCGTAACTCAACAATCACTTTACTATACTGATTTTATATAATTAAAGCAAATGTGACTGTTTACGTCGTCTGGTAACTGCAGGCAATTCTCTCACTCCGTTTTCCCATTTTTCCATTTACTCGATGTGCGCCCCTTCCGTGCCTGCGCCCTAGGCCATGGCCTAGGTTGGTCTTATGGGTAATCCGGGCCCGAATGGGCCGTGTCAGCGGCGTGTTGCATCGTTGAATTGGGGGCCCACGCTCCATCTGACTACGTAGAGTATAATTTTCATGTAATTTTTACAACTTCTGCTGATATACAACATTGTAATTCTGCTTCAACATTATATGTATTTACTTTTAATTCTCAACTTGAATTTTATAGTTGCTGAAGATGAGCGGATTTTGCTCGAAACGTCCTAAATAAATTTAACCAAATAATAGTGGAATTTGAAAGCCTTATATTTATTAATGCATATCAAATAGTTTGCCTATGTTTAAAAATTATATCAACGAACATATACAATAAATACTTTTTGACAGTGTGAATATTTTTTCAGAATTTTCGAGAGACGGTTATTAATTTAGTTCAACATAATATGATCTTTCATGTTAATTTCACTTAACTATTATTAGTATTGTGAAAGGTTCAATGATTAAATATGCAATATTCTTTGTATTATTGTAGCATCATCTTCTTGTTAATGCTTAGGTCCTGTGCCAAAGTTATAAGCGCAGTTATGTCGTAACTTTGATACTATAGTACTGTTCAGAGAAGCAAGGTCAGGCCACTGTCATTATACCGTCTAAATCTGTTTTTAATGTTCGTAACATAGATTATCGAATTTTCGTTTAGGAAGAATTTTACAGATTTTGGTATGTTATGTACGTACGAGCCCAAACTCATAATAGTTTGTGCGTTTTAAATTTTCAATAAATTTTAAAATCTACCTAAATCTATCTAAATTATGTTTGGGCTTGTTACCTCCTGCTACCCTTGGTAAGGGAGGTATAGGGATCGTGCTAAAAATCGCATATCGAGATTTTGGTAAATGACCACGTTTTAAGGTCCCTAGAATCCAATTTTAACATTTTCACGATGATATCTGTGTGTATGTGTGGATCCTCCACTCTAACTCAAGCCCATTAGATTTTGGTGAAAATCGTATAACCGGAAATGGCACTTTACTAGAAGCTCAAAATAGGTTTTCTTCGAAAAATACCTTTAAATGTTATTTTTTCGAGATTAATGTTATTATAAAAATTAAAGATTATTAAATTTTCTATAGATTTGTATCAAAACTTTTTCTATATATTTTATGGATAAATTTATAAAATTATCTATAATTTAAATACCAGGGCCTATGCTTTAAACTTTAAACAAACAAAACGCAGTTATTCAAATGTATGTAACTGACAGATAAATGTCACTATCAAAGAACTAATCATTTCAAAATAATATTAGTAACGTTTTAAAAAGAAAAAAGTAAATAGAACAATAGAAAAGGAATTCAATACAGTTTTCAGCTCCGGTAACTCAATGGTTAGAGCAACATCTTATGTCATGAGTGCCCTGGGGGCTCTGAGTTCGAATCCCACTAAGGCATGGATGTGTGTGAATGTGAACCCACTCTGTAATTGGGGTTTAATCCTGTTGAGGGGTTTAAAAAAAGGTAGTTACTTGGATTAGATTAGACTATATTTTAAGAAATAAATTGTCAAAATTAGAGAAAAATTCGCTAGTCCAAAAATAAGGATTAACTTCAACTTTTTTGACTCGGGCTGCAAATGGCAGGAGGTATTGTGTTGGCCACACCAGATTTTATATTTTGAGAAGAATTGAATTATGTATAAATGATTCAACTAATTAGAAAATTAAAAGCAATATCTAATAGTCAATTTGTTATCACTTTTTTTTATAAAACTTATAAATCTTCAATTTCAAGGATACAGATAAAATTGAAGCGCATTTAATGATGAATATTCATCGAATATCTTTTTCGTTTTACATAAATTTTAACTTAATCACTCTCTCATTATTTACTTTAATTATCCCAAAAAAACGACAAATTTGTTTTTTATTGTTATATTTTTTTAACTGTCATTACTTTGTGCAACGTGTTTCCCGAAACTGGTGTCTAAACTAACCTATGCATTTTGCTCTTTTTGCTTATAAAAACACCAATTGCTTTAGTAATGGCAAACGTTCAAGGTCTATGCATTCAAGGCCAATATAAATAACGATGACAATATTATTTTGGACGTTATGTTCATCCGTCTAAGCCGGTTGCAGTAAGGTCACTAATAGCGTGTGTTCCTAATGTTTTCATAGATTGCTAGATTGTCAAATGAATAGTAGAATATAAGAAAATAAAATATGTTGTTAATGTTTGCATATGCAGATAAAAATTATGAGCCGTATTATTCTTATACACAATAATAAGAATTGATTGTAATAGTATGTTTATTTTATGAATAATTTATGTTTGTTTACAACTTTGTAGTATGTTTTTTTTATAGTAATAATGTAATATCTTTTAATTTTGTTTTCATTTTACGATATATCGTATTTTTTAATTGAATATAAATGGTTGTTTTTATTATTTAATTGTTACAACGATTTATAAAACAATGAAATTTGTTTGAAAATTTACCGTTCCCGTAAAATGGTTCACATTTCCTGTTTCATTTTTGTGTGCATTGTTTTATAAATATTTTTTCCTAATCTTAATAAAACTTAAATTTATCAACCATATAATTTCTAACTAAAATATTCCACATTCGTACCATTTTCTGGTAAATTTAGCCACCATCCCCTTATTTATGGTACAAGAGGCATAGTCTATCTTACTGACCCGTGTTGTATGGTGGAAACTGGTACGTCGATGGTATGAGAGGCCTGTCGTTTACGTTCACCACCTGCCATATCTGCTAGCCGGGCGAAATCTGTGTCCTGATCCATAAGTCTGGCACTCTTACGTGATTCCAGGAGGCGGACTTCTTCCAGACGTTTGGTTAACTCTATGGCACCCTGGAAAAAAAGAAATTAATTAGTGGATGCCGCCAAAGAAATAGCACAAGAATAGAAACAGAGAAAAGGATTAAGTTGTACCTACAAAATGGTACACAGAAGTGCCAAACAGATTATTAATGGATGTGAATATCTTAGAAACTATCCTAGATAGAATTTCGTTCCTTCCCATTTTATCATATTTTCGTTCATTGTATTTCTTTTTAAAAAAGTTAATAGCACTAGCTCTTACATTTAAAACTATTTGCTCTTTTTACCTTCCGTCACCTTTAGGTAAGGAAGGTATTGTCTTTGGTCAAATAATTCGATGATGAGTTTTTAATGATTAAGCACGTTTTAGGGTCTCTAGAATACGATTTTACTCTTTTCACGATGATGTCTGTATGTTTGAATGGATGTATGGATGGATAGTAATAATTGCATAAATGAAGTAATTATTTATCTATCCTTGAGAGCAGTTTATGGGACCACGAATTCTGCAGAGTATAGACGGAATACAAGTGTTCCAATGAACATGGACACTGTTTCATTATTTATCGTACTAATACTCGTGTGTGTGCCAAAGGCAAAATTGCTCAGAACTGTAACATTGAATTGAAATTTTGCTCTTGTAGTCGGTAAACCGAAGGGCAACGATCGAACAGATGTGAATATAAAACATTAATTCATTTTAAATCTGTTAAATTTGTGGTTTATCGCATACGTAATGTAAAATTGAAGTTATATTTTTAAATAATTTGAACACCAATCTGTTATAGCCCTATTCTAATTCTTTTTATTTATTATTTACCATATTACATTTACAATGTATTTGGAAAACACTCACAAACACCCAAGCCCCTGGAGGGAATCGAACCCACAACCTCAGGGTCGAGCAGTGACGGTCGCTTCGAGCGTTGTGCGTTGCCTCAACCCACATGACCACCAAGGCGGCTAAATAAAATATATCATCACGGCATATTACCAATTTCTGGGTCTGGGTGTGCTAATCTGCTTTGTACACAGATTTCGGTAATGATAATGACATATTTGTACCGCGCGGGCGTTTACCAGGCGTTACCTCACGGGCACTCATTGTTGGCGTTGAGAGTGCACCACAGGGGTCACTCTTAATATAAGGAAGTTGGTATGGTATGACTAGCGAATGAAAGTTGACGTTTAGATTATTTAATAGATGTGATGTGGTTTATTTTGAAAACATTTCCTTCTATTTGATTTAAAAAGAAACTGACCCTTATGTATTCCGTTACAGAAGATTAGATTTGTACTCAGTACCAGGAGGCATTTAAAATGACTAGCAACAGGATTCAGGGATGTATTTAAAAAAATTAATACCGCAAATTCTAGTTTGTTCGTCTCAGGCGTAAGCAACCCTTGAGTCGGAATTACTCTGTTAGAGGAAATGAAAAATAATCCTATTTCATAGAATTGCCAAACTAAATAGTGTAAAGATCAAAATATTTTGTTATAATCAACATAAACGAGAAATGTTTAAAAAAATTTAAACGTACCCCTGTTTTGATATTCAGTTACCCTAGTCGGCCATCTATTTTCAGCCAGACGTAGTAATGTATTTCTGTGCTTTCTTAGTCCAGTATTTAAATGGGTTCATGCAAAAATTTCATACCTGAATATTTCGTATAATTCTATTCTTCTCTAAGGTCAACTTTCATTCGCTAGTCATACTATAGAGGTACATAATTA
Source organism: Harpalus rubripes (assembly GCA_963082715.1). NCBI lineage: Eukaryota > Metazoa > Arthropoda > Insecta > Coleoptera > Carabidae > Harpalus > Harpalus rubripes. The sequence goes on from OY720460.1 coordinate 20,352,526, forward strand.
AATAATATATATTGTTTTTTGTCATGAACTTATTCGAGTATATATTTTTGAAGACTTGTTGACTAATAGTATGAAGGACTGATAAGGATGATTTTCGAGAAGTTGACTCGCATTGTTTCTCTCTGTCAATTGTTTATGGATTATTTTGGGGAAAAATACTTCAAATCACAGTTACAGTTATTTTAGAAAATATTTGTATCAAAAATTTGTCGAATAAATTATTTATTCTTCTTTTGGTCATTGTCTCGTTATTTGAATCAATGAAACAATTTTCTGCGAACAAATTTAATATGATTAAGTGAAACCTCCCCTCATTCATAAAACATAGAATATTTCACCATTTTACTACAAAATTCCAACCGAGAAAATTCTTCGAAACCTTTGACGAAACGCTTCTGAAAAGTCTACAGCAGTTTCTACGAAATTCGCTTTCTCTAACAAATGAATCATTAAGAAGATAACCAAACTTGACTCATCACTATGAAGTTTAAAAAACCATTAGATTACATCAAACAAAAGTATGAAATAATGAAGAAAATCATGGTGATAAGAACCAAAACAAAGAAATCGATAGTTGTCTATTCGCAAATAGCCGCAAACAACTGTAATTAATATAATAATATGGTGTATATCACGCAAGGGAAACTCAGCTTTGGGGTTAAAAATCGTCCAGTAAGCTATCATTGTTGTATTTTTTGTTTACGATTGAGTTTTTTTACCGTTATAATTTCTACATAATGTTCCTTCTCATTAAATAGCAGAGAATTAACTTGATTTTATTTTTTTGGAAGACCAGATGAATAGAACAAGAATTCTAGCGAAACTAATGACTTTTGAAACGAACAACAAGTCTTGTTTTTGTTTGACCGACGTTGTTGATTTTGTTTTCGAACTGTACATAAAGTTTACCATTTAAGTCAAGTGAACATTATTTTCTGTCACCAAAGGTTTTGTTTTGGTATTGTTTGGTGACTTCATTTTGGTGACAGATCCATTATTTTGAGTACAAAAGTACAAACCATATTAATTTTGAAATTCAACACCGATTTAATTGGTAATAGCAAATACCCTATAATAAATACTTCACCAACCGTACTTTCTTTTTGGTTAGGCTAGCCGGAAATCCACCAAAAATTACATCCTGCATATAATTTCCTTCTTCAATTAGTAAATTTGCAATTTGCAATCACTTTTACCTTAGACTATTGGTACTAGATCTATCAATTACAGACCCACTTTCATTGCAGAGATCTAGGACGATTTAGTAGACATCCTTGGAAGGAATTCGAGTTTCTAGTTTCGTCATCTAATGACTAGAAAAGAAATGATGAGTGCGCCAACGATTATGGTTAAAAACACAGATAGCGGTTTGGATTTCGATGGGAAATGTGTGACTAAGTGTGATTTTTTTATTGGGATGATGTAGTTTTACATAATTTTATATATATGAAAAGCGCTAGTCTTAAAATAAAATGTTTAGTGAAAACAACAAAAATTTCGCTAGTATTTATATGGACTAGCGAAAGCTCGTCTTCGCTAGTCTCACACATTTTTGTGGAGCAAATTCAAAATTTCTATAATTTAAATTTGGTGTAGTCGTGTAGTAGGTATGACTTCTGCATTTACTAATCGTAATCGTAGTTTAAAAACGAACTGTATAGTTCTGCATGGCTTTGCGCAGAATGAAAAGAGTATTTCGCTAGTCTTGTATACTAAACTAAAAAAGATTTCCTCAAATAGTTGTTTTAATATGCTTCACTGATTAATTTAAAGCGCTATAAAATATTTGGTGAAAACAACAATAATTTCGCTAGTATTTATATGGACTAGCGAAAGCTCGTCTTCGCTAGTCTCATACATTTTTGTGAAGCAAATTCAAAATTTCTATAATTTAAATTTGGTGTAGTCGTGTAGTAGGTATGACTTCTGCATTTACTAATCGTAGTTTAAAAACGAACTGTATAGTTCTGCATGGCTTTGCGCAGAATGAAAGGAGTATTTCGCTAGTCCTAATACTAAAAGATTAGATTCACTATCTATAGTTATATATATATATATATATATATATATATATATATATATATATATATATATATATATATATATATATATATATTTGAATTCATCACGACGATCGCCCAAATTTAGACAAGGCTACAACTTAAACGGTGCGACCAATTTTCATGAAATTTGTATCAAATTGTAGGATATTATTGGCTTCAGGGCCCTTCTAATGGGACGAATTTCTGTAGGATGCAGTTTTCGAGTAAAAAAAAAAATTATTGAAAATTGGGACAGAAACAATAGGTCACTGTAATGATCACAGTTCTCCTTGAAAAATTTAAGACGAAGAACGCCATGTTTGTCATGTCATTTTGAACCTTTAAATGGAAATATTTATGAAATGGAGACAATTTGAAAGAAGTTTAATTCATAATTATAAATTTTGAGAATGGGCAATTATATCCGCACAGGTAAAAAAGGCCTAAAACATTTTAATTAAAAATTATAAATTTTGACGTTTCATATGTACTTGAACAGTGTTGCCAAATATGTCATAAGTAACTAGGTAAAAAACAAATATTCCTAACTAGACTAATGTGAAGTCCGTACACAAGTGTGTATTTTCCACACCGCAAAATGTGAAAAAAGACCGTAGATGTGTGCGTGTGTATGTGTAATTATATTTATTTATTTATTTACTTACTTACTTACTTACTTACTTACTTATTTATTTATTTATTTATTTATTTATTTATTTATTTATTTATTTATTTATTTATTTATTTATTTATTTATTTATTTATTTATTTATTTATTTAATTAATTAATTAATTAATTAATTAATTAATTAATTAATTATTTATTTATTTATTTATTTATTTATTTATTTATTTATTTATTTATTTATTTATTTATTTATTTATTTATTTATTTATTTATTTATTTATTTATTTATTTATTTATTTATTTATTTATTTATTTATTTATTTATTTATTTACTTATTTATTTATTTATAAATAAATAAATATATCATCACGGCTTATTACCCATTGCTGGGTGTGCCAATTATTGTATCGTACTAATAAAAAATCTTTTAAATTACATAGTCATACAACATGAGCCATAAAAGTCAAGGAAAGTGTGGGTGGGCATGTTGCTTGGTCAGTTTGAGTGAGCATGTTGCGTGGGAAGTTTGGGTCGGAAGTTTGGGTGGGCAGTTTGAGTGGGCATGTTGAGTGGGCAATTTGGGTGGGCATGTTGCGTGGGCAGTCTGGGTGGGCATGTTGCGTGGGCATATTGCGTGGGCAGTATGAGTGGGCATGTTGCGTGGGCAGTTTGGGTGGGCATGTTGCGTGGGTAGTTTGAGTGGGCATGTTGCGTGGGCAGTTTGGGTGGGCATGTTGCGTGGGTAGTTTGAGTGGACATGTTGCGTGGGCAGTTTGGGTGGGCATGTTGCGTGGGCAGTTTGGGTAGGCATGTTGCGTGGGCAGTTTGGGTGGGCATGTTGCATGGGAATTTTGGGTGGGCATGTTGCGTGGACAGTTTGGGTGGGCATGTTGCGTGGGCAATTTGGGTGGGCATGTTGCGTGGGCTGTTTGGGTGGGCATATTGCGTGGGCAGTTTGGGTGGGCAGTTTGGGTGGGCATGTTGCGTGGGCAATTCGGGTGGGCATGTTGGGTGGGCAGATTGAGTGGGCATGTTGCGTGGGCATCACAAACCACTATCGGCGGAGCCCTAGGAAAAACTCGGCGAAGCCGAGGTTACGCTAGTCTTGTATACTAAACTAAAAGAGATTTCCTCAAATAGTTGTTTTAATATGATTCACTGATTAATTTAAAGCGCTATAAAATGTTTGGTGAAAACAACAATAATTTCACTAGTATTTATATGGACTAGCGAAAGCTCGTCTTCGCTAGTCTCATACATTTTTGTGAAGCAAATTCAAAATTTCTATAATTTAAATTTGGTGTAGTCGTATAGTAGGTATGACATCTGAATTTACTAATCGTAGTTTAAAAATGAACTTTATAGTTCTGCATGGCTTTGCGTACAATGATAGGAGTATTTCGCTAGTCTTGTATACTAAACTAAAAGAAATTTCCTGAAATAGTTGTTTTAATATGCTTTACTGATTAATTTTTTTGCGGTATTTATTATCATGTTTATAGTAAAATGACATTACAAAAACAAATGTTATAAATACAATTATGATTTACAATTTTCCATATTTCATAAAAAAATTACAACAAAATGTAATAATTATATCATTCCTTGTACAAAACATTCGCTATTTCCTTAACGTTTAATATACGTCATTTTAATTATAATTTTGCAACCTATGGTAATCCCAAAGATAATATCTAATATTTTTGGGATTTTTTTTCATAACGTGTGCAGTATCTAATCTCCTAATTACTGATACGAAGATAACAATATATTGAATTTTAATATTTTTTTTATCAAAGTTCAATAGCATAATTGCAAGGTGAAAATTTACTGCAATATGCATTTAAGCAACGATAAGCAAAGGTCAGTTTTTGCCATAAAAACAAGGTTTTGGAAATTTCTTTTCTTTGTAAGATTTTATCTAGTGTATAATAAATATGAGCGAATTCTTTGTTCTGTTATATGCATTTATTTTAATTAGGCTTAATCTTAAAGTTAATTGCTGCTTTTGAAGTATTTTTAGTTTTTATACTTAATTAAAATGTATAATTCATGTTTACTATTATTATTAGTGTTATTATTATTGTTTTTATGAATATTATTCATTTTAAATGTCAGTTAAATTACGAAAAAAGTTACTAGAATGATGGATCTGGGAATATTGTAAATATTAAATAAGCGTGAATATAGCCGCATCGTGAGTAACTTGTTTGCTATTTGATTTTCATTTGTTATACCGCTAAGATGTATCAGCTACCTTAGATCTCTGTTTAAGTTCGTCAGGTGTTTAATGAAACATAACTCTCGTTCCCTGACCTATGATCGAGTTGTCAACAAGTAGCTATGACTAGTACGGCGTAGCGTAACCAAAATCAAACAAAGGAAAAACACTTGCAGCCGAACATTTGCGTATCTAATTGAGTCAAGATAATCGAACAAAGAAAGTCTATCTCTGTAACATCGTAACCTATTCCCGATTATAACAAAAGACTGCATTACACACCTAGAGTAAGTCAGCTGTTTGTAGGCATGCGTCACAAACGGTCGTCAACTGTTTGAATTTCTTTGTTAGGATGACGCAAGCGCAAATGCAGTTTTGCTGCACATGCGTTTGGGCAAGGACAAATGACTGCAAATTATGTTGCTGCCTAAGATAAGGAAGGGGATAAGGAGATTGAGGATTACATTTACTTTAAAACTATTGTTATATTTCTCAGAATCGTAAAGACAAGATTTTACAGTGATTATTGTATTTAGTATTTATGTATTTGGGTATCAGTTTTCATATAGGCTTAAATTTGTGGAATATTAAGACGAAGATGTAAATATTGAAAGTAAATACAAACAAAATAAATACCAATAATATAACTTTTCCATATTATTTATGTCAAGTACTGGCACTGTTGAGAATATAGTTTATTTTATACATTAGTATCTGTGGTTTTATTATTTGTATTAATTTCCTTTTCTTTTAAGTGGAGCATGAAACAGCTAGGCTATTTGTATATTTATGTACGAATAATTGGTGCACTTAAATTAAAAGCGATCGAAGCATCAAAAACAAAAATAAAAGAAATATGTAAATTTTGAATTGGTAAGGTGGAACAAGGTATATGGAAATCCGTTTTACTTTTTAATTGAGTTTGAATTTTATTCTTAAAACAAATTCATATATCCATAATAAAATTTAATATATCACGAATTAAATTTAAGATATCTCTAATACAATTTTAGATATCTGCATATGATTTGAAGATATCTAATTCATTATTTGTAGATATCTTAAATTTAATTTTTAATATCCAAAATTCATTTAGAGATATCTACAATTGAATTAGAGATATCTCCAATTCAATTTCAGATATCTTAAATTTAAATAAGACTACGACCACGTTTATCCCGGCGTTTGAAGCCGCTTGAATTTAGTAAATTCCTTTTCAATCTTCGACATAAATGATCGAGATTAATATTTGAAGCCGCTTGAAAATGTCTAGTCAAGTTTATAAAATAACAGGCTTGGACTTACGAAGCAGCTTGACTTCTGTCGAAATAAATAGTGAAGCTTCAAATAATGTAACTAAGCATGCGCACATCTGCAATATGTTGGAGTGTTACTAAATTCATATCATTTGTTGGTTATTTGCATTTTACCTCACTTTATAAAAGTCGCGACATATAACTTAGTAAAGTTGACCAAAAGCGAAATATTTGGAGTCATGAAGAAATAAATATGTTTTTAATGTTTTTGATAGAGAAAACAAATAATTACATGACAATTTTTAGATTTTAAGGTCATATATCCACCATGAAATTGGATTATAATCCTCTCCCTGTCTTTCTGGATAATTTAGTATTCAACTATCTTTTTTGGTTGATATGAATTTAAAGAAGATTGAAAATAACTCAATTCTATTTTCAATCCTCTGAGATAAACCTATAGGATTTTTCAAGTCATAATATACTTGAAGCCGCTTGAATTGTCAAGATAAACGTAGTCTATGTCCCATAAGAACTATGTTAGATCACTAGCGAATTAAGAATATCACTAAATAAACTAGGGATATCACTAGATACTTTACGGATATCACAAAAAGAATTAAGAATATCACTAAATGAATTTCGGATATCACTAAGCAAGTTAAGAATATAACTAAATAAAATATGGATATGTATTTTTATTTTATAAGTTACATATTCAAAATTCGTTTAGTAATATTCTTAATTTATTTAGTGATATACAAAATTAGTCTAGTGATATCTATAATTCATTTTCAGAGATATCTGAAAATAAATATTGCGAGATATCTCAAATTTAATAACAGATATCACAAATTTATTGAAGATTTTCACTAAACGCATTTTGGATATCGCAAGTGAGTTACAGATATTACTGAACAAATTTTGGATATATTACTTTAAAAATAAAAACATATCCATAATTCATTTGGTGGTATTCTTAAATTATTTAGTGATATCCATAATTTATTTAACGATATTGTTAATTCATTTAGTGATATCTCTAATTCATTTGGTGATATCTCTAATTTGTTTAGTGATATCCTTAATTCGCTAGTGATCTAACATATTTCTTATGGGACATAGTCTTTTTTAAATTTAAGATATCTGAAATTGAATTGGAGATATCTTTAATTGAATTGTAGATATCTTTAAATGAATTTTGGATATCAAAAATTAAATTTAAGATATCTGAAAATGAATTACTTACAAATATCTCAAATTGATTTTTAGATATCTCTAATTCATTCAATTCGAGATATCTAAAATTGTGTTAGAGATATCTTAAATTTAAATCGTGATATCTTAAATTTTATTATGGATGTGTGAATTTGTTTAAGAATAAAACTCAATTTAATTAAAAAGTAAAACGGTTTTCCATATTCTTAGATCTCTTTAAAATTAAGTGCTGCAATTAATATCCCTATATCTGAAAGTAATAGCTAGTAATTATAATTACTGTAATATATTTGAACCGCTCTTACAATATTGTATATTATATTTGATAATGAATGCAGAATACACATAGGTATTTTGTTTTGGTTTATCTTAAGCCATTTCTTGTATCCGGGACAATAAGGTCAGTTAAAGTTAAAATTAAAACCCCCCGGACATTCCAAGAAATTTTCGGAGTATTCCATTGGAATTTCCATCTCTCGCAACGCACTTCATCATGACGTTGTAACCATGGTGACGTAGTGTTTACCACAACTGTTTTTCAATGTTATTCTGTTTTTATTTACTCTGCTCAGTTTCCAATCAGTGTATTAATGATATTTCTGGATAGGAAACTAAAAAATGAAATAGAGAAGAAGTAGGGCAGCCAATGACTTCTAATAACTGGATGCGTTGCAATGTTTTGTGTTGGATTGCTATATTTGTACCCGGTGACCTGATTTAGACAGTGTTTATTTTCAATATTTGCCGGCAAACATCATTATTAGGTTTTTATCAGATATCTCATGTACAACATACGTAGAATAATCGTTGAAATTGACATAATTGATTACAACAATAAGTAGATCAACAATGTACGATTATTATTCATTTAAAAATGAATCGTTGATTTCTACAGGACGTTTCTAAACCTATCATAAATTTTTCGTATCTCCGTCTATTTTGACTAGTATTACAGAACTCAACATCGTCCAGAAATGCGATGTTGCTGACCTAGGTCGGCAAAAGGAGTTGGTATTACTGTTCTGGTGATATGTCAATTTAAGATTATTTTCAACACAAGTATTAGCAAGATGTTTACAAATTTTAGGGCTACATCTTTAATTGTTGTAACTTAAATAACTAAATTTTGTCATAAAAATAATAATATGCTGTCATTACTCATATCTCGTATAGATTAATTATAAATTCCAACTTTAGGACTAGTTTGTTTTGTAACTGCAACTAACTTCACGTGATACAATTTAGTTTCCTCCATTTGTCATCAAAAATATGCGAAAGTAATATATATATATATATATATATATATATATATATATATATATATATATATATATATATATATAACTAATGTTTGTATGTTATATTTTCAATAGATATAAAATAATTACGCATTTTAAGCTCAAATGTAAGTAATTATAATTAAACTTGCAATGCAAAGCCGATAAAAATATGTTTATTTTTTAGGTTATGTAACATAGAATAAAGTGTAGAGCAATATACGAAGAATTTATGGAGAAGTCGGTACAAAAATCTTGTGTATCACACGCCCAGAAACTGTTTTGCGAGATCTCGTATTTGCAAAATAAACTCGGTTTTGCAAATGTTCAGTTTCTGGCCTAGTGATACAAGCAACTATTAATGGTATATTACAGTACTGACCAAAATGAGTAGTATTTGATGGAAATGGATCCAGATCACTCCCAATTTTATATACAGGTGTGTCTAAACTTGTCACAAATTTTAAGTAAATATAGTACTGACTAAAATGAGTAAAAAAGCTTAATCATATGTGCCACAGGTTTAGAAACACCCTGTATAGGGATGTAAATTTTATCCTCTGATTCTATTTCAATTTCAGTTTCATGTATCACGAAACAAACTGTTAAATCTAACAATAATAAATAATTTTTTATATTTTCCTTGTAGTAAAATTCTACTAATTTTTATTGTAAAACTCTGGTTTAGTGGTTTTTATGTTATGTATCACATTTTTGTACGTCACGCGATAATTTATATGAATAATCAATTTGTAGAAAAATTATGCAAACAATATTTTTCCGCTCTCCATTTTTAAATGTGTTGAAAGTCGCAATATAAAATTGAATACAATAAATTATTTATTACACAATGGATCATTAAATCGTTTAATTATAGAGATCGATAGTGATCTATATTGGATGAAAACTTGGCTAACATCCGAGAGCAATAATATTTAATAGAGTATCATCGATTTTTGTTAAATAAATTGCTGGAAATTATCAGCCTAAAAGAAATCTATAGCTATTAAATTGTTTTGTAATGGAATTTCCAATGTAACAAGCTTCCGTTTGATTCAGTGATAACCAGTGGAAAAGATAATCATTCATTTTTTATAAGATTAGCTTTTATTGTTTATTGTAAATTTACACAATATATAATAATATAAAAAACTGTTAGTACCCTTTTTTAGTTTTTCATGAATAATACAAAAATATAAAAAATTATAATAATGCGTGATAAGAAGCAATTTATTTTATGACAATTGAAAAGAAAACTAATTCTTTTCTCTCTTATAAATATGCGGAAGGCTGCACTTATTATTTGTTTGTTGTAATAAATTTAAATACAAACATTGTAACCTGTTTATTTGTATACCCGGAAATAGTGTTATATTTATATTTGATATAAAAGTAGGTCTAATATTATCAACCAATTCTTCTATCAGCTGATGAACTCCATCCGTTTCCTTCCAAAAATTTTAATTCCCAAAAAGGAAATTGCAACGATTTGAGATACCAAATAGATAAAGGGTAATATATACAATAGGGTGGGCCTTAAAATGGGTCAAGTCGAATTTCATACGTGCCGCCCTCAAAAGTGGATCCAAATATATTTTTAAAAAATCTGATGTGGCCAGCACATTACCTTCCGTCAGTTCTATGCATTTTATACAAATTCCACACAGAAAGTTTTTTTTTTGCAAATGATTCCATATTTCCAGTACATTACCTTCAGTCAGTTCTATGTATTTTGTACAAATTCCATACAGAAAGTTTCTTGTAAGATTCTATATATTTCCAGTAAAATTATAACTCAAATATATTATGTAAATTACACTTTGACATTGACATTTGTCAATCAGAATTTTCTTAATGAAGTAGGAGTTTCCATGTTTATAGCACAGCTGGCTGCTTTGTGAAATTTAATTTCTTTATAATTTTTTAATTCTATATCCATTGTATATGAAATATAAAATGTAATCAAATCGTATAGAGAATAAAATATTCCTATATATTTATAATAACTTTAAATGTGAAAAAGAGATATTTAACAGCACTTTTTCAAGAAAAACTGTTAAAATCTTCAAATTAGTGTACTTCCGGTCGACCAATTGTAGCCAAAATCTAATCAGCTCTTCATATGGATCTAAAGAAAAGGAATACGCAAAAATTATAATTTTTGGAAAGGTGGTATTGGAGTTAGGCGATCCGAAAAAATCGTCACACACATACATACATACATACATACATACAAACATACATATATCCATCCATACATACATACATCATCGTATAAATAGTAAAATCGTATTCTGGGACCCTAAAACGTGCTTATTCATTAAAAACTCATCATCGAATTTTTTGACCAAAGACAATACCTTCCTTACCTAAAGCTAAAAATTGTGCATGCAATGATTCCGCTTAATATTATTATTTGGCCGTGCCTCAATGCACTTGATTTTTCCCCATTTAAATAAAATTGGGTTTTGACACATTTTAGAACTGTTTTTCTGTCAAAGGCACTCAGTATTGGATTGGAATATATGTATACTAGAGTGACCCGAGAATACGTGGACAAAATTTAAAGTATATCAATGACTATGTTTACACGTATAACAAAAAAGTACTTTGACTTGACTTTGACTTTCAAAAGGCGACTTTTGCCGTTGTGTAAACACTCTCGCCTATTACTTTTCTTCCTAAAGTCAAGTCCAAAATAAAATAGACTTGACTCATATAAGTGACTTTTAAAAAGTCGTGTGAACCAACGAACGAAACATGCTTTACTTTACTAACAGTGACATCTAGTTTTCATCCACAAATTCCTAGATATTAATTACACAATTTTGTGTTTTATATCTGAATTTAAAATATTCTCGAATTTTAAAATATTTTATGCGATTATTTTTTAATCTAGGTACTTCGCATCCAATATTATTGCTGCATAGTTATATTATTTAAAAATATTGTGCTTAAATTTAGTAACTGTAGTTTACTATCGATTTTTCTATAAATAAATTATTCTTTTTATGATTATATGATAATAGTTAAATAGGTAACTTACATCACACATATTATAACCAAACTTTACTTTGCTGTCAAAGTCAAAGGACAAGTAACAAACTTAAAGTGAAGTATATTTGACCTTATGTGTAAACGCACCATTAAATTGACTTTTCATAAGTCGCCTTTTGAAAGTCAAGTCAAAGTAAATTTTTCTCATACGTGTAAACGTAGTCAATATTCTTAAGACAATTGTAAATAGCTTTTTTGAACTTTTGTGTGATAGTTTAACCATCTGTATAATCTTAAGAATAATGATTGGGACTTCAAATGTTGTCCACATATTCTCGGGTCATTCTAGTACTGTATTGAGTGGATTTTTTAAACCTCATATTGGCTCGGAAAAAATAAAGTTCCAAAACGTGTCAAGACCCAATGTTTTTATGCATTTATTTAATGTAGGCATCCAAGTCCTACTTAACATCATTATACAAACGAGCATTGCATTTTAGTTAGTTAACCTAACTAACAAATAAAAATTTCTACAAATAAAAATTCATGTCATGCCAAATTTCTAATACATTCTGAAATTCTTTCTACAACAACCGTTAGTAGGTACTCCACGTGTAAGAAGCAGGAACTAAAAAATTCAAGTTGTCAAGTGAAGGTTACCATAAACAAATAAACAAAAACAAGGATCTTGAACTGTTGAAAGTGTTTTCGTCCTTGGTGCCCCCTTGGCAACCACGCCACTGGGAGATAGGTCCGTGTTGTAAGGGTGGAGCACTGTAGGAATTTTAATTTTTGAGTCGCCAAGGTTGAATCAATATGCGAAAGCAGTTGGTGTTGGTGCAACTGAGAGTGGAATAGAGACTTGGTGATGCTATTGTAAATAGGCCAGACGTGGGTAGACATTTGATATATTATGGTATATCGTGTTAGAAATGTGAGGCAAGACGCAAGAATTAATCGGGACAGTTGTATTCGTTGCATGCATGCGAAATATCACACTTCTGCTTTCTGTTATTTGTTCATTTTGTTATAGGATTGTAATTTGGAAAACAATTTGTAAAGACAGCATGTTAACGTTGTTTAATGTTATAATCTCGGTTATAGTATTGTAACGTTTATTTATTTGGGTGAAATGTAAAAATCAGAAAAATATTAATAATAATTAAAATAAATCTTTATTAAACGATAAATAAATAAATAAGAAAAATATAAAAATAACAAATACTATTAATAAACAAATATAAACACTAATTAAAAACTAAGAATATTATTATACATTTAAACACTAAGATTTTTTTATACACGATATTTATTTCACTATATTTATATTACTAGCTATTTATTTCCCCATGCTTGTAGACTCGACTGACTTACTGACTACGCTGGACTGAAATGAACTCGCACAGTGATGCTCCGCCTTTATACAGCATTGTATTTATCTAGAATTGTATTTATCTAGAATATTCTAGAATATATCCAGAAACGTTATAGAATAACATGACAAAAGGTAAGGCGAGCGATGTATTTGTTTACACAGCTGCACGCTCGGTAATTACGCAGCTGACAGACCAATGGCGTCGGCCGCGTGCTCGCTACGCTATTGTTTAATAGGGGATTCCACCATTTTTTTATAATTTCATCAGAAAGTATAAGTAAAACTGAGACTATTGGGTGAAAATCCGGTGAAAAATTCCTATTAATAAGCAAGTTATGGTCCCCCGAAGTTTGAATATATATAATTTTTTTATATAAAACTGTTTTCTTCGTGGATCTAAAATGTTCTTGAAATGTATGCTATTTTTAAATTATATTTATAAAAAACAAATTAATATTGTAACACTGTACAAGTCGACTTGCTTTATAATTGCAAGTGTATCAAAATTATTAAGTTTAATGCAAGAAATTTATATTCAAATAAAAACTGTTTGAGAATTGCAGTACTGGACTGATAGCCACGTGTCCGCTATTTGAATTTGTCTACTTCCATTGGTAGTAGACTCCACCTCCTAACTCGGTATTCGTTATATATTTATAGGTGGTCTTTGAGTCGCAAAATAATAAATATGGATTTCATATGAATGACGAGCTGCTAAAACAAAAACCCCCCTTCTTTCCAAAGTATTTCAATTATATCATTGTATTTCTTTATTAATATTCATTATTAAGCATCTACACTTTCACTATTTTTTACTAATTTCTCTTAATTCAATTGAGCTGTAAACCCCTATTGTATATTTGCAAATTTGTGCAAAAATTGTTTAAATTGTTTCATTTGCTCTCTCTCGTTTTATTTCAGTTTAACAGATGAGTTAAGGCATTGGATTACTCTGTATTTTTTTTACTGAAATGGTATATAATATAATTATGTTTCTTCTGAGTTCATTTAATCTAAAAACAACTTGATTATTACTTTGTTCTTGTATTGATTACAACAATTAAACCATTTTCTAATTATTTCCTTATGTTCTTGACCTTAGTTTTCAAAACCTATATACCTGTGACCCCCTACATCATCTGTACACACCTCTTTTAAGTTTTCATCATCTTTTCACGGCACATTACATTGAAAAAATTCCCGAACCGTTAGCATGACATTTGGCGCATGCGTAACACTTTGCGATTGCGCAGTAGTATCACCGTTGTAATACTTACTAAGAGCGCGATGCAATTAACTTTTTAAATTGTGAAAGTGTCAGCTTGTTGTCCGTATAGCCAGGGAAAGTAAGCTAAGACTTCCCAACAGAGTGGCGAAAGTCTAACAGGTGTAATAGCAGAAGAGAAGAGAATCACAAAATGAGAACTGTTTGGATTAGATGACAGCAGAGGTTATGGTTATGGTCTGTGATATTCGAGCGGGAAAAGCGCGCCTTCTAATTTGTAGCTAAGTTCATAGCATATTAGTGATACTGTATGTTCATATTTTATTATGTTTTGCTCTTCGGTACAGACTTGGCGTTAATTTTTTTTGGTATATTGATTAATTGACTAAACCGTACTTTAGAATTTCATTGAATATCTTAAATTAAATCTGAATAACATATACTAGATCTATTTTTAGTTTTAATGACAGATAGTAACAACGACTAATTAAGGGCGATTAGCGAAAAGTTGATTAGTATTGTTTTATCTTTGTCAATCATTTATGTATTATTGTTTACTCTGTTACTAAAAGCGTAAACTCAAAACGTTTGGTACCAATAATTCAAAATTTTTTGTTCCAAAGTACCAATTAGCTGATAATATTGAGAAACTGTTTGCCATACGAAACGATAGTTAGATCTGACTTATGTAGGTCCGATAACCTTTTAATGATGATTTCGTAGCTTGGTGGACAAACGTATTAATTATTATTATTCGTGTCCAAACCATATACCTAATATAAATAATTAATACACAATAAATAAATATATATATATATATATATATATATATATATATATATATATATATATATATATATATATATATATAACATTACAGCAAATATTTCTCACTCCTTAGATACTGAAGTGATCGATTTTCGATAGCGAAATACCGCATCCGGACCACATGGAGTGAGTTAACTGCTCTTGTTTTTAAAACCATATAAATAGTCAAATTTAGAAATTATGGAAATAGGTCTAATGCATTGTCTGGCATTAACTAGGATGGAGAGGATGCATCTTCTCCGAAGATTCTCCTCTTCATGCCAGAGGAAAAACCGTCCGCAAAAACTGGCAGAGAAGTGGCCTATCTAAATAGTATTCGTTCAAAAAATTGCACAGTTTATAGCAGCTGGTGTTGTCTTAGCCAGATCTTCTCGTCTGCATTCCTCTTCTAAGTTGGCACACGTGAGCAGGTGGGCCATTGTTTGTTCTTGACCACAATGACATAAAGTGGATTCTGCTTGGTACCCCCAGTTGAACATGTTTACTGCACATTTTCCTACTTGACTTCGTAGGCGATTTATCGATTTCCAAATGGGCCATTGCTGACCATTACCTGGTGGTAGTTTCTCATCTGGAAGGTTACACATTGCCTTATCTTCTGGCTTTAATGTCTCATCGCACTTTAAGGCTCGGTATTTCAGTACAGGATTAAAATCTTGGTTACATGATCTCGTTTAACTTGTAACCGACATTTTAACTCGGCATTCGTATTTCAGTATCTAAATCCAGGTTAACTTAACCGAGATTTGCTAACCGAGAATTTTGTTGTGTTGGTAGTAGAATTTGAAGTGACATTCATGTCGAGCATGCGCAAAAGCGATATCTTAAGTCAGCTGTCAAAATCACATGTTAAATAATAGTCAATAACAGCCTGACAGTTATAGCTTTCGCCTAAACTTTAAATAATATTATGGATGGTTACATGTTGACTTCAAGCGAATCTTCGTCTGATTCAGACGATGAACAAATTATTAATTTTGTTAATCATTTGGGACGAATACGAAAGATCCACAGACTACAAATAAGAAAAGATCATTTTCAATATTGGGACGACGATGAATTTTATTGCCGTTTTCGGCTATCCAAGGAGTCTGTGACCGAATTGTTGGAGGAAATTATTGAAACTATAAAACATTCTACCACCACCAGTTCCTTGATATTTTTTCTTATCTGCGGCATGGTTTCTTAACGCTGCTTTCTTTATATTTCCCCATTTCTCTTTTAACATTTTCTCTGTTCGTGGCACACGACCAGAAAGTGCATTAAATTTTTTCATAATTTCTATCCAAGCCGCTGGTTTACAACCCCCGTTTTCTTACATTCTATTATATCTCGTTTCTCACCTATTACTTCAACTGATAAATTCATTTCGTCCTCTGTGAAATTTTTAGAACGTGAATTTTCCATTGTGCTATCCTCAAACGTCAAAATTATATATTTCAGTATTTCACATACCAAACTTTCAAAACATTTTTCTGCGCATGACTTAACCATGAAATTTTGGGTTAACCTACCTTCACATGCCGGTTTAACTTTTCGGTTACATTAAACTCGTTTAAGTCTTAACTGGAAACTGAAATACGTCTAACCAATAAAAAAATGGTTAATCAAAATTTTTTGGTTTAACCTTGTACTGAAATACCGGGCCTAAGTGTCTTGTTGCAGTCTTCGTCTCTGTTACTGGATACACTGAAGAGAGGAAACTGTGTAACGTCTTAATTGGTATTAGAAGAATTAACATTTAAAACAGTGGAAAGTACTTCAGGTAGTCTCATAAAACTTTATAAGAGGTAATCGGCTTGTATATTATAATGAGTTCCAAATATCATATAAAAGGAATTTTCATTTTCAATGTCCGGTTTTTGAAATTAGATAAAAATCAAATTGATTCAAATTCCAACAAAGCAAGCAGCAAGCCAGCTTAACGTGGTGCCGGTCCCAAAGACCGGGTAAATGGTGAGAGTTGGTGGCAGGAAGGGCATCCGACCGTAAAATCTTCGCCAAAACCAAATATGGAAAACATAGGATCGAAAAGTGGTATAAGGTTAGAGAATTCCTCGCAAGTGACGTGCAGTTGCAGCCTCGCTTGATCCCTGTGCCAAGTCGGTTAAGGCTACCCCGTCATGGACGGTCGGGGTTAGAGAATCTAGTCCTCAGGATTAGAACTCTCAATCGGGAATATGAGGAAGGCCAAGGAAAGGAGAAGGTGGAAGAACAGTGACGCAGAAAACTTGAGTGAGAAAGGGCTGGTGAATATCCGTTGGACAGGGATAATTGGAAGAGAAGAGTAAGTAACAGCGACCCCTAATAAAACAGGGAAAAGCTGAAGAAGATAATCATTGACAATAATACAAAATGACATCATTCAGATTACCACTAGGGTTGCGTTTGACGGCTCGTATGCGAGAAGTCCAATTTTCAATTACATTTTAGAAACAGTGACTTTTTTCTGGCTACCATGAGCATGTGTGGCAATATTGCTTATTCACAAAACCGTGAATTTTCATAATATCAAACATTAATTATTTTAGGGATGATGAAAAATAATTGAAGCTGCAGTCCTGGTAAACAGTGTTTATAAATAATAATTTAATTAACTTTCCTACGTTTCGATTCCAAATGAATCACCATCGGCATTAGTTACCTTTAGCTGCAACTGATGTATGCACGTATTTTATTAACTATGATACTTTTTGACATTTTCATCCTTACATTTTTGATTTTGTAATATAATGATCTTATATTCCATCTGTACTTTAACTATCCCTGATGATGATTCATTTGGAATTGAAACGTAGGAAAGTTAATTAAATAATTATTTAATAAACATTGTTTACCATAACTGCAGCTCCAATTATTTCTCATCATCCCTACAACCATACTAACAGTCAAGCAATACTAATAAATTTATTAATTATTGTTTCTGTCAATTCAGATGTTTAAAAATTCTTACAGTTGCAGGATGAGAGCAATTTAAAATCCGGGTTTACATTTTTTACAAAACGCCAGTGTCACGGCTTCTCATATTCATCCTACCATCCTGTAAATGTATATGTATATTCATTTACATTTAATTAGAAGTAGCATATATCCCAGTACTACCGGACTATTAACCCAATTGCTTTACTACTATTATTTATCTTTAGAACAAGTGCAATACGAGAGTGAATGAAGTGTCAAACATTCCTCAGCAACCATAAACAACAATATAAACAATCCGCGAAGCGGACGCAACTCACGAATGTAGAATTGAGGTTAAGATGATGAAAAGACTTGGAACTAGGTAGGAACAGCACAGAAGAGACGGAAGGCAAGTGCTTACGGTAAGTTACAAGTAGTACCGCTGGTAAAATGGCTACGCAAGTTGCCGTTTGCCGGGGTCCCGTTAGCTGTCGGCCGGCAAGGAAATAGGTCACGAATCGGGCTCGCGATGCACGTGTGAATGTGGACGTGAAGAGTTAATTAATTACTTGATGGCTGATAATTCAGATCAGATATTTCAATGAGAATTAAATTGTGGGAAGACACACAAAGATTGCAAGTAACATAGTAAAACTGTAATGGGTAAACGCATAATCATGGACAAGTTACTGAATGAAATGAAGTTTTTTGTTCCAGTTCTTACACATAAAAACAGTGAATACAATATAATTTTTTTTGTATTACGTACTTTTTTAATAAATGTCAGAGATAAAAAAAACTTCTTGTGGATTCATACTGGAGAGACGTTCCGGGCTTTAGTCAGTTGAAGAAATTCATTTCACCTTCGTCGATAAACGCCAAAGAGTTATTAGCTCACAGCAAAAAGAATCTAAGAACGATGATAGGTATCTTTACTTATCATTGTCAACTGTATAATTTAGTTTAAGATCATTTCTTTGACTTCTGTAATCCTTGCAATTTCGACTAAATAGCGAAACCGCATATGCTGAACTTATAGCAATAGAAAATAGTTTAAACGCTTTTCTTTACAGGTGGGATGAGTGGGCAGCAAATAGTGGAATACGGGCCTCGAGTAACAGCATCCAGTGAAACAATTTGTTAGTGGCCGTTCTTGCAAGGCATTTTTACTAAGAAAATTTCCACAATGAGTACTTCTCAGGTCAATTCTCTATATAGTCGTTGTGTAAGCGATTGTGAATCGAAAGAGCTTGCAAGTAAAACCTATTTTCTATTGCAATAAGTTCACCATCCCTCCAATTTAATTAAATTGTATAATTCTCTCGTTAGGAGTCAATTTGGAGTTTGACTGTTGGAACTCACGCTATGCTCTTTACATAAATCGCATTGAATATATTCAACAAAAATTCTTTAAAAAAATTAGTCGGAAGTTTCCAACAGGCCTAAACTACTATCATTAGAAAACAGAAGAAAATTAAGTGACCTTACATCTTTACATAAACTTTTTAATAACACCGTCGATTCACCAATTTTAGTATAGTCTTTTTGCCTTAGAGTACCTAATTACGGTACTAGAACAAATAGCTTCTTTACTTACTGTCATTATCGCACAAACTCTATCCTAAATTCTCCTGTTATAAGATTGTCACGCTTGTATAACGGCAACAATATGCCAGATCTGTTCTGTACTAGTCTACCGCCGTTTAAGCGCCTTCTTATATTTTTTAAACTTAAAATGTTTGTATTTATATATGTATTTACTATCACTATACTATTTATTTTCTATAAAAATCTTATAATCACGTTGATGTTATTGTTTATTTGTTATAACTGATTTTTTTCTGTATTTATATATATATATATATATATATATATATATATATATATATATATATATATATATATATATATATATATATATATAATGCTAGAGCTTCTTTATTATTGGGATTTATATCTGTTAAGAAGCCAAATTTCAAATAAATAAATAAATAAATCACCATATGCGGTTTTCGTTATTGTAGACGAAATTGCAGGGATTGTAGAAGTCAAAGAAATGATCTTGAGCTAAACTATAAATGGATTGATGGGAACTCTGGAATTACTTCCTAAAAACTAAGATAGAGCCATGATATTACAGATCGTAGTTACAAAAGTGAGTAGCGCTTAAAGCCCTTCACTAATTAATAATAATATTGGCCAAGAAATGGGAGTAAGAGTCAAGTTTGATGATTTTATTATTAGCTGTCTCAGTGCATATAAGTCTATAGTTTAATTTTAATATTTTGACGGACACAAAGTATATTAAAATACTCTGGTATTTAAATATACATTTTTTACTATTATTTCTGTATTATGAACTTCATCCTACAACAAATTTTGCAATACACTTCTCGTGGTTATAAAATTAGGTAAGAATAATTTGGGAAACATGCCACCTCCCACGTATTTGACATCTTTAGTCACTTCTCCTTAAATACCAACATGATTCACATAGTATTTCGACTGACTTACTTTTGACAACAGAAATGACATTCATGAAACCATATTTATACCGTGGAGTTATTGTGATGTAATATATGTATGACACACTCGAAATACTTGACGGCCGCTGCTCATCATGAAGCGTATCACGTCGCTCACTTGTTTGCGATTAGCGGTTGTCTAGTTTCTTGTTTCGTTGTCTACTGAGGATTTAACTTTGAAAATGAATTTACGGAAGTGAAAATAATGAATTTCCTCATCTCCTTTTTGGGTAGCGTTTTAGTTTTAGTTGTATCATGAAGGAATTTTTCGTTTATATAGAACTATGAAGTCAAAAGTATATCATTATTTTAATGAAGCGTAAAATCCGCAAACACTAACGGTACGCTGTACGCAAATTCCCCACACCACTCCTTAATTCATATTGAGTCCAAGCATCCACTTTATGTTTGTATTGACGCCAGAGTACGTCGTATCTTGCATCCACCCAGTCCCGACATATGACATGACCCCGATCCCTGGGTCGCACGCTGCAATGCGCGCTTGTCTCCCCACCGGGCTGTGACGTCACGCGGTCCTGCTGATGGCGTCAGCGTTGATGCTGATGCAAGACTAGCGATCGTCAGCTGGCTGAAAACGCGTAGGCAAGGCAACGCAAGCCAAGGCACCCTACGACGAGAGAATCACATCGTGGGATGATGCTGACGTTTAATCAACCCTGTGTAGGCTTTGCAAAGTGCAACCAAGGGTGGAAAGACGTCAATGTGTTTTTTTATTTTTTCCTAATTTAAATTATAGAATCTTCAGCGAACGAAACTAAAATTTAAGGTTTGATACAATAGTTTTTATATTAACGTCCCACGGGTAACAAACACCCACTTCGTAAATTTATTACAAGATTATAGTCAGATAATAATGCCTTTAGTCAGGAGGCCCTCGGAGAGTACACTATTGACCTTAGACGTTATTGTCCTTATAACACCCTTGATACCGTAATTACTATAATCCAATCAGGAGATGGATTCACATTTTTCGACGGTAAATAAAGTGAGTATTCGGAGAAACGTTTCTACTTCTCGTTGGAATGAAAGTTATCTAAGATAAGCAGGCAGAATTGTACGCAATTTTAACCTGCGCCAAATTACTACTAGAGAGCCACTTTAGCAACAGAAGAATCTCTATAGTAACAGACAGCCAAGTCGCACTAAAAGCACTAGAATCTTGTGAGACAGAATCTGGACTTGTTCTAGAGTGCATCCACAGATTAAATGCACTAGGAGCGAGGAACAAATTGAAATTAATATGAGTACCCAGGCATTCAGAGATCGTAGGAAACCAGGTAGCAGATAGTCTAGCTAAAAAGGGGACAAGTTTTCCTTTCACAGAACCAGAACCGGCTTTCGGAATCTCAGCGGAGACAGTTAAGCTGGAAATAAAAACATTGCTGAATCAATGGCACAAGAATCACTGGTTGGAGTCACCAGGGCAGAGACACTCAAAGCTCTTCCTATATGAATCAACCAAGAAAAGAACGGAACGTTTACTCCTAATGAGCAAACAAGACGTGTGATTAATAACAGGACTCCTAACAGGACACTGTCTACTAAACAAACACCTACACACGATGGGACTCACACAAGAACCAACATGCAGGGGATGTGGTGAAGAGGAAGAAACCCCTCAGCACCTTATATGTCACTGTGAAGCTTTTACGAGCAGCAGATATAATATCCTGGGGGCAGAAAAGATCCAGTAGGATATGCTAAAAGATTTAGATCTGAAGAAAACCCTGGAGTTTATTAAACAAACAGGACTCCTAGAATAGAAGTAAATCTGGAGGGTACAATATATCTACAGGTCGCAGTACAGGGATCCACAGTAGACCACCTCTTGTAATATAATAAGATAAGCATAAAAAATTGGATTACAACTTATGGAAGGTGTACATAAAATGACAAAAAATATATACAAGAAGAACATACTAAATAAGTCCGATGAAGAAGGGTGAGAAACACATTATTTTGAATGTTCTTTACTATGTCTAGAGGTTAGCAACATTCGGTATCATACTGACAGATATGCAAACATAACTTAATAAAATCTGATGTCGCCAGCACATTACTTTCCGTCAGTTATATGAGGCATTTACGAAAATTCTACCGGTGAACTGTTACCGGTAAACAGCTGTTTATCAGGTTATAGCTACCGGAATCGATATTTTAAGAACGCAAGTGGTAAACAGGGTAGATTCATAATCTATAAAAAATTGGAACTACCTTTTTTTGAGATTATATCCTTCTTCGGTAGATGGATCTGGTAGATATTGTACAATTTTCGAACACGGTAACTTCTTACCACTCGTGTCTTCGAACACAGTCAGTAGATGCGGTATATACCGGTAGAATTTTCGTAAATGCGTATGTATTTTCTATAAAATCCATACAGAAAGTTCCTTGCAAAAGATTCTAAATTTCTTGTATGTACATTTTTTTTCACAATTTTTCGATTTCAAATAAAATTTAATATGCACCTCGCTACTGATGTTCTTTCTAAGTATGAACATTTCCCTATCATTTGAAATAGTTATTCCGTTTTATGCTGCAGGAATGTGGGTAGTACTGGCAGTGTTCTACGAAGGCTGCGTGGCTTGCGAAAACAAATGCCTCGAGCTCATGTGGTGGAAACAATGGAAGGCCGCTTGGCAATGATTGTGCTTTGTTTTGCGGTGATGGTTTTATTTTCCTGCAGCGGAAAGGACCAGCAAGCTTCCTTTCTCTAACTTTCATTTGGATGGATTTGGGCATTCTAATTTAAATTTACTTTCGTTGGTGATGGTTTGGTTTAATTCGTGAGCTATGGATGTGGGTTACTCGACGCATACGAGTGTAAGCGGGGTTTTCATGAGTGAGACGTTACGTCAAGCTGTAATTAAAACGTGACGTGAGGATTCGTTGAAGAGGATTAAAGTTTAATAGTAGATATGAATACGGACGATTGACAAGCTTTCACACCAAATGACGTCAATAAGGAATTCAATTTGTTTATTATATTCAATACTATTTAAATATGATAGTTTATATACACGTGCAAATATTTCATCATTACCGATATCTGTGTACAAAGCAGATTGGCACACCCAGCAATGGGTAATAAGCCGTGATGATATATTTATTTATTTATATACACGTAGAAAGTGTTACCAAACCTGCTGTATGTAACTAAATAAAATAGCTAGCTAGTGGAAATTTCGGTATATGATTTGTTCGTCGCTGGAAATTTCAGGTAACAGAGTTTTGATACTTCTGAACAGAATAAGCAAGGGGCAAGATCAGGTGCCGCTGCTTTTTCGAAGAAAAAAATTCAAAATTACAAATAATATAACCTCTCCTAAATTATTTGCTCGTGTCTGCCATTTAGTTATTATGTTAAATTGACTATACATATATACTATAAAAACACAGGGCCAGACAACTAGGATCCTGTGTCCTTTTTTAAAAGATAGCTATTCTTGAAAATTAGGATTTTTTGAACAAGGAGCGACTTTCGACTTTGCTACCTTGCTTATCCTGTTCACAAGTATCAAAACTCTATTACCTGAAATTCCTAGAGACGATCAAATCATATACCGAAATTGCCACCAGCTCTCTAGCTAAAAGACAAATATTTCTAACTACACTATTGTGAAGTTAGTACAGCAATTGCTATGGGTATAAAGCCAATATAATTTAGTAAATTTTAAATATATCTAGAAGAAAAATAGGACAGTACCAACCATACTAATTTAAACATAACTAAAAAAACTTAAGTGTTACCAAACTTACCATATGTAACTAAATCAAAAACAAATGTTTCTAGATGCACTAAAGTAAAGTTCGTACAGTAATTTCTATATTTCCAATAAAATGTAGTAAATTTTAAATATAACTAGGTAAGAAATGACATGGTACCAATACCAACTATGCTGTATCTGTTTAAAATTGTAGTGGTGTGAAAATAGAAGCAGTTTGTTCTTGTTGTTGAAAACAAGATCAAACTGGTCCTATCTTCGCACCACTGTAATATAAGGCTGTGTTCGATGTCGCATTTTGGCTCTTAGTATTTAGGTCTATTTTACATAACTCCGAATGGTACATTAACGACATCCATTGGTTTATATGGCAACACTTCAGTACAACAAATGTAAATTAAACAATTCGATTTAATTTAATGCATTGGAGATGATATTTCACAAAATAGTAAGCTAAGAAGCTATTTTTTGACAATAAATTTGACATTTTACACAAATTATAGCAACGAACATGGTTTGTTAAATTAGTGCGCGTCAACTTCAAAGCATATAGTGTACTACAAACGCTAGAATCTAATTCCTAAAATCCTAAATAATGACGTTATTTAGGGCATACAAATTTATTACATAGTAGGGTAATAAAAGTGCAACATCGGACAATAGGTATGATCAGCTTCTTTATTAATACACTTATATTTTCATTAATGTTGAAATGCGAAAAATAAAATCAGACGTACTTAAAAATTAAATTCATCAAACCCTAACTGTATTTCGAAATGGTGTCTAACGCTTTTGACTAGGATTTTATGTAATTCCTTGTCCTTGAATAAACAATTCCTTGGAATTTGATTGTTTCAATTTCATCACAAAATTCTGATGTTCGTCGACAGATTTAATAGTTAAAAAACAGTGTTGCTATATTTTAGTCATTGATACCAAATTCCTATCAATACTATATTTCAAAGCGGCTTTTTGTTGTATAGAAAAATCCCAGTGCAATTATAAAATAAGTATCCCAGCAAAAAACATTTAGTAGAAAAATACAATTTGCAGTAACAAGAAACACAATTATAAAATATGAAATTATAAAACAGGACTAGAAAGCAAATTGGACGTGGTCCACTGGTCAAATTAGCCGGTAAAAAGCAAAAACCCGAATTTCGAGCGGTGCTCTTTAATTTGTATGCTACACAGCATACATAACTAACGGTTTCTCTAGGCTAGGGAACTAACTCGCCAAAGCAAAGCCCAGCGTAATTACGGAGAAGGCCAAGAAAACGTAATAAAATTTCGTTAAGTTAAATTGATTAGATTTTTCAACTATTTATTACATACAAATTGGGTTTTAAATTGGTCAAACTATAGTCATAATGAGCTGGGAAATGCTACATTACAGTCGAGTACTGAATTATATCAACGAGGTGTACCAAGGTCAACTATGAGCGCGAGGCTGGAATGAGCATTCCCGCGCGGTGTATATAGTTTTATTTACAAACCAACAGAAATCATTGTTTTAAACATTAACCCGGCGTCGGTACAGTGGGGTATTATTTACCCCAACGTAGTTTACAGCAACACATTGAAGCTCCAACGAGCACTACTCCACTAGATTTCATGTCCTGAACTCAGTTGGTAAGCTATTGATATGAGAACAAGAATTGTTTTATTTAGTGCGCGCAGCTCATACCCCACCGGACGGATCCCATAATTATTGGATTTAGCATCATACCCTACCGTACACTTCGCATTTTTATTTTTATAATTTCTTTTTCAGATAAATTTATATTTGTTATTTGTAGCTTTAGAAAATAATCAAATTAATGTTTTAGCATGATGTCTTATGAGAAGGAGCATGAGAACTTATTGAAGTTATGGGCAGAAACAGAAAATGACGATAATATAGTGGGCCCGGAATTAGAACCAGCTTCAGAAGCTGAAAAGAACCATTTTAGTGAAAGTTCTGCAGATTCGAAAACCGAACAAGAAATGTATGATACAGATATACCAACCTCTGCTGAATAAAGATACAGAAGACCCAAGGCAAAAAACGAATATGTTGGAAAAGAACGGAAACAGACAAAATACAGGACCTATTTTACGGCAAAGTTTCCATGCTGCTGAAACCATCTTGTCGAACCATCTGTTCCAACATATTCGTTGTTTCTCCTCGGTCCTCTTATTCTTGATTCAGCAGAGGTACATAGGTATATTTGAATCATAAATATCTTGTTCGGTGTCCGAATCTCCAGATCTTTCACCAACATGGTTCTCTTCAGCTTCTGAAGCTGATTCTAATTCCTGTCTCACGATATTATTGTTATTTCCTGAACCTGCACTCATACCATATCCCACCGTACCAATAATGTAACTAAAGTCCACCGTACCGACGCCGGGTTAATAATTTTGTGAAAATGACAATGACATATAAGCGGTTGAAAAGTGACATTTCGCTAGTCCGTATAGTATATGAAAACATAAGTTACACAAGGCAATCTATTTTAGCACGAGTTTGAGTTTCGGACACGAACGCTAAGCAGCGAATGGACAAACGAGCGAGTGTTTCGAGTTTCTTTTACATTCTTTTTCATAAAAATATTTGACAATTTCAATTAAGGGAAATTTATAGCAGAATAGTTAGATTGGTAACAGTGATTTAAGTTTACACCTCCCGCTACCCTTGGTAAGGGAGGTATAGGGATCGTGCTAAAAATCGCATACCGAGATTTTGGTAAATCACCACGTTTTAAGGGCCCTAGAATCCAATTTTAACATTTTCACAATGATGTCTGTGTGTATGTGTGGATCCTCCACTCTAACAAATACTGTCATTCAGAAAATTTTGAAACCTTGTATTGCGAACTTTTTCTGTAATGGAAAACGCCCATTAGATTTTGGTGTATATCGGATAACCGGAAATGGCATTTTACAAGAACCTCAAAATAGTTTTCTTGGAAAATACCTTTAAATGTTATTTTTTCGACATTATTGTTATAAAAATTATTAAATTTTCTATAGAATTGCATTAATACTTTTTCTATATATTTTATGGATAAATTTATAAAATTATCTGTAATTTAAATCCCGGTGTCTACCCTTACTCTTTAAACAAACAAAATTCCTTGGTTGCGCATAGTTATTCAAATGTATGTAACTGACAGATAAATGTCACTGTCAAAGAAGTAATCATTTCAAATTAATAATAGTAACGTTTTAGAAAGAAAAAAGTAAATAGAACAATAGGAAAGGAATAAAGTTCCCAGCATATGTAAATACGTAGGTATGTATTTAGGCTAATAAAAATTAACGATTCGTAAAAAAGTTTAAGCTAATTCTCATTTTTAGATTAGTGAATTCTATTTTATCCCGGTATTTAAAATTTAATCTTCATCTTATAAACTGCCAAACTTAGAGTAAAATTCGGTAATCCAAAAATAAGGATTAGCTTAATCTTTTTTGTGACTCGGACGGTAAATGGAGGGAGGTATTATGTTGGCCGCTCCAGATTTTTAAATATATATAATAATAAAATGTCACTATAATCGTTTAAGAATGAAGCTCCGTCTAACTTTAATATGCGTGCTAGAATGTGACATTCTAATTCGAAAACAAAGAAAAAATCCAACTATGGTTGGGAGGTGAAGTAAACAATATGTCAATTCTCAATTTTTTGCTAGGTCAGAACGCACAAGTACTATCCGATTGTGAATAAACAATTTTGTTGAATGTAATATCTTAAACTTAAGAGCATTTATATATCTCTGAATATAATAGATATGAATTTAATTACTCTCATACAGTATTATGAATTTCATTTCCAGAGGCGAAATGAATTCATTCGTCGCCAAGTTCACATCAGTGTCTACATCCCGATGAAGCTAGCTACATGTGCTACTGGAACTAAATACACTAAACAAACAATGTAACTAGGTCAGCACGCATTCACTTATAGAATGCAGGAGTAACAACAATCCCACAACTGATTGCATTGCAACGCCTTTGCGATAACTTTGTTCATTTACTTGGATTATTTCTAGTTTTATAATTCTAATTCATCTGCAAACGCAATAACCTACTTACAGAGCTAAATACTTTGTAAGTGTTATGTTTCATAGATGTTTTGTTACTATGGTGTTTTTTTGGGTTGGTTTATGATGCTGTTTTTGTTTTTCAAATGCGTCAGGGAAAATAAGAATTGGTAACCATACGAACAACATACATGAAACCTGTTATACAGAGAATACAATATGAAAGTTGTTCAGAATTAAAAACTACACAATATGAGACTAAAATCAATTGCATTTTTTATTTTACGTACAAATGTTAAATAAAATTTGCAGTTTACAACGTATTTCTCAATTCCATGGAACTAGTCAAAAACAATCCATTAACATCTAAATTTGGTATAAAGGGAAGGGGAATCATTCATTGGAGTCGATGTTCTCAGATTGGCTTACCAGATATAACAGCAAAATAAAAAAATCAATGATCGAGAGTAAAAGTCAATTTCTATGCATTAAAATTAAAAAAGAAGTTAACCATTTTGTCCCTAGCGAAAAATGTGGACATCATTGCCCTAGAAAGGTTTTTATTATTTGGACAAGACATTTAATGCTTCAGCATACAATTCTCTGGGTTTCGGGAATAACAAATTAAAAATTGCCGAACCGGCAGCATCAGTGCCGGCCCGAAACTTTTGAGCGCCCCAGGCGAAAATTGTAAATTGCGCCCCTCATTTATTCCAATTTTGTTTAGATTATATAGGTACAAAAATTAGAAAAGAAACGATTTGTGTCCATAACTCGCGAACAGTCACATAATCTTAATATGAATGATTTTTTTTTGAAAATATATTAGATATTTAAAATACAGAGAAATTTTCTTTTGGGTTCTACAGAGTCGCTTTATTTTTGTCTAATACCATATACAGAATTAGTCATGGGAGAGTTACTTTCAAAGTCCATTTGTATGTAATCCGAAATACAATTTAAAGAGCGTCTAGCTTCCTCTCTTAAAAAGATTGATTATTTAATTCACGATTGCTTGCCTGTCTAGTGATGGTTCTGTCATTTTGACATTAAACAATTAAATATGGTCTGTTGTCATTAGTATTTTGGGTTACAAACAAAACGAGTTTCAAAATAACTCTTCCGTGACTAACCCTGTATATAGGGAAAGAAAAAATATTTCTCAGTGTAGGTATAAGTCTCGGTATAAATACTTTTCATTATTTTACAATTTGGAAAATCTAATTTTACTCTTTAACGGTTCATCCTAGGTAAAAAATATAAGAATCTTGTTTTATATAAAATTTCGATACGGATCACACCGTTTTCAAGAAAAATGTCAAAAACCAAAATATGTCGCCTTTTTTCAAATTGACGAGGGGCTGTAACATCAGTATCTTTTTCTGTACAGGATTCCGTATAGGGGCTGTCCTTAAATTACGTAACGCTTCAAGGGGGGTGGGGGTCAAGAGTAGCGTTACGCAGCGTTAGGAGGGGGTGGGGGAGGGTTAATGTTTGCGTTACAAAAGTAGTACATTATTTTTCATCTTTATGTACATTAATTTAAATAGTTTCTGTTTCAAATTTTAAATGAATATTAAGGAGGCCATATACTTTTATATCCAGTAAAGAAATTGGGGTGACAAGCCTTAGGGCAAGAGTAGTACATTATTTTTCATCTTTATGTACATTAATTTAAATTGTTTCTGTTCTGTTCTTTTTCATCTTTATGTAAATTAATATAAATAGTTTCTGTTTCAAATTTTAACTGAATATTAAGGAGGCCATATACTTTTATATCCAAAAAAAAAAAAAAAAATTGGGGGGGTCAAGTACTGCGTTACGTAATATATGGGGGGGGGGGTTCATGTTTGCGTTACGGGTGCGTTACAAAGGGGGGAGGGGGTATCAAAAATTTCCTAATTTTGCGTTACGTAATTTAAGGACAGCCCCATAAAAGTTTTTGTTGCAATGTTTTTGATGTTGGGGGTATTTTTCTGTAGATTCCCTGAACAACAATTACTTCTTCAGTATTTGATATGACAATGTTTTTAATTAATATAATCGTCAACGATTTTACCCTTTCTTAGTATAACGTAAAAAAATATAAATATGATTTAATTAATATAAGTTTGCTGTAACAGTAATTGTCAGCATTATGATTAAAGCTACACACTGGACGAGTCAATAAACTTATAATTTGATATTTAATTTATTTTGCAAAAAATAGTCTCAAAAAATGTCGCCCTAAAACCAATTTCGCCCCAGGCCGTCGCCTGGCTTGCCTGTAGCTTGGGCCGGCCCTGGGAGCATCAACAATATTACTTGCGTACCTTTAGAACTGAACAAAGAGGATGCCGAACTAAATTAATATTACTGGAAGCAATTTTCATAAAACTGTCAACAAATTTTTGCTGTCAAACGATTCAACTGTAAATAAATTACTGTTGCCTTTCGCAAGGATTCAAAGCCTAATAAAATGTGACACGATAAAATTTCGAAATTGTTAAAACAACATTTTCCACCTCCCGATTATGGAAAAGATGGTAGGTATATAATAATATAATATACTACATCATTGAATTCCCTAATAGATTTCAAATAGACACTCGGTATTACAAGTATGTCAGTCAATAATTTCTATTTTTTAGGTATTGGTTTTATTCCTAAGCTAACGGTTTTCCTCATTTACCATTGCCTTTGCCAAAAGCATAATTGCTGGGTAGAACCTTGCCTTGCCTTGAGAAGAATATGATTAATTTGTTTATGAAATAGAATCTGCCTTACGGAAACACTGACCGGTTTAGTAATTATGAAGCAATTTCAAGAAGAATACGGAACAGATACCCGGAATTTTAGCTGAATGTTTGATAGGATTCTGACGAGCACTCATTACATTGCTGGAAATTCCTGGAAGCGAACAGTGTTTTCGATTCTTAGTAAATGTAATCTACACAAAATATTGTGTAGTTACTTTCAATCTGACAAGATATATGTTTGTTTATTAAATATTTATTTATATGTGTACGTCATTCTATATTTATTTAATTGTGTTTTCATTGTAATGTTTTCAAAACATTACAGTTTTGAAACAAATTATTATAAATGTACTTGCAAAATATGTTTTTCGTTTTTTGAGTTCAGTACTTTGTTTTTGTTATTGAATTATGTACTAGCATATTCAATTGTTGATTTCTTGGCTGTTTTGACTCAATTTTCTACAAAATTTGATTTAAAAAAAACCGACAGTTTAGTTAACAGAACCATAGATGAAAATGTCAGGCTTTAATCAGGTAGAATATTATTTAACTAGACCACTTCTCTGGCAGTTTTTACTGACGGTTTTTCCTCTGGCATAAAGAAAGAATCTCCAGAAAAGATGCATCCTCTTCGTTCTAGTTTATGTCGAGCGATGCACCAAGCCTATGATATCCAAATTTGACTATTTGCCCACTTTATGTCATTGTGGTCAAGAACAAACAATGGCCCACCTGCTCACGTACGCCAACTTAGAAGAGGAATGCACGAGAGAATATCTGGCTAAGGCAACAGCAGCTGCTATAAACTGGATGAATACTATTTAGATAGGCCACTTCTCTACTAGTTTTTGCGGACGGTTTTTCCTCTGGCATGAAGAAGAGAATCTTCGGAGAAGATGCATCCTCTCCGTCCTAGTTAATTCCGGGCGATTCATAAGGCCTATTTCCATATTGACTATTTATATGGTTATAACAAGCTCAGCTAACTCACTCCATGTGGTCCGGATGCGGTATTTCGCTACCAAAAATCGGTCACTTCAGTTTGTAAGGAGTGAGAAAAGTTTGTTGTAATGTATTATATATTTACTGTGTATTTTTAATTATTTATGTGTATTGTACATGGTTTGGAATCGAATAATAATAATAATAATAATAATAATAATAATAATAATAATAATAATAATAATAATAATAATAATAAATTTACTGTTATTACTTGACTGTTAGTATGATGTTACGGATGATGAAAAATAAATGGAAATGCAGTCTTGGTAAAGAGTGATTATTAAATAACTTTCCTACGTTTCGATCCCAAATGAATCATCATCAGGGATAGTTAATGTACAGTTGGAAAAAAGATCATTACATTACAATCCTTACAATTTTTAATTTTGTAATGCAATGATCTTTTTTTCCAACTGTACATTAAGTATCCCTGACGATGATTCATTTGGAACCGAAACACAGAAAAAGTAATTAAATGACTATTTAATAAACACTGTTTACCTAGACTGCATCTTCAATTATTATTCATTCCTAAAATAATAATAATAATAATAATAATAATAATAATAATAATAATAATAATAATAATAATAATAATAATAATCATCATCAGTTGTAATTTAAATTATAAGCGTTCCTTAAATAGAAAATATTGTTTGAAATGAAATGTCAAATGAATTATTAAACCTTTTTGGTGCACTATGCATAAGCAAAATAAACTTATGCCCATATTCATAAACAGTCGTAAAATTTTAAACGGTTCGCTATAATTTTTATCCAGTAAAAACAGTCGACAGTGAAAGAAAAATCGAAATGTAATTTGATTGATTCTATTTGGCCAAAATTGTAACTAGCCATTTTGAAACTTCACGAGTGTTTACAAATATGGGCATAATCGAGTTTAATAGTTCTAAAGCGTTGTTATTTATATAAATTGGTGATCCCGACGCGATTAAGAAAAAGCATTAACATCAAAAAAATACCCTACGATTTTTTATGTTATATTGTTTTGCTGTTTTAAACTAAATCAAATTGCCGATAATCATTTTGTAGTAAATACTAACACAGTCTATCAAGTGAGAAGGAAAGTAACATTTAGATTTATGAATCGAACTGTAAGGTCACTTGCCGTAAGATAACAGTGTTTTGCTAATAAATTTAGCTTCTGTTGTTTACCTCACTAGTTACCAAGCAACACAAAAATAACTAAAACAAGCGTAACACAGTCGTGGCTTATAATTAGATTAAACAAACGTCCTAGATTTTAATGAATAGATCTGTAAAAGTGTAAAGTAAGTGGATCTTATGCAACAATGTAAAGGCTACAAATTATTGCCAATAAATAATTATTGTAAACAGGTGCACTAGTATTGTAATTAAGTATTTATCTCTTTACTGAAAATTGTCTATGAATTTTAGATTAGATACAGAATTCTAGTATTAAAAATTGTTATCTGCAACACTGTTTGCTGTTCTCATAGTTATTTTTGGATACAAGGTTCAATTTTTTCTATTTATACTTTCTTTGTTTCATTTATTTTTAGAAAAATAAAATTTTTCGTTATTATCTAATGTATTAGTAGCGTTTTAAGTAAAATATGTTCACCTATATATCTCTTACCGTTCACGAGACATTTTGATTCATAGTTATAGGATACCTAAACCATTTTTTCATATTGTCGTAAGAATTATGGTAATAATAAGTCAAAGGTTTTTTTTGACGCATAAACAGCGGTCCCATATTTGACATATAACTTGTCATTATTCAAACAATACCAATGCCGACAAGGCATGGCATTACAAACGAAATAGAACAATAAGAAACACAAGAAAGTGCGACATTACGAATGAATGTTGAAATTGATTTATTTTGCTCTGCGCTTTAACTTTAATTACCGGTTAGGAATGTTCATTTTTGTAGAATTCTTTCAGAGAATGTTGTTCATTAAATGCATTTTTCTTTCGGTATTAACTTTGAATTGAAGAGTGAACATCATAACACTATAAAATGATGTTTTTCGCCTAGAAAATACCTAACTCTGAGGCGAGTTTGAGATAATCATGTCTTGTTTAACAATTTTTATACCAGATTTGAACATTAATGATTTAAAATGAAAGTTTTGTTTCATTTTCTTGTGGCACAAATTTTATCTCAAATTTCAATAATAATAATAATAATAATAATAATAATAATAATAATAATAAATCTTATTTCTGCAGATATATTACACTGTATATAGAAAACGTCGCACAAAATAATAATTCAAGACAAATTCATTCACATTATAAAAATTATTAACGTATAAAAATAGTTTTAACTTAGTTTTAAAATGTTTACAGGATTTCGAGTTTTTAATGTTCTCTGGTAGTTTATTGAAAAATGATAGACCAATCCTCTCTGGAGAATCTTTGACGATTCTACTCTAGATTTAGGTATACGGAAGTCATTTTTGTTTCTAGTTTGGTACTCATGAATGTCTGAGTTGAGTTTGAATTTATTTCTATTTTGATATATATAAAGACAATGGAACTTAGTTGAGACATAATGGTAGGTACCACAGGGCTTGTTTTGAAAATGCCAAATTTAAATATTCAATTTCACCCTTATGTTTAAAGAACGATTTTTTTTTCAAAATATTTATTTATTTATTCCCTGCAATTCTGTTTTTAAATAATATTTTGAACAAAATCGTTCTTTAAACATAACGGTGAAATTGAATATTGAAATTTTCAAAACAAGCCTTGTGGTACCAGCTAATATGACTCAACATTGTTTTTTGATCTATACAAGTTTCTTAGGGTAGGGGTCCTTGTGGTGCACTCTGACAATGAACTAAAAATGTCCCTTTTATCAAAAGTTACTGGAAAATGCAAACACTCTAAAACAATGTATTTCGCTTAGAAAACACCCTTTAAAATTAGTTTGAGACATTGCTTGCAGTACAGTTTTACATTGGATTTGAACGTTTCAAGGTCTAAAACAAAAGTTTTATTTCAATTCCTTTGGAACTTAGTTTGGGGCACAATATGTCCAACAACACTGTTCTGGTGTTTTGGATACAAACTTCTTCTTAGACGCCCTTTTGGTGCACTCTGCCAATTAGATAAAGTGCCTTTTTAGAGAAGAAGGTTACTTAAAAAACAATGTACAAGTATTTGGCCTAGTAAGCAACTTTAAGACAGCAGAACAGCAGAATCGAATTTCGGTCTGAAACAAAAGTTTTGTATCAACATCTTAGATCAGAAATTTTATTTTAAATTTCAATTGAAAAATAAATCAGTAAATTGTATTTCATCCCCATTTTGTTATTGCAGTCCTTCCCAATCCTTAAACCCTTGGGTAGTGTCCCACCAACCCGTTTGTATGTGGGGCGGTTTGGGTTGTCTTGCCGGGGCCACTAGGTCAGGCGTCGATGTGGGCGCACGTGTCGGTCAGGGTTGGGGCCGCGGCCCCGGCGCTGTGCCCCGGCACCCGCCCGAACTGGGTCAGACGGCGGCGCTCGATACCGACGAGACACGTGCACCGCAACGCCGAAATAGGCCACGCACTACGACAACGCTGCGCTGTGCCATGGAACGAGAACGGAACGAGGGTGCATGCAACAGAAGAGGATAAGGATAAGCCTACAGGGGTAAAGGGTAAGACAATGGGATGTGACGGTGACAGACGCGATTATAAAAGATCTTGAGGGAAGATTCTAAACAAAAGTAGCGAAGTTGTAGCGTCGTTGAAGCTTTGTATACCGATGGTCTTAGATTCGAATCCCGACTATAAAGTATGGATGTTTCTGTGTATCTTTATAATTTTTTCTCCATCAACAACAATTAAGAAAAACAACGGTAATAGAAAAAACTGTATCATCTCCCATTTAAGATGACCAAAGGAAAAACTGTTTTTCGTATTCATCCTATATAAATTTTTTGAGGACGTTTTTTCAAATGCAAGTTCGATTATAAATAAAAAATTTGGTGTGGCCAACACAATATCTTCCGCCATGTACCGCTCGAGTCACAAAAAAGATTACGCTAATCTTTATTTTTGAGACCCCATGGGGTCTCGTAGCCGCGTGCCTGAAAGTCAGGTCGCGAATCTGAGGAACCGGGTTTAATTCCGACCAACGCCAAATGTTTCCAATTTTAAATGGCACAAAATTGACCCCTGTGGTGCACTCTCTACGCCAGCAATGAGTGCCCGTGAGATGACGCCTGGTAAGCGCCCACACGGTGCAAATATTAACATCATTACCGATATCTGTGTACAAAGCAGTTTGGCACACCCAGCAATGGGTAATAAGCCGTGATGATATATATTTATTTACTTATTTTTGGATTAGCAAATTTTACTCTAATATTAGCAGTTTATTTCTCAAAATATTCTGTAATCTAATCCAAGTAACTACATTTTTGATAATAAAACGAAGATAAAATTTTAAATACCTGGATAAAATAGAATTCACTAATACAAAAATGAGAATTAGCTTAAACTTTTTGGTGAATCGTTAATTTTTATTAATCTAAATACGTACCTACATATTTACATAATGTGGAAACTGTATTGATTTCCGTTCCTATTGATCTATTTAATTTTTTTTAAAAACGTTACTATTATTAATTTGAAATGATTAGTTCTTTGACAGTGACATTTATCTGTCAGTTACATACACTTGAATGACTGCCAAGGAGTATTGGAGTATTGTTTGTTTAAAGTGTAGGCTCCGGGATTTAAATTATAGATATTATAAATTTATCCATATAATATGTAGAAAAAGTATTAATGCAAATCTGTAGAAAATTTAATAATCTTTAATTTTTATAATAATATTAATGTCGAAAAAATAACATTTAAAGGTATTTTTTGAAGTCCGAAATACAAGGTTTCAAAATTTTCTGAATGTTAGTATTTGAGTTAGAATGGAGGATCCATACACACACACATACATCATCGGAAAAATGTTAAAATTGAATTCTAAATAAAACGTGGTTATTTACGAAAATCTCAATATGCTATTTTTAACACGATCCCTATACCTCCCTTACCAAGGGTAGCGGGCGGTAAAAAGACAATGATAAAACGAAGAACAGAGTGGTTACGAACATGCTATGCCGATTTATAAGGATTCTAACTTCAAAACATATGAGTATATAGACTCCTTAAAAGGTTGTTTCATACATTTTGTATTGAAAATTCGAAGAGGAAAATTTAGACAAGAAAAACGATAGATTACAGATCAAGATATGTAGGAACACTAATTATACAAATATATATACCATGGTATTTTTAAGAAAGAAATTTGTACTGAACTTGGATACATATTGAAAATAAAAGCAACTTGAAATAAAAGAACAACCATCGAATTTAAATGGAGGGAGGTATTTCTAATATCTAGTTGATCAGAAGATATCAGCGATATCATAATAAGAACGGGACATCAAAGAATGAATCTTTGTTTTGACAAGATAAACAAAAATGAATAAATTGAATAAAAAGAACAGCGTGTAAGACCATCAAAACATCTTTTGATCTTAGGTCAAAGGGAATAAAATCAGTTACATCATTTTTTGGTCTACAAATTAAAATTGTGTACCATATTTCTTAAACAAATTACTGAATACCAAAACAAGATAACTCTAACTATGCAATGTCATTAATCCATAAACCGTTTCTAAAGTAATAAACCGATATAGTAATCATGTAATTGCAAATATTGCATTGCTTCATTCCTTTCAAATAGCAAATAGTGCAACGTATTGCTTCATTAACGTATAAAATATATAAAGTAGGTTTGAAACTAAAGATTCTATGAATCTGATAATTGTAAACTCTGGATATCGACCGAACTAGTAGATAACTTTCAAGGGCTTCGCAGAATTAACAGAGAATATATCGACCCAATCCTAATGGGCTTTTGCATAGTTCACTGTGTCATCAGGATTTTCCAACCTTCATTAGGAAAAATATTTCTTTATTCTGTGATGATTTCATTGATAATCACAACAACATGCAAAACATTCTAAGTATGAGCAAATTTACGAAGTTAATTTCAACGTCACCAGACGAATATTTCAAAAGTTGTTGGTAATTGTGACAGGACAATATGTTTACTATGAAATGATGTCATTAGGTTTGTTTACAAATGCGAAATTAATAAACAAAACCAATTTCGTTATCCCAATATAAGTTGCCTTTACATTTATCGAACAAAAGGGATCCCTGTGGTGCTTGTAGAAATGACTTGTGGCAGACAACAAAACAGACAATATTAATGATTACAAAAATCTGACTTTAGTATAATTGAAGAATATTGTACAAAACTATTCCCTGTGGTGCATTTTTCTTATTATGTAGTTCAAAATGTCCACTAAATTATTGGTGTTTCCTTTTTATATTGCAGACGACCCTAGTTTGAGTAACAGATGTTCTTGAAAGTCATATTATTAAATAATACGCTTGCAGGCGAGACGAGACAATGGTATACAGATCTGGTTCCGGCTAACGCTAATATTATTTAGATATGTGTTACGGTGACATTATATATTAGAGTGAATCTTAAAAGAGGTCAAGTCGAATTTTAACAGGGCTGGCCCCTAAACTGTTCCAAATAAATAAATAAAAATTGGGCTTGCAATGATTCCGCTTAATATTAATATTTGACCGTGCCTAAATGCACTTGATTTTTGTCATTTGAGCAATATCATAGTCATTGTCATAGTTGTAGTCTTAGCCTTAAGAATTAAAATACGTTTTAATAATAGATCTGTTTATGCAACATTGTCATAGTCGGTATCATAAACATAAGCATAATCACAGGATTGGATTAATTTTAATTTTAGGACTATTCCTATGACGACACAATCTGCGCAGAATCAAAAAATAACCTCTATTTTAATTATGATGTTGTTTATTATGAACAAAATAGCAACAACTAATTTTTCTATAGTATTTGTTAACATACATATCTATATTTAGCTATTCGGCAAATATAAAATTTAAGTAATTAACTTTAGAAAGTGACAAATTTATAGTCATATCAAAAATGCTGCATAAACGGCCAACTATGTTAAGACTGTTCTTATGACTATAGCTTAAGACTATGATTATGATAGTGACTGCGTTATTACTGCATAAACCCGGCTTAAAAAACTTTGGGTTTTGACACAAACCACTCAATATTAAAATATATATTAGAATGACCCGAGAATAGGTGAACAAAATTTGAACTCCCAATCATTATTATTAAGATAATTATAGGTGGTTAAAATATCGCACAAAAGCCAAAAAAGCTATTGACAATTGTATTAAGAATATTTATTGGGACTTTAAATTTTATCCACATATTCTCGGTTCACTAGTACATATTCCAGTGATGAGCGGATTTTTTGAACCTCTTATTGCCTTTGACAAAAATACAGTTCCAAAATGTGTGAAAACCCAATGTTATTATGGGGAAAAATCAAGTGAATTTAGGCACGGTCCATTATTAATATTAAGCGGAATCATTGCCTGTATATTTTTAAACAAATTATTTGGAACTACTATAAAACAAAATTCGATTTGACCTCTTTTAAGCTCCACCTTAATATATAATGTAACCGTAATACATATCTAAACAATTTTTGAAGAAGCCAGCCACCAGATTTTGGTGTTTGTATAAGCAAATAATCCTGGGCTAATTATGAAGACAAGAAGTTTTCTCCAGGACTCTTAAGTAAAAGTCCTCATCTCTTCCCACGGAAGATTGTGGGTGGGTCACCACATATTATGGGGCAATACAACACAAGACCCACGGTAAAAAGTGATGGGTGCCAGAACCTACCATCTGGTTAGCTCGGGTTTATATAAAATACCATTTACTGTTATACTTTCTTCAATTGCTTCTATACATATTAACAGAATAATTAAATTTGGTACATAAACTTATGTGAGACCTAATAGATTTTTATCAGTCTGACTACCGAATCTACTAAGCAAAGTCATCCTTTTTGCTCATGTATCTTAGGACTATTACCGTTTTTGCCTTCTTTAAATTTACCATTTGAAAGCCCCACCTTCAATATATTCGTAGGACCAATAATTTTGCTAGAAAATGGACATTCATTTTCTTTTTCCCTGGCTCTTCATTTGTAGAAATGATTTTGTCTAGTATTAGTTTTCCTGTGGGTGCAGCCGTTCTCCGATCAATTCTCCGTGTCCGCCCCTCTTTCTCCAACAGTTTGACTACTTCTGTTGTGTCACGATCAAATGCAGTGACCCAATTCTTGTAACCGTGTCACCACCGATAAAATCTTGCAGATCTCGAGTTGGTGCTGAATTAGATAATCTTTGGTAGTATAGTACGCTCCATGTATAAATACTCTCACTTTTTGCAAACTCCTTTCCCCTCTATAGTTATTTTAATCTCTCCTACGCTGACATATGTTCACTGCGCATGTGTGAAGTTGTATTTGTGCGCTGATTATGTAACGTGTCCTTCGTTATAGATTACAGCATCGCAATCGTAACACCCATGGATTCAAACGATGCGATGCTTTTTCGCTTCACTTGGGACCAGTAGGCTGTGAAGAAACAGTGGAAGTTTGACGGTTTGTTTGTTTTACATTAAAACGTCAAAGACCTGTCAATTTTTTAATTGGAATGTTTTTATTGATGCCATAAGTCGTAAATTATAAAATGTGAGAAGTAAACAAATAATAATAGTTTTCTTAATCAACTGCACTAACAAGTTGATACTAACAGTAAAATTTCTTTTATTTTCTGACCTATATCTTGTTTCTATTATTGTTTATATCGTTTATGCTATTTACTATTTCATATATTGTTATTCCAAGGTAAAGAGAATTCAAATTCTTTTCCTAACTGATTGTATATTCTGCTAGATGTAAACAAACAATTAACCGTTATTTTATGATGCTTTTAACCTACAGACACTATTATTAGTTACCTATTAGGATTAATAGATGTACAAATCAACATAGCTGCGCGCAGATAAGTATAAACAAACAAAAATTTATTTTCTTTTGTTTGCAAATCTTGATTTTCATTTTTCAATAGGCTAGTGCTTTTTTAGATATACCGTGAGTATTTTTTTAACGTGAAACATAGGATTTTCAATTTCACATTAACTAAATGACAGCAATGTATAAGAGCATCCCATTTAAAATAGAACATAGGCTGTCATTGTCAAAAAAATAATAAAATTGATTGCCCATATCTCCTTTCTAAGTTAAACTTTTATACCCCTCGAATCAGCTCAAGAGTAAATTTTACTTTCTATTTACCTTGTACACGTACAAACGCATTATCAAAATCACCCATACACATAATGTGCAATAATTATAACTTGATTTCCGCTAACACCGACATATTTTTTTGTAGACTTAAAATATTTCTAGATTCTTTATCAAATGAATGACATCTGTATACTATTTTTGTAAAACATCTGTATTACGATTATATTATATTTTTGTATTGTACTATATTTTCGTATGTACTTACTTTATGTTTTTTTTGTGTAATTGTATTAACATTGTTTTCCTGTCATTGGCCTTTTGTCTGTTAGAAATAAATATATTATTATTATTATTATTATTATTATTATTATTATTATTATTATTATTATTATTATTATTATTATTATTATTATTATTATTATTATTATTATTATTATTATTATTATTATTATTATTATTATTATTATTATTATTATAAATATTATCTGTCAATTAGGGTTGTGTTGTTACTTTTAAGCTAAAATAATGTGTACAGTTCAAGAAAAAGTGCAAATAATTCAATGGTACAATGCAGACGTTAGTTTTAGACAGGTCTCTGATTTATTTCGTAAATCATTTCCTGATCGACCAACACCAAATGCTTCAACTATATTACGAATTGTTATAAATTTTAAGATGGTTGCGTTAAACGTGAACATGTAAAGAAAACAAGACGAAATAATGTTTTGACGGAGGTGAAAATGGCCGAAATTATTACGCTCGTACGAAATAATAATAGATTATCTACAAAAACGATATGGCAAGCTGAGGGTATAAGCAAAACCAGTGTACATCGTTTACTAAGGAAAGAACATTTTAAATCGTATCACTTTCAAAACCATCAAGAATTGGTCGTGGGTAACAGTGAACATTTATTAAATGTTTATATTTATTGCAATCTTTTTCATTTCTAAAATGATTAAATCAAAATACATATTTTATTTGCTATGTTCTATTTTATATGGAACGCTCTTATACATTGCTGTCATTTGGTTACTATGGATATGACAAATCCCATGTTTCAACTTAAATAAAACGCACGGTATATGATTCAAAACAAAAAATCTAATACGAAATTTACATATGGAATGTGACATTTAAAATGTCAAGTGCAAACCGAAACTACCGCTTTTGAATTACTTTTACTTTACATATGCATACATAAAACCAGTAACAGCCAGAACTGTCAAAAATAAACAACATCTAATGGCTATTACTTAACGCATCCATTTTCCTTGAAAATAAAGGCTTTCCATATTTTATGAATTATTTAATACCTAGAAAGTATAACGCAAGATGGAAAAATACATTTAGAAATAATCAACAGACTAAAGAAGGCAAATAATATTTACTACTTGTACGACGTTGGGCACAAAAGAAATAAATAAGAGAACAAAAATATAATAACTGTACAAACAATCATGGACGCTAATGAATCCTTGAATATACAGAGAAAAATTAATGCAACGGAAAAGAAATACCTTAGGAAGACCACACGAAAATTACCTATTGGCGACTAAAATTAAAGTGAATCCCTCAAGCGGACAATATTTGCAACTCTTGAAAATGGTATCCTGTTATTCAACTTTACAGTAAATATATATAGTGCATTGGATTCCTTGCCGGTTTCTTGTTTGTCTTTTTGTTTTAAAGTGCATATAAATTACTTTGCAATATGAGCAAAGAACGAAAAAATATTAACGTCAATTGCTGCGTTTATGGCTGTCATTCTCGGGGTAGTAAGAAATTATCTGTCCCAAAAATTGGTGAGAGGAAGAATGACATCCAAAATAAATATGGTAAAATGGAGTCTATCGACAAAAGAGAGGGCTGGATTAGAAAAATACGAACTGGAAAACAAGTGACAAATCATAAGAGGATAACAAAAATGAAAAGTATTGTATCCTGACCAATTCATGAGTAAAATAATACACTTTGTGCAGCATTCAATATAATTCTTACACTTGTAATTAAAACTATTTGAAAGATATTTGACATTAGTTCCATTTTAATTTTCTTAACTAAGTAAAGTAAATACATATTTATTTATTATCCATGAATAATATATGGTACTATTTTACTATCTTGTACAAAATATTAAGACAGCTGTAATGTGTTTGCACAGGCCACTATGGCCAGCTATACAATATCATTTTGTAAATAATCAATTGTAAATTTAAAGTTCTTCTAATTTCATGAGGATGTGACGTTAGAGCACTTGTTTAAACACAGCCCCAAATTTTTTTTTAGTCTGTAGCACTATGTTCATTAACGCCACATAAAAATAACAACCCATGATTCAACAATTCTCCCCCTTCTACAAAACTTCGAGAAGAATCTGTTGCCTCCAAATAAGTAAACATGTCCTTAGAAATAAGTCTAAGATAACTTTCTTTGAATGTCATTATAATTTAAGTACGTACACAAAATTATTACACTATTATAAAAAGTTTAATGAATTTGTAAGTATACTTCAAAACGAATGTTATTTATACAAAGTTTCTGTATACGATCTTATAGCACAATACCATTTTCAGAGCACGTGTATTCTACAACACTAGCGCCGCCATCGGTAGTTTTAATCGCCAATAATGGGCTACGCAAAGAAATGAAAACATAAGGATAATGATAAATCAAGAACTATGTAGAAATAGTATCCAGAAGAGAACAGAAGCAACTGGGCTGTACGGACACACAATGAAGATGTATGAGAACAGCCTTGTACGAAAAGTAGTAGTACTGGAAGTACGAGTACTTGTACGACCAAAAAATGGAAAGAGAAATACCAAACAAAATATGGGAAAGAACAGCAGACTGCAGAAAT
Source organism: Harpalus rubripes (assembly GCA_963082715.1). Lineage (NCBI taxonomy): Eukaryota > Metazoa > Arthropoda > Insecta > Coleoptera > Carabidae > Harpalus > Harpalus rubripes. The sequence goes on from OY720460.1 coordinate 20,396,625, forward strand.
AAATAAAAATTGGAAATGAAAAAGATGACAAATAACAGAACAACCAACTAATTGGTATCAGGGATATATGAAGAAAAAGAAATATTATATTTCATACAAATTCAATCAGTAATCATCCATTTAAATCTTGAATTTCGAATGTCATGTGGGTTTAATGTATCATACATAACCTAATTTCATTTCCAGAAAACAGAATTAAACTATATCGATCGAGACAAAATTCCTCGAAATTCGTCTGAAGAGAACACAATAAAAATTCAAATAACAAAATAACTGTATACGTTTCTAATGCGTTCGATGTTGTCAAACATGAGGTCAGACAAAGTCCAGCACTGTCTCAGGCCCTGTGGCTCGAAGGACGAATTGAAAATCAATGTTTACAACATTAACGCAATGGTTTACATAGCGATGCTTACATAGTAATGTATATGGGTATTGTCCATTATATAGGTCAACTCTGATAGGTAGATTACATGTTTGGTGTAAAAAAGAAAATGATTCTTTGTTTTACTTGATTACATCGTTGAAAAATAAAGAACTGTATGATAAATGAACACAAAACAAAAAGTATTTGATAAGATAAAGTTTTGTCTATTATACAAAGTTTTGTTTATTTGTTTGAAGTTATTTTTGCAAAATATTTTGACAAATTAACATTTTAAAGTTTTTTTGTTGTCAATATAAAAAGTAATTCCCTTTTTTACGTGTTTAAAAAATAAAATTTCAAAGTGGATAACCAGATTCCGTGTCTAAAAACAATTAAAATTCAAGTTCTTTTTTCCTGTTAATCTGATGTAAATTTATTAGGTGCAGCTTGTCCAATATTTCGTTGCCTCCCATGAATAAAACACGCGACCTACGTTAAAACAAACGAGATTCTGTGACATTCGACAGTCGAAAAAAGTGAAGGTTGTTCTTGTTTCAATTAAATGCAGTACTACGAAGAAAAAATCTCCAAATATGAACAGGAAACATGAAGTAAGCTACGAAAAAGTTTAGGTTATGTAAGACAACTTACAATGCAATTGGCAAGTAACGATTTTTTCAAATAAAGTAAGAGTTTCGTAAGAATGACTGGACGCCAAAAAAGAAAAGAAAAACGGACACAAAACAAATAAATCAACTGTTAAACAGTTCAATTATTTAGTAAGCAATATTTGGTGGGTTTAAAACGAACTGCCACCAATTAAATTTTGCTGATTTTCAAGAGAATCAGAAGACACCAGAACCTCCAAATATTTGACAGATATGTATTTGACATTTTATAGTTTTGTTTTAATAGCAAAATGCGGCCAGCACATAACCTCTCTCCAGATATTTTACCTGTTTGTACGCATAAAACGAAAAATATTTTTAAATATATATATATATATATATATATATATATATATATATATATATATATATATATATATATATATATATATTCATGTCTCACTGCAAAATAATTCTCACACATATTTGCAAAATCTATGGGATATTTTAATATAAATTATGTACAATACATACATTTTCTTTATATTCAATATCCTGAATTTTTCTTTTACCACTTTCCTTTTCTTTTTCTTTATATTCGTCATTTTTTCGCAAATTCCTTTCATAATCTTTTTACGCATATTCTTTTGCGTTGTTAACTTTTTTTATTTTCATAATCTTCATAATGATGTACAAATATTTTTGAAAGTGGTATACAAATATTTTTGACAGTGACATTTATGTGTCAATTACAAACATTTGAATTTCTTGCCTTGAAGCAGTTTGATCCGAGATTTTTTACATCAAATTATTTTATATGCATTTTTTTATCTCTAAATCTATAGAAGATATAATAATGAATTTATATTTATCGAGTAAAGAATTTAACGTTCTTTAATATAAGTATTTACATAAATTTTCGATAAATAATATTTAGATGATTTTTTTCTAGTAACTACTACTTCCGGTTGTCCAATTGTTACCAAAACTAAATCAACACTTCCCATTATTGTTAGATTGAGGAATCCATAGTAAAAAATGTCTTAAGTCTTATAGTATTTGAGAAACCGTGGATCCAACATCCACACACAGATACGGACATCATCGTAAAAATGTTATAATTGGATTCTAGGGACCTTTAACGTGCTTATTCACTAAAATCTGGATATGCGATTTTTAGCATGAATACAATACCTCTCTCAGCGAAAGGTAAAAAAGTTGAATTGTATAATAACGTATCCAAATATTTGAGACAGTGAACTATAAAAATTGTTTCGTAAGAGATATACTTTTATCTAGACCCACATTCAAAAATAAGTTTTACTCGCTCTGACGTCATGGTGATATCCCAGTAGTAAACTGAGTAAATATGAGCGTAAAAATAGTAAATTTTTTGCTTCCAAATTTCAATACCCGTCTGACTAATAATATCATACTCTTAGTTCATAGTTGTGACACTACTGATCGAAGAAAATTGGAAATATTTATATCTTCACGCCTTCAGAACTTTCGTCAAAAAATATTTTTGGTACTTAACCTGCGCAACATATTTAGTACATCGGCCAATTTTCACTCTTTTTACTTCAATTACATGTACTTTAACACTATCGATTTTGCATCATTTTTGCAACTAAACAAACAGAGTAAAATGATGAAACTTATGCCCGCTCTTTTCATCAGATGTTATTCAAGGTTTTGCTTACAGTAAACAGCTTTTCTAAAACCTTCATAACAAATATTACAACTATTTCGTGTGACGAAACGTCAGTCAGAAGTTTTCGTCATCCAGATCTTTCACTCATCATGGTGTTTTATTGTTTTATGATGTAATATTGACGTTGATGTATTATTCATAGATTCTTTAAATTCTTCTGAAGATGCTTTGCATTTTTGAAAATATACTTTCATAATTTATATATAACCTACAAATTGACATTTCTTTTTTCATTATCCCTCCTTTTGAACAATTTACTAAGTTTATCTGAAGTGAATATATACATATTTAATCCTTTATATGTGATCAACGAAAAAATCAAAAAAATAGATCTGCCAGATCCAAATATAGATTGAAATTTTAATGTACAGATATCAAAATTTGTTTAAAAATAGTAACTAATAAAAATGGCAATGGCCCAGTGCGTCACATTCCAAATCTGATCGTCCTTGAAACTTCCTTTCGCATTTATTCCAAGGCAAAACATGTCTCAAATTTTAACCTACAAAAATTGACAGATGTATCTTTCTAGTGTGACACCTTTTCCCATTTATGATTTCCTCGTTGCTTAATGACGTAACACTTCCTCCTCGTCATGGAGTCCTGCGCAAGGCTTGCCTCGCGTTGCCTTGAAGGCACGCGCTTGCAGTTGTTTATCCGAGTGACGTCATTCGCCAGCAATCTAGGATGCAATCATTAACGGGGTTGGCGGGCGGAGGACTACTCAGCCGGTTCCGTACATGCGCAGGGGTGGGGGGTGCGCATGCGCACTAGCATACAAACAACGACGAGCACAACCAGCCGGCAAGGAATGTCAAGAAATTTACGCATTAGACACAATAAGAATTCGAGAAGAACTAAATTCAAAACAAGAATAATTGTCGTTTATATTACAGCCGAAATTTCGTGGAAAACAAAGAAAATTAAGTGACATTGTAAATAAAGACTGTCACCAATAATGTTGTAAGAAATGAAGAGAAACAAAATTCAAAATTGTGAAGAATATTTTACAGTCGAGTTGTATTGTGGAAAGTGAAACGATTTTTGTTTGTTTTACAGCCCAATTGTAATGAAAAACAATCGAAAGTAAGTGACATTAAAATATAAAAAGTCATCGATAATAGAACAATCGAAAACAAAAAATTTTGTTTGTAAGAATAGAAGACCAACGAAATTAAATATTGTCATGAAGAATTTTTATTTTATAGTCGAGTAAGTGATACTAAATATAAAATTTAGCTAAATAGTTCTCTTTTTGCCTGTGTTTCTAATTCATCTTCTCTTTTGTAACAATATTTGTTCCATATCTTCTACTCACAATTTGTCATAGTTACGATAATCATGCAAACATCTTATCGCTCTTATCACTATAAAAATGTTTTCTTCCATCCTTATTCACAAATGATAAGCAGTTATCCATTCCATTAAGTTGCGCAAAACCGTGAACTTTCAACTTTTTTGTTCTTTTTTTTCACCTGTTACTGTTACCCCGTTAGTACGTAATACGTAATGCATGAGTTATGTATGTGGTAAAGCATAGGGGACACATATCATTCAACATGATCATGTTACGGTAGGTGACTTGGCACCCTCAAAATGCGGATATAGAATAGAATCTATTAACATTAAATAATGAAATAAATGAAGACAAGGGAGATACCATTACACAAAACGACAATATGGTATGTGACTTAGAATCAAAGACATAGGCTGAATTAACTTTTTTTTAGTAGCATGGATCAAATAATTTTTAGTTTAAAATCCTGAAATTTTCAATTCGATTAAATGAAGAAAATGAAGAAATTTGGCAGCTGAATATTTGCATTTTCTGAATATTATCAATTAGAAAATAATAATGATGCATCTAACAAAATGCATTCCTAATTGTCCAAAATATATTTTTTAATGAAGAAACAGTAATTTATCCAACCAATCAGCTTTGGCATTTATCCTGACCGATAATGTCGCTTCGAAAACGATAACACTCCAAGCTTGAAAATGTCCCAAAAATTGATAACGTAGACTTACTTCGTGTCCTGGTGGATAGGCAGTTATAACAACTTCGTCAGTCTGGAAGCGATGTTGAACAACCTCCCCAGAAAGTTCTCTTCCGTTAAAAGTGATATATACCTTTTGTCCTTGTTGTAGTTTCACTCCCGAAATGGTCCTGAACCCAGGCCCAATAAGTTCGCACTCCCGATATTCGCGATATCCACGCGAGCCGCCTGCTTCTTTGTAATCAAACTTCACAGTGTAGCGCGTGTTGGGCGTCAAGTTGATGCAGTTACTGTTGTCCGCGAACGGTGCGGGAGTCTTCACAGCTTGGATCACTCCGGCGTAGTATTTACCGTCGTCTCCAGAGGCACAAACACGAGTCCCGATGATGGAACGCTTCGCCAACCGCTTGCCAGTAGACATGATCACCAAGTCATTCAGTTCAAAACAGTTAACACTTCACTCTTTCCACTGAAATCCAGTTGGGTGTAAACATAATGATTTGATGTTTGCATAATAGTTGAAACTAATTGCAAAGAAGATAGATAAACAGCTGACAAAGAACAAAGGATGTATGGAGGTTTGTTTACAGGTACAAACACCGTTTACACACAACGGTCCGTGACTGACTGAAGTGAGTGAGCCGGCCGGCCGGCAGAACGCGAAAACAGCTGATCCCAATAATCTACGTCCCTATTACCTTCTCTGTCTTCCCCACACAGTAAACAAAGATAGAGATATGCTCTAACCTTGGTTCGGGTGAACGCAGAGCATGCCGGGCCCCGGACACAGCTGATGATAACAACAAAACCACGTGACGAAGGCGCTGTTACGGGATTGGCTGCTTGGCTGACCTACATCCAGCTATTGGCCAACGCTACTCCACTTCCCGGGTTTGGAAAAAGCGGCAACGGGCAACAGAACGGCGCGGTGCGGTGGCCTCGCGCTGCAGCAAGACAGTGAAAGGTCGGCTGCCGGACGTCGGAGCCGGACAGCGGACCTGCAGGTCCCCTTCGAGGCTAACGCCATCATAAGATTTTTTTTGTCGAATCCGAAATCTAATTTAGATCATAATATATCTTATTTAATCGAACTCAACTGCTAAGGTCATTGATGCAACCTCAACTCATTCGTTTAGATGTTGGGGCTATATCAATCAGTAATATTTGGTGGTTCCCCAGATTCGTGACCTGACACTCAGGCACGCACCGGGTTCGATCCCGACCGACGCCAAATATTTCCAATTTTAAATGGCACAAAATTGACCCCTGTGGTGCACTCTCCACGCCAGCAGTGAGTGCCCGTGAGGTGACGCCTGGTAAGCGCCTGCACGGTGCAAATATTTCATCATTACCGCATCTGTGTACAAAGCAGATTGGCACACCCAGCAATGGGTAATAAGCCATGATGATATATTTATTTATTTTATTTTATATTTGGTGGTCACCTATTTAAGTATTAAATGCTGTCTAAATTGCTTGAGTTGCATTATCGAGCGAGTCAATACCAACGCAAATTGTGGGGCCGTAGCCCAAAATGTAACGTTAAAGTCGTTTTTCACATCCTAGTTTCCAACAACTTCAATTTCTCCAATCTTTTCCAGTAGAGGCTCGTGGTCGCTCGACCGACGTCAAAAAATTATTTTGAATTTTAAATAGCACAAGTGACCCCTATGGTGCACTCTCTACGCCAGCAATCATTACCCAAATTTGCCTACAAAGCAGATTGGCACACCCAGCAATGAGTAATATGCCGTAATATATTTTATTTTCTTCCACTAGGTTGCAATCAAACACTACATTTGTTGTTCTTCTGGAACATCTTTTATCCTTTTGTTTACTGGTAACCGGTACCCACTTACATATATATTCTTCGATTTATTTATTTATTTACTTCGTATCCAGGAGTCATACAATATAATAGACAAAATACATAAAATTAATGACATACATATTCCTACAAGCAGTTTTGTTCTAGTAGTTGTCGCCATTCTTTCTTATGTTCTTCGATCATAATATGTCTATAACATATTAATCTTTTAGCATCAATAGTTTCAACTATGGTGCTATCTAGTATCTATTTTCACCATTCCACGTATCTCTTCATTTTTTTTATCTAATGAAGTTAGTGTACAACACCGTCTCCAAAATACCATTCCCATTAAAACCGTCTCGATATTTGTTTTCCGTGTTTGAAACGGTTTTTTGATTTTAATTTGTCTTGTTGTTTAACTGGAGATGAAAATACCGGACCTAAATCACTTCTTCTAACACCAAATCTCGACTTACACATTCAGATACTAAATATTTTGTCTTTTGCATATTAATTGTTAAACTCCATTCCTGATACACTGTGTCCAGCAAGCTTTCTTATCAGATAGTTTATATTGCTTTCATGGTCTGCAAAAATAACTTGTCATCAGCGAAGTCTAAGGTCTTAAAGAGTTTATTATCATTAACATAAATTCCCTCATTTCGACAAGTATGTCTCCATCGTCTTGAGGATGAGTTCAATGTTGTTAGATATTTATATTGTAAGCCACAAATTACTAAGGGGATTTGTATATATATATATATATATATATATATATATATATATATATATATATATATATATATATATATATGTATATATCTTTTAGCATCAATAGTTTTAACTATGGCGCTATCTAGTATCTATTTTTATCATTTCGCGTATCTCGTCATTTTTATCTAATGAAGTTAGTGTACAACACCGTCTCCAAAATACCATTTCCATTAATACAATACCTATCTCCTTGGTCTTGTATATTGTAATTATTATTTCTTGGCTTATTTATTTCCTCCATAATATTCCATTTACTTGTGCGAATATTTGTTTTCCGTGTTTGAAACTATTTTTAGATTTTAATTTGTCTTGTTGTTTAACTGGAGATGAAAGTACAGGACCTAAATCACTTCTTGTAACACCAAATCTCCACTTACACATCCAGATACTAAATATTTTGTCTTTTGCATATTAATTGTTAAACTCCACTCCTGATACACTGTGTCCAGCAAGCTTCCTTATCAGGTAGTTTATATTGCTTTCATCGTCTGCAAAAATAACTTGTCATCAGCGAAGTCTAAGGTCTTAAAGAGTTTATTATCATTAATATAAAATCCCACATTTCGACAAGTATGTCTCCATCGTCTTGAGGATGAGTTCAATGTTGCCAGAAATTTATATTGTAAGCCATAAAGTACTAAGGGGTATTTTTATTTGGGTACCGGGGCTCGAGGAAGTTCTAGGTAATGAAAAATCAGATGAGCGCTAGAAAAAGAGCCAAATGACAAACTCCTGGATATTCCATAATATTCCATTTAATTCTCTCGATATTTGTTTTTCGTGTTTGAAACGGTTTTTAGATTTTCATTTGTCCTGTTGTTTCACTGGAGATGAAACTACCGGACCTAAATCACTTCTTCTAACACCAAATATCGACTTACATATCCAGATACTAAATATTTTGTCTTTTGCATATTAACTGTTAAACTCCATTCTTGATACACTGTAGCAAGCTTTCTTATCAGGTAGTTTATATTGGTTTCATCGTCTGCAAAAATAACTTGTCATCAGCGAAGTCTAAGGTCTTAAAGAGTTTATTACCATTAATATAAATTCCCACATTTCGACAAGTATGTCTCCATCGTCTTGAAGATGACTTTAATGTTGTCAGAAATTCATATTGTAAGCCACAAAGTACTAAGGGGGATTTTTATTTGGGTACCAGGGCTCGAGGAAGTTCTACGCAAATTACAAACTCCTGGATCAGTATCTGGCTGGAACAACTTCCAGAAGACTAAGTTAGGACCATGTTACAGCAGATTTTACAGGTCGTAGAGACAAGTGGTTAACTCTTAAAACCCGCAACTAAAAATAATAAAAAAACTGAGGGGGATGCTGCCATATGTATGATAATTCAAATTTGAATCCGCCAGAAATAAAACTTTCAACAGTGTCCACAATTTCCCTAGTGATACAAGCAAATTTCCAGAAGTTTTTTAAAAAAGTTTTTACAACCCTTGTTTTAATAGATTTAGAATCTAGATCTTAGAAACAGAAAGAAGACAGACACAACCCCTAGTCCACAATAGGACCGAACGGAAGAGTTTCATTAACAAAGACTTAGAAATCAATTGTGATTGCCAGGGCTATCAGGATGATAAAAAAATTTGGCAATTCTCTCTAGCTCATTTAGCGTTACCCAGGGTGCACCACGAGGAGGCGAGCTAGTCTACACCCCAATTAAATTATAAACAAATATCTATGTATTTTAAAAGAAACCATGCTTTATCACCCCGATTTATGTATGTTCATGCAGTTTTAAAAATAAAATTCTGAATTGTATAATTTAAAATTACAATTTTAATGACCACGTAAACCTAATTTAAAAACTTGGTGAAACTTATGACATGTTACTTGGTTTGACAATAATCAATAATCTTACACTAAATCCATTTGACCACGTCTTTAAATAAAAACGTAAATATAAAAAATTTGGCTCTAAAGAATTTAGAATTTTATTCTCTAGAATATAAATTTAAATCATCGTATAAAGTACGTAACTAGACATGAAAGTGATACTATACTGGGTGAGTAAGTATATTCCAGGGCGAGCCGTAAGCGAGTTTTGGAAGCTTGTGAGCCCAGTAAAGATACTTTCAGAGGTCTGATTTTGTAATAATGAAA